>BSBM01000995.1:70000-615000 GCA_027924585.1 Larix kaempferi | reverse complement strand
TCCTCATCAAAATCGAAATTTAGAGACCAAGATCAAATTTTTGGTTGGGCAGAAGGCTGGGCTTGATCAAACCCTAGTTCGGGATTTTGATCGGAAAGGTGGAAAATTAGGGCTTTTGCAAAAGTTGGAATTTCTGAAGTTTGTGACCACGGCTGGAAGCTCGTCAAAAAAATCAAAGTTTAGAGCTTTGGATCAAACCTTTTGGTTGGGAAGAAGGGTGAGCTTTATCAAAACCTAGTTTGGGATCCTGTCCAGAAGATCCAAAAGTTTCAAAGACAATTTTGAGGGGTGAAACTTTGTAGTTTTCAAATTATGAGTATACTAGCTTGATTACCTCATCAAGGCGCATCTTTCTATCCTTTCAGAAGTTTGAAATTCAAAGTTTGAATTTTTAGGGTTTCTCTGACAAACCCTAATCCAGCTCCAGATCCAGTTTCTACAAATAAGTGGATTGGGTTAATCCTAGAAGAGAATGGATTGGTCACCTGCATAAGTGAAGAAGTTCCAATTTCAGAGGGAGATGAGGCTAAGGCCTTACATAAGAAGATTACAATCAATCTCGACAGGTATGACTTACAGGTATGTTTCGAAATCTGTTCATGATTAAGTTTATGGTATGTTTGTCTTCATTAAGGTTACTACAATCTTGATTAACTTTAGACTTGTCGTATCACCTTAATAAAAATATGAATGCATGATAGAAGATATTCATTGATTAGGGTTTTGACACTTATGATTGTACTAATGCATTGTGGTGTTGTATGAGGCTGATGTTGTCTGCTAACATGAAAGGTACATCAAAAAAGACAAATCATGTTCTAGTTCAAGAACATATGACCATGGTGACATGAAGACAAAGATTCATCCATTGTCATGGATCACATAGAAGATCTACTTACGAGGTATGTATAACTTGGTTCTATAATGGTTAACCTATGAGATATGCAGGTTACTAGCACAAGTCATTGAAGAGAACAAGAAGACATTATGCGGGTATGTTAGACATAACTAGCTAGCATATTAATCCAGGTATGTTTTTCCTATATCAAGTTAGAATCCTACCTTATGTTAGGATCTTGTATATAAGTATACATGGAATGATTGATAATGATTATTCATTGAAGTTAGTAATCAAGGGTTTATGCTTATTATGTCTCTTACCTTGATTAATGATATGACTAACCAGAAGAGTCATATATAAACCTTGAATACTAATGTTTATTATCTGTGCATGCAATGATCTCGACCATACATGTTTAAGATTACTTAGAATCATAATGTTTTTGATAGTATTAAGATTATACTAATGAATGTATGTATGAGATCTCGAGGATAACACAATGATCATACTAGTAAGTATGCATAGTGATCAAGGATGGATATAAGTTCAAAAGACAGGTAATCCAGATCAAGAGGGAGCACACTCCAGTAGTTCCTGCAAGGAAGCAAATATTGAGAGGGAGTCCAACCTACAAACCAAACAAAGATAAGTATTTGAATTGTCATTTCTTGCATATTTGTTTGTTTAAATAATATTGTTCAAAGATGTATATGCTTATGTTCCTAGACTGAGGGTGTGTATTATGCATATTAGAACAGTATACTACTAATGTGCATGTGATGGGTAAGTGGCCTATGGCACTGTACAACATTCCATTGCTACTTATTTAGAATGAAACCTCTTTGCTGACATGTTGGGAGTAGTGCAAATTCTTAACAATGTTCTGGTAGAGATTTGAAGGCATCTAGAAAGTTACGGGATATGGATAAAAGTTGTATTGAAGCATTGGCTAAAATAATTGCATGACTGTATGACATATTTCTTTATGTGTAGGAATTTGTTTTGAAAACTATGAGAAGTTTCTAATCATGCAATTTAACTTGTTTTGTAGGAAAGATCGTCTATGAGCACCTACAAAATAAGGACTACAACATTTGTTCCAACAACAAAGTTATCTATTGAAGATATTGAATATATTGAAGTTCCCAGGATCCGGGAAGAATGCCATGATCCGTCGGTCATGAAGAATGATGTTTGGGATGTGGTCCCAAGACCTGAAGGGAAGTCTGTTGTGACGTCCAAGTGGATATATAAGATCAAGCATGTTGCAGAAGGAAGCATAGAGAAATACAAAGCAAGTGGTGAAATGGAAGATACACCAGATGGATATCAAGACAACTTTCTTACTTGGTGTTCTTCAAATTGACGACACTTCGAGGAAGAAGTAATGGACACATTTGTTGGATCCATTCCAAGCATGGTGAGAGGAGGATCCTTCCCATGGTTGTGGATGTAAGCGTTGGATGATGAGCATCAGAACGATGCTCTAGTTACTACTCGGTATATGCATCATGTTGGATGCTTGTTATGATCAGGTAGATCATGTATGATGATATGTATCAGGTGGATACATTGTATCATCAGGATGATCATAGATGATGAGATTTAGAATGTTTTTCCAGATGATATGTATCAAGTGGATACATTGTATGATCAGAATGATCATGGATGATGAGCTTCAAGATGTGGCTCCAGATGATATGCATCAGGATGATGTGATGATGTATGATGAGTAAAAGGACTGGCTCTGTGGTGGAAATCATAGATTTGTTCTATGTCCCATCCAGTATGAAAAAGGACTGGCTCTATGGTGGAAATCCTAGATTTGTTCTAGGTCCCATCCAGTATGAAAAAGGACTGGCTCTGTGGTGGAAATCCTAGATTTGTTCTAGGTAACATCCAGTATGAAAAAGGACTGGCTCTGTGGTGGAAATCCTAAATTTGTTCTACGTCCCATCCAGTATGAAAAAGGACTGGCTCTGTAGTGAAAATCCTAGATTTGTTCTAGGTCCCATCCAATATGAAAAAGGACTGGCTCTGTGGTGGAAATCCTAGATTTTTTCTAGGTCACATCCAGCATGAGAAAGGGCTAGCTCTGTGATACATCCAGCATGAAAAAGGAATGGCTCTATAGATGATGAAGACCTATAGGTGGCAGGCCTACATCCAGTATGAAAAAGGATTGGCTTTGTAGAACTTCCTATGACAAGTAGATTGGAGATTGATTGAGATAGCAGCAGCAGTGACGATGATCCAGAGAAGAAGACTTGTGCTAGTAGATCTGTGTCGAAAAATACCTTCCTAGTTAAGAGGGAGTGTTGATGTATTTGTAACTTCGTAATGTATTTCACACATGTATATTGTATTCCTATAGAAATGTTATTATTCCTCTATACGAAGTGTCGTCATTTATATTCTAAGTGTCGTAACTTATACTTGATGGGTTATTAGACCACCCTATTGGGGGTAGGCCTTGTCAGCATTATGCTATGTGGTTAAGTTGAGGCTGACCTAGTAAAGGTTATTAGGCAAGTCAAGTCATGTATAAATAGAGTGCGGGAGGCACTCTATTTGATCATTCACTTTCTCACTCATACTCTCATTGGAGAGTGGCACACTTGTGGAGGAGAAGATGCTGCTAGAAGAAGACTATCTCTTATGCTTGGGTTGTATCATTGCTCTATCTATCTCTGAGGAAGTTGTGGGGTTTTTCACCTTTATGGTTTTCCCCAGTGAAACTATGTGTGTCTATTGTCTCTTGTGTGCTTGCATTATTATGTCCATGATTGATATGCTGTAGATATGTTGTACATGTTGTTCTCTCAGTTAAGATCCGAGATCAAATTGAAGTAAATTCTGAAAAACTAACACATGCCATTATTTGCACAAGTTGTTGATGGCTATTGAACCTAAGAGACTATGTTTAAGCCCCGAGGATGAATTGTTTTCCTCCCTGAACCATGGCACTTGATCTTGAAAAGGTTACTTTATGGTTGAAGCCGTTTGTTCCACCTAGGCATGTTTAGGACTATAGACCCATTCCCAATTCATGAAACCTACTCATGTTGAATGTATCCCACTAACATACTTAGCAACACTATCCATGACCTCGAAAAACATTCTCGGTGTGGGTGGAAGACATAATCTTGTTTAAGGCATGTGATGTAGCCTAATCATGGTATATGTATCCCTCTGCATTTGCTAGAGATACCCCACAAGGGTTATGTGTGGTGGTTTGAAGATGCATTCAACATCGTATCCCAAGAATATTCTTGATTTGTAGGTGTTTTTCATGGTGCTTGAGCATGAGAAGCTTCATTTAAGGCATGAGGAGCTTCTTATTGTCCCTATACCTTGGTTAAACCTTGGCACCCATTTTTGATTCACAACTAACCTAGTAATGGCACACATAACACACTTGAAGTTGACTAATACCCTATATATTTCATATGCAGTGGTTTGGGGACTGATTCATGGTGTTTGTGCCCTAGAAGCAAGAGTTAGTGTTGGAGGCTCTTGTTTCCCTCCACTAGCCATGGTTAAGGAGCCAAGATAAATCCTTGATTCCCAAGACATCATAATGGGAGCCATATTCAATTCATATGCAAAAGAATCCTTGTAGAGGGCTAGTGTCGTGGCTTCTATGTGTTATTGACGACACTTGAGGTCAAGAAGTTTTAATTAAGGCTTAAGTGGAATTCAATTGAGCTCAGTATGCCTCAATAAGATCTCAAGGAACCTGTTTTCATTCTTTTACGATGTTCAAGGCCTTGAAACATATCCATGGTCTTTCATGGTAGTCTGAGGATGCATTCACTGCATTTGATCTTGACAAAACATGTTTCGGGTCTAAGATCGTTATTTCCCTCCTTAAACCATGGCCAAGGGCTTGAGGCTATTTTTTTCTACCAAGACTATGGTTAAGGGCCCAAGAACCACCCACAATACATAAAGCATGTTAGGGATAATCTACATTGGACAATTAATGGTGTCCATATGCCCAAGAAGAAAAGATTATTGATAAAGGCTCTCGTTTAATTGTCGGACATGATTCCCAAGACATTGTAATGACAGTCGCATTCATATTTGATTCCAAAGAAACCTTATAGAGACTCCCGTTGTGGATTTTAGGTTTTGTTCATGGAACTTGAGGTTGAGAGAGTCATTTAGGGATTAAAGTCCTTGTTTCAGTTTACAAAACCTAGTTATGGCTCATGTATCCCATTGTTGTGACCACAACACCCCTCCATGGATAAGCCAAGGGCCCCTTACAATGTTTTTTAAAGTTGGACTTACAAGAGGGTTTTTTTTTGTATTATTTCCTTACTCGACCATGTTTGAGGCCATATGGGCTGTCTTTGGTGTGAAAAACACCCATTTCCAAATGGTTTAGGGCCCAAGGCCCAAATCATTTCATCCCCATATCATAGCTCTTGAGTTATGAAATGTTCATTTAGGTCGCAATCCTCTTCTTTCACCCTCTAAGCATGTTTACATTTCAAATCTCATGTGGCGTTGCACCAGGCGCGACCCTTCCAAGTATGATGTGGGATGCTATTATCCCCCCCTAACCCCATGATCTCTTTCTCTCTATCTATTCCATATCCCATCTCTCTATCTGTCTCTAGCTCTCACTCTCCCAAAAGCACTACATCCCTTAACCCCTAAACCATTGAACCATTCAACTTGTAATCCCACAACCCTAACTCCTAGACAACCTAACCCACAATACTTAAATTCCAAATACCTAAGACATTACACCTTAAGTCCTAAACCCTTAAATCCCTATAATCCTCAACCCCCCTCTATTTAGCCATCCATTTATCCACTTTTGAAATATAGTCCAATGTATGCAAATATTTTTGAAGTGGGGGAAGGTTTGGCATTAAATGGTATAAACGTTGGTTAATAAATGGTGTAAATGTTATGCAGGGGAGCGTGCGCATGTTTTAGCATGTGCACACTGATGACGTGTACGTGTAACAAACACTTGTGCGCGCATTTAAACACACGTGCGTGTGCCTGCTGCTAGTTAAAAAAATAGAGTTTTCTGTTCCTCGGAATGCTTACCAAAAAACGTGTGTTTTCTATTTTTCGTGGGTTTCAAGCTCTTCCAGGTTGCTTATTGGCTCACATTCATTCATCTTTTGGACACTCATTGATCTATTGGATAGAAAATCACCCTCTTGTAATCTAAGAAACATATTCAGTGGTCTTTGAATCTATTGGATACGTTAAAGCTACCAGTTTCCATTGCAAGTGGAGACCATTTCTATAGGTATGGTGAATTGTAAATAATTCTTTTCATTCACAAGATTTGAGATTATCCCATGCCTTTTTGTTTTTATCATATGCCTGCAACAATATCCATGCATAAACAACAATGAATTTGACAAGAAGAATTCCCAACTTCACATCTAAAAAAACTCATATTCACTAGACAAGATGAAGTATGCAATGTAAACCAATAATTATTACCATGAATATATTTTGATTTCACACAAGGATGGTATGGATGAGGTTCTCTCTTGAGCCTATTCAATTTGAATAAAATACTAAGAAGCAATCATGGGAGAGGTTCCATATTGATCAGTTCATGAAATTCTGTCCATGCTCTCATCTTCATGCTATGTTTATTTGATGTAGAAAAAGTATCAAACTATTCCCAAGGCATCTCTAGCATAAACTCTTTTTCATTTGAAAAAAATACAAATAAATGGTTTAATAAACCTCCATCTTTTACACATTGTACACCATAGCAAAACCTATAACACAAAATATCAAACTATTCCTCCCCCACACATTCCCATCTATGATGAGGTTCTCTCTTGAGACTCTTCAATTTGAATAAAATCCTAAGAACCAATCATGGGAGAGAGTCCATATCCATTAGTTCATGAAATTTTGTCCATGCTCTTATCTTCATGCTATGTTTATCACAATGTTTCTTTAATATCGTGCCTTTGAGCTTGACTACTTGCCTCTACCTCATTGAATTCTCCTTCCTTGGGGGAATTTGCAACCTCCTCATTGTGTAATTAGTAAACTTATTCTCTTTACCTTATTTGATGTAGAAAAACTATCAAACTATTCCCAAGGCATCTCTAGCATCTCTAGCATCTCTAGCTAGGAAAGGCATTAGTTTCTCCATTCTACACTTGACCAACCATCATCTAAATTGATTGGAATTGTAAGGGATAATGATGTTTATTCGGACACAAAGAAACCAACATTGTCTGTAGTTGTATGTGTTAATTTGTAAAGTAGTAAGTTATGTTGGAATGTGTCAAGTTCATTGTATAATGAAACTCATGTATTATTTGTTGTTTCTTTTGAAGGGGTAGGCCTCATAGTTTTGTTAAAGAGACTTTTGGAGATGGGAAACTCACGTAACAGAACAAAAAAATATAGAAGGAATCTGCCCATTGAAAAGTTCAATGACTTAAGAGAAAAGGCCAAGTTGGAAATGCAAAGAGTGAGACATGTTCCTGTCATTTCCCCGGATCCTGCCACTGATCCTAACATAGTTGTTGACATGACAACCTCTTGCTCAGAACCACAGGTAAAGTGGTCGCATCTAATGAACCCAACTTAAATTCCAACATCAACACAATCTCCAACCAACAATCCATCAACGAGTCATGCCGAAGTTCCTCGTGACAAAAGAATATTGGGAGATGTTGTATGTGTAGAGATGTACATACAAGTAGTGCTTACTTTGCAATCTCCACAAGAAGACCACAACCATGTTGAGCACACTCCCATTATGGCCCAATGTGTGAACGAAGCACCACAACAAACAAGCTCTGGTATTCATGTTTCATGTCCACCTTCCCTACCTCGACTATCCAGTGCAAGAAGAAAAACTCCTAGACATATTCATGTGGATGAAAGCACGCTCTATCGGGCCTTTAAGGTAAGTTGCCAAAACACACTATCGAATGGCAATGCAACAAAATTGTCAAAGAATATTTTGAATCCAAAGGTGATGCAGGTAAATGTCAATTATTGCTTTGTTTGTCAAAGTCACATTATTTAGCTGTTGTTAGGAGAATTTTGGGCATAAATACGATTAAAATTTCAGAGGCTAGCAGTCATATTGTAAGAAATATCCAATCTTCATTTAATGTGATTGCGAAGATGTTTCGTACAAAATATCTCTTTGTGGATCGTCGTGTGTTAGTGGAATCAGTTGTAAGCAAGTCAATGTTAGGATGTTTAGACACTTAGGAGTTAGTTAAGATCAACTTGTGTAATATATCTGTTAGGGATAGTGTGTTTCTTTAGTATGCATTAGTATGCATTTGTAAATACTTAATCCAACGGTCACGATATGTTTTCGACATAGAGTGATCCGATGGCTCAACTTCTCTTAGATCAAACCTAACCTTGATCCGTGGCTTAACACCCGATTGGTCCATGATCTCTATTTAAAGAGCATGGACGGTCATTGTTTAGTTGATCGATTATGAGAAGCTCATTTGTAACTTTCTTTCTTTGCATAATAAATTGTCCCGTAGAAGCTATTTGGCCGGGGCCATGGAGTGTTTCCCTCAAGAGGGTTTAAACCACATGAAAACATCGGTGTGTTGATATATGATCTATTTGTGTGAAGTGATTTCTCTTGGTGTTCGGTCCTTTGGTAGTACCCTATGTACCCGAATATGGTATCAGAGCTTTTATGAAGTGCCGCTTCCGCTTCCGGTTATGATCTAGATCTTGAACTGTTGTTGCCGAAACTCGAAAGGGTTTCTAGTTATGGTATTTCTGTGCATTTATGGGCTATGGGAGATATTCCATTGCGTCCAGAGCGTCGTTTCCATTCGAAAATAGTTTTCGTTTGATCGAAAACGGTTCCCGGTTGCTCCAGAAACGCGTATTTCATCAGATCTGAAGGTATAATGTTACAGTGATGCATTTTTTTTTATTTCATTTTTTTAAAAGAAAAATCTCATATTTGATCTTTTTTTACTGTTAGATTTTTTTGGGTTCGGATTGTTGTTTTTCCGTCTACGTATGCTCTTTTCCGTGCACATTGAGCGATCTCGGCAAATCAAAAACAGAAAGGGAAAGGGTTTTTCTCGACTACGTATGCTCTTTACTGTGCACCTTGCGCGATCTCGGCAAATCAGAAACAGAGAGAAAACGTAGACTTTCTAGGAAAGCTAACAAGATCTAACTCCACAAGTGTGAAAAAAAAATTTTGTTTCGATTTGTGGTTTGTTTTGTAGTAAAAAGGGCAAACACGCAAACCGAGCAAGAAGAGTAAAAAAAAAAAAAAAAAGAGCCCCCTTCATCATTCCCATATTTTACATACCTTTTAATCTAGCTCACTTGGTTCAAAGTTGCTTTATTCCTTAATAGGTCTTGAGTTCAAGTCTTGGTAAGTTACTTTTAAAAGAAAAAGTGCATGCAATTTCTATTTTCAAGTTATTTTATTGTAAAAGTGCATCTCACTTCAATAATAAAAAATAAAAATACAAGTGAGTCATTTAAGTTTTTTTTATTGTTGCACTATTTAAAAGTAATATCATTGTAAAAGTGAAATCATTTATTTTACAAAAGTGGTTCACTTAAAGCAACTTTATTGAAAAGTGATTGTCAAAAGGTTCATCTTGGGAAGAAGGTTTTTTTTTTTTTGCTGGACATTCTCTAGCTGCCACGTCACTATTGGGGACATCTTCAACAGTTTCTTTGTTCAAGCATAACTTCATCATACAGAGTCAGTTTTTAGTGTCGTTTTTTTTTAAACCGCCTATTTTTTCGAGCTCTTCACATCTAGACTATTGGTTTCTACTTTTACAGTCATTAATTTACAAATATGGCCGCCCCTTGTGATATTCTACTTAATAGTTCCAACTATTTCTCATGGAAATCTCGTATGGAGGATGTTCTACGAAGTAGGGAACTTTTCAGAATTACCTCAGGGAAAGAAAAAGAACCCACTGATGATGATAAGAAAATAAAATGGGCAAATAGATGTGATGAAGCTCGTGGATTGATTGGGATGTCAATCTCTACTGATTTGCGATTCCACATATCTGGAATTGATGAACCTAATGCTGCTTGGGACAATTTGGAATCTGTGTTTGGTAAACACAATGAAATTCGAGGTCACCAACTCAAAAATGAGTTGATTTCTTTAAATCCAAGTGACTTTTCATGCATTCAAGATTATTTATCTAAGTACAAAACTCTTAAACTCTTATGTGCAGAATGTAAGATTGAGAGGGAAGACAAACAATGCATTTATCATATTATTTCCAAAATTTGACCTACATATTCTGTTTTTGTATCTACATTTTACTCCATGAAAGCATCCTTGAATGCAGCTAGCTATCAAGAGCCTAGTCTTGAATCCTTTTGTGATTCCTTGATTAGAGAACAAGATAAACTCAGTCATCTTGGAATAATCAACAATGCAGATACATCTGGGAAAGCCTTATTGTCCCAACAGAAAGAAAAGTCCAAGCCTCCTAAGAAACAAAATTTTCGCAATAATAAGTCAAACAAGGGTCCCAAACCCTCTCAGTCAGCTCCTTCTTTAAAAAATGATAAAGGATCCAAGCCAAAAGGCAAGAAGACTGAGCGTCATTGCAACTATTGCAGGAAAGATAATCATAATGAATCTAAGTGTTTCAAGAAGATGGCAGCCTTGGAAGAAGCAATGAAGAAGCACCACATCAGCCTAGATTTGTCTTCAGAATCTGCCTCTCATGGACATGCACTTTGTGCTTCTAGTTATTCTTATAATGCATCTTCTTCTTCTACTTCAAATGAATGGCTCATTGGTTTTGGAGCATCTTATCATATGGCTAAGGATCAAGCCATTTTTTCTACTATGCATGAATGTAACACACAAATATTTGTTGGTGATGATAGATATCTAAGTGTTGTAGGAGCTGGAACAGTTCCAGTAGATAATGGTCATTTTAGTGATGTACTATGTGTTCCAAGAATTTCCTGCAATTTTTTATCAGTCTATCAGATCACTCATTCTGGTGAAGGTAAAACTGTGACCTTTACACCTCACCAAGTTGTAATCAAGGATTTTAGAGATCCTCAACAGGTCCTAGCTACCAAAATTGTTGATGATATTACCAGGTTGTACAAGTTTAACAACTTTGGGCCATCACCTTTCCCTTTAGTTTTTGTTGCTCATAGTGATAACTTGAGCAAACTTTTGCATGAGCGATTTGGTCACTTAAATTATCGCTTATTGCAACAACTATGTAAAGAAAATATGGTGACAGGTCTTCTGATGGTATCTCGCAAGGATGGTGTTTGCTCCGGTTGTATACTTGGAAAACATCATCGGGAGAGTTTTGACAAACGTGCCTCTTGGCACGCCTCGGTTCCCTTGGATCTTGTGCATAGTGACTTGTGTGGTCCTCTTCCATCTTCTTCCTTTTCTGGTTTCAAATATTTCTTAACTTTCATTGATGATTACACCAGACGCACTTGGGTTTATTTCCTAAAACTTAAGAGCGAAGTATTTAACATGTTCTTGGCCTACAAGGCCTTTGTGGAAAACAATCTGGTCATCAAATTATTAAGTTAACATCTGACAATGGAGGAGAATATGTTAACACTAAGTTCACTACTTTCTGCACTGAACAAGGCATCCAACAACAGCACACTGTTCCATATACACCACAACAAAATGGAGTAGTTGAGCGGAAGAACCGCACTTTAAAAGAAATGGCTAATTGTATGATCCAATCTAAGGGACTAAGTCTTCAATTTTGGGCTGAAGCCATCAATTGTGCAAATTACATAGTTAATCGCACCCCCACTAAAGCATTACAAGGTATAACACTGGAAGAAGCATGGAGTAAAACTAAACCTGATGTAAGTCACTTCCGTGTCTTTGGTAGTGAAGCATGGGCTCATATTCCGGATGAAAAATGGAAAGCATTGTAGCCTAAAAGTGAAAAGTGCATATTTGTTGGATATTCTGAAGATGTAAAAGGTTATAGACTTCTTCAACCACATTCTCATGATATAATCATTGGAAGAGATGTTAAATTTGATGAAAATATCTTGTCCTGCGAGCCTAACTCGGCGATTGTGCCATCTTTGGCCTGCGAGCCTGATTCGGAGTTTATGCCTTCTTGTTCTTCTTCCAACTTCCTTGACAGATTTCCAACTCCAGTTTCTGATGATGACAGTGAGGATGAAAATCCACCTCCGCCTGCTCATGTTCCTCCAGTTGCACCAACACAAGTGCTTCCTCGATGGGTCCGTTCAACATGTGAAGCAGCTGGTGATCTTGTCGGTGATCCTAGAGATCAACGTTTAACACGTTCTCAGTTTCAGCGAGCCTCTTCTCTTTTGGCTCAAGTTTCCGAGAATCATGATCCAGAAACTTTTGCAGAAGCTTCAGGGAATCCAGATTGGGATGCAGCCATGGATGAAGAATATCGTTCCTTAATGGCGAACGATACTTGGGATCTTGTACCTTTTCCAAAAGGAAGAAAACTTGTCAGACGTAAATGGGTCTACAGAACTAAGTATGCATCAGATGGAAGTGTTGAAAGACTTAAGGCAAGGTTAGTTGCCAAAGGTTTTTCCCAAGTTGAAGGGATTGACTACAATGAAACCTTTTATCCCGTCGCAAAAATGAACTCCATCCGCCTTGTTCTTTCCCTTACAACCTTACACAACTAGGAAGCCCATCAAATGGATGTCAAGTCTGCCTTCTTGCATGGTGATTTACAGGAGGAAATTTACATGAAACAACCTCCTGGCTATGTTCAGAATAACTCTAGCCTTGTCTGCCGCCTTAAGAAATCCTTATATGTCCTTAAGCAAGCTCCTAGAGCTTGGTATGCCAAAATGGATAACTTTCTCCTTGACACTGGTTTTTCTAGATGCCATTCCGACCCTAATGTCTATACCAAGAAAGTAGGAAACCATCTCATCATACTTGTTCTATATGTTGATGACCTTATTCTTATTGGTAGTGACCCTAAGCTTATAAACCATGTGAAATCCAGTCTTAAAAAAACTTTTGAAATGTCAGACTTAGGACATTTTCATTATTTTCTTACTCTCCAAGTCCTGCAAACCAAAGAAGGAATCTTTCTTTCTCAGTCTAAGTATGCTTGTGACCTTCTTCGTCGCTTTCACATGGAAGATTGTACACCAGCCCCTTCTCCCTTCCAGTCTGGAGTCAAACTTTCTGCCACTTGTACTTCACCTAAAGTTGATGCCACCTTGTATCGTCAGCTTGTTGGTAGTCTCTTATACTTGACTCATTCCCGTCCTGACCTTTCCTTTGTCGTTGGTCGAGTTGCCCATTATATGCAGACACCTCATGAAAGTCACTGGAAAGCAGCTAAAAGAATACTTCGATATATTCGAGGTACAATTTAGTTTGGGATTCATTACAGTACATGGGAGAAACTTTTGTTGGTTAGTTTCACCGATTCAAATTGGGCCGGCGATCCTGATGATCGAAAGTCTACTGCAGGTTATGTTTTCAGTCTGGGATCTGGACCTATTACTTGGGCTTGTAAGAAACAACAAGCCCTTGCTCTTTCTTCAGCAGAGGCAGAATATCGAGCAACAGTTAATGTCAGTCGGGAAGCTTTATGGCTTCGACAGATCCTTTCAGAGTTTGGATTCGAGCAGCAGCAGCCTACTCCACTTTGGTGCGACAATCAAAGTGCCATCAAGCTTGCCAAAGATCCAGTTCTACATCAACGGAGCAAATACATTGAGCTACATATGCACTTCATCATAAATCTTGTTCATGATCAGGTTCTTGAAGTGCTCTTTTGCCCTACAGATGACCAAGTTGCAGACATCTTCACCAAGTCTCTTACAGAAGCGAAGTTTTCTAAACTTTGATCTATGTTAGGAGTTCAGGAACTTGTCATTAAGGGGGGATAGGCTCTAATGCCTCCTTCCTTCTCCTAATAGTGTCACTTTTGTAAATCCTTCAATCCTATCCCAAGTTGTTCTTAAGGGGGGATGTTAGGATATTTAGACACTTAGGAGTTAGTTAAGATCAACTTGTGTAATGTATCCGTTAGGGATAGTGTGTTTCTTTAGTATGCATTAGTATGCATTTGTAAATACTTAATCCGACGGTGTAGCTAGGGTTTTACCCCTAGCTTGTGCAAATGAGCACCTACTAAGGAGAAAGGACTCCTTAGTAGCAGTTCAGTAAATGTAAATTAAAATGCTAAAACAGAAATATAAATTACTCTAAACATGTGCATGAAACATAAAAAGAACAAGATACAAAGAATGGCTTTTGTATTAATTTTACCTCCAATGTGAAGGTTGGTGAAGCTCTTGCAATGTCCAAGAGGGTTGCTCCAAGCTCCAACTTGCTCCTTCTCTTTCTCCAATGGTGGGAATGGGCGAAAAGGGGATCTCAAGGTGAAAGTAGCTCAAGGGTGAGCTAGGGTTTCAAGAGAGATTTTGGCAGAGTAAGGGTGCTTATGACTGTGGATATGAAATGAGGGGTCTCCATCACCTATTTATAGTTTTTTGGTGGTGGATTACTAGCCCATAGTTTTGGGAACCAAATGGTTTAGGTCCGCTGTATAGGGTTTTTTCCTCCTTTTTCCTCATTATATTATATTTTTTATTCCCTCTTTAGAGGGTTTTTGCTATTTTAGAGGAATTTTGGATATTTTTTGGAGGAAAAGGGGTTTTTTAGCCTTTTTGAGGCTTTTTTGATGGTTTTGTGGCCTTTTGGAGGCATATTAGGACTTTTGGAGGCTTTTTAGGCCTTTTGGAGGCCTTTTAGTGGGATTTTTAGGGTTTTTAAGAGAAATATGGTAGGAAAAAGGACAAATGAGTCATGTAATGGGGTAGATGAGGTAGTGAGCACTTTTTGGGTGTTAACAGATTGCCCCCTGATGTGTGAGGGCAGGAGCTCATTGTATGGCCGATAGACATCATAAGTCGTGTATGGTTTTCCTGGGGTGTGGAGAAGAGAAGAAACAAACTGGAGCCTGGAACAACGATCCCGAACAACTGTAAAAACTAAAAGTACATAGCCTCAATAATGGGTGAGGAAAAATCTGATCATATGGACGAGGCGGGCATTCCCATGCTCGTATCAGGATATAACATAATAATAGCAATGGGGTCCAAAAAATGGGGACCTGAAATATACATGACCTCAAATACTGAATGAGGCAGAATCTCAATATATGGACGAGGCGGGCATACCCATGCTCGTATCAAGATACATAAAAAGAATTGTGAGGCCTGAAAAGAGGGACCTGTAAGATACATAGAGAACCACTGTGTACATCATAAGGGTCCAGAGGGGACACAAATCTGGGACATACTGCTGGGCTGACCATGTCTGAGCTGAGGAACTGATACACTGGAACAATCAACAGTGCTACTGAATGTGGTACCAAAGGAACTGATGAGCTGCTGGATCAGAGTGACAAGGGGTACACTCGCAATGGTACACTGAACTGGAACTGATCTGGGACTGAATTGGGTACTCAAGGAAGCATATAACTGGATGGCTTCCGAATACAATCGCCAACGCAGCCCGGACATCCACAGGAACATATAACTGGGTGTTCCGAAGTGACTCACCAATGTGCTAGAGTCGGGGGAAATCTGGGGTCTTTGACAAATAATGGTAGGGATGTAAATCCTGCGCGATTCTCAGCGATGTGATCAAGGTGCTGAAGTCAAGCATGTGAGAAACAACCATTCGGAAAGGCAATGATGACTCCTCCAAAAATGGTCCGTAGGCACTCACCACAGATGGTGATGGGTCCAAGGCGTAGGGGCCTCTGGGTCTAGCCTCTGGAATAGAGGGGCTGTCATCGACAGAGGGAGACCTGCAACTACCAGGGCAATGATGCTTCCTTGATAGGAGCGCGAGGTGGAGAACCGAAGTGTGAGAGTACTAATTGCAGGATTGACAAACTGTGGGGTGACAACTGGGCAAGTAGAGTGGGTGGACTCAAACTTCCTTTGTTCAGAGTATGATGACGGGGATGATTGGGCAGCATATGAAACTGAATGAGGGGAAAGGGATCATAGCTGTAATGGATTAAGGAGGGTGACTGGGCTGAGGGGGACTCAAGCTGGTATAAAATGGCAGGAGACTGCAGAATACTCTGAACAAAGGTGACCTGATTAGGGGTGCTACCGAGATGATCGATCATAGTGCCAGGATGCACGGGATGACTTCTTCATGGGTTAAGGAACTAGAAGAAGTGATTGTAAAAATGGTACTGTCGTGTGGATTTATACGAGCCAAGACAGTTCATGCTTGTGATTGCTTTCAATTTTAAGGAGTCTGAGAGCGATAAGAAGACTCTGAAAGAATGGAATGTTACTGTCGTGTGGATTTTATGAGCCCAGGACAGTTCATGCTTGTGGTTGCTTTCAATTTTAGAGAGTCTGAAAGCGATAAGAAGACTCTAGGGGGTTGCTTTTTCATGTGTTAGTCTCCAAGGCCCAAAGAAGCATAAAATGATGCAATGAAGAACTTTTCTAGCCGGTATGACTAGAGTATGCATTTTTCGTAATTAGTCTACCAGGTCCGGAAAAGGGGTAAACTTATATCAGATAGATGCCCTTTCGGGTACTTTAACGAGCATGAAAGGAAGCAAGATTGCTCGGCGATCTTTTCATTGTTTTAGGAGTCAGAAAAGAGATTAACAGAAACTCCCTAAGTGCCTTTTTCGTAAACGACTTGTCCGGCCCGAAAAAGGGATAAAATTATACCGAACAAAAGGAAGGTCCAGGCAAGGAGGAAGTGCTCAACTAAAGGGCATTAATGATGACCAAGAATGAGGGTGGGGGGGAACACTGGTGGGCCTCCTTGCGGGGTGAATGAAATGGTGGCAAAATAACGAAACATTTGCAGTATGACAGGAGTGAATGGCTCATGTAAAAGTGTGGAACAATCCGATGGCGGCCGATGTGGCATGCAAACCGGGGCAGCAAGGTGTCGGGACACAATGTTGAAACTGTACCAAGTGAGAGAGAGAAATGATCTCAAGCATCATCACGAGCTTGAAAAAATAAATCCAGCGATATAAAAAGTGTCAAAAATGGATAACGGCCGATGTGGCACGTAAACCGAGGCGACGGGGGGCATTTTGGAAAAAATACCCAAAAAATCTGGGGGTGATAGCGAGAAATGATCTCAAGCATCAACACCGGCTCAAAAAAATGAATCCGGTGATATAAGGTATATCAAAAACGGGCTATGGCCGATGTGGCACGCAAAGTGGGGCGACAAGGTGTCGGGACACAATGTTGATATTGGTCCTGGTGAGAGCGAGAAATGATCTCAAGCATCCTCACGGGCTCGGAAAAATGAATCCGATGGTGCAAATGGTGCGAAAAACGGAGGTCATAATACTAGGTGTATCATGATGGCCCGTGGGGGCAGAATACTAGGTGTATCAAATTAAATCAAATCTACAAGTGACATGTGACCTCAAAAAATGGTTGAGATCACGCATGTGAAAAAGTGAGCAGGTTTAATGACCTGCCCCCATGCTATGTGCATGGGGTTTGTGATTGTGGATCACAGATGTGGAGGTTTGAACGATGGGTTCATTGACGTGCTGAGATAGATGTGATGGGGAAGGTTCAAAATGATTGATCATGCCCCCTATCCCAGGGTCGAGGGAATCTATTATGCCCCTTGACTCAGAGGTGTCAAGGTGGTGCTCTAGGATGGCGGGGTCAATACCGGGCATCTCAGTATAGGACCAGGCAAAGACATCACGGAATTCCTGGAAGTGTTTTTTGTACTCCTCAATCTCATGCTCACTGCAGGAGGCTCCTCAAGTTATGAGTTCAGGTGCACCTCCGGGTGCAGCGTTGTCAATTTGGATGACGGGTGAAATATTGGCCATGTTACCTTCCTCAAAGGCATCCAGAGCAGGAATAGGGTCCTTAAACTAGTCGACCTTGGTAGGAAGGAAGTCTTTGGATTCAACCACAAATTGAGTAGCGGTGCTAGAGGAAGATGCTTCTGGGAGGAAATACAAACGATGGTGCATGTCATCCCAGGGATACTCCGGGGCAGTGAGTGCCTCAAGAATCTCCTCATCAGTACAGAAAGTTTGGGCCATCAAATCGATTGATGAGGGAATGGTAGTTGAAGAGATCATGTAAATGGTGTTGACCTCCCTGGATGGGGGTGAGATCAGGGGGTGAATCTCTTCAATGGTGGGTGGCGCCATCTCAAGATCCAGATTGTTCATCTCATGGAGAGTTGCTCTGTAATCGGGGAGATTGGGATAGTGATGTGAGTAATGCCCGTAAACACCGCATATGGCACAGGGGTGGTTAGTGCACAGGGATTTGTCACGAGGCTTAGGGGTGGGGTCTAGTTTGACAACCGGTATATTGGGATCATCGTCAAGCATCTGCATGTGTTCCTGTAATGTCTGTAACTGTGGACATTGATGAGTGGCATGGCCTAACTCATCGCACAATGAGCATTTGGGAGGAGCACGAAACATGGGGGGGTTTTTGACTGTCTTGGGAGGTGGTACAGCAGTGTAAGGTTGGGGGCCTCTGCCCCCAGTGGGTTTGGGAGGAGGAGTGGGATTCGTGGAGGACGAAGGGGTAGAGACACCGGGGGGTGGCTGAGTGGCAGTAGCCATGGGTTGCACCGGTTGGAGGACTACGCTTGGTGTCGGTGGGGGAACGGGAGGCGAAAGATACCAGACGGGTAATCCCAAGGTTAACCCAGGGAGGCTAAGGGTAGCCATAACCAGGGCACTTACTACTCCCGATGGAGGGACTAGGAAGGGGATTGTGTGGATAGGTGTAACACCAATGTGGATAGGTACCAATGGTGGTTTAGGCAACAAGGGTGGTTGATTGTTAGGTGCTTGGTTATCGTGGGAAAGGGTACATAAGTCAGACACTTCGGGCGTAGATGATGGGGGAGGAATGGATTGGAAGGTAGATGTCATTGGCGGGTCTGAGTAAACTCTAGGTCCCAAAGAGGAAACAAACGAGGTAGCGGCACCATTAACAGTTTGTTCAACCATGGGGAGAACATTTTCGGGTGCAGCGGGGGCATTTGGATCATAGTAAGTGAGTTGGTCAATCTTGACCACGCGTCCGTCATGGGGGAACATCATGGTACGAAAGACAGAGGAAGCTACCACCCGCATAGCATACATGTAGCTGCGACCAAGTAAGAGGTTGTAATCAAGCTGGGCATTGATGACCTCGATGTCAATGAGGACGGTTTTACCACCTAACTGGACGGGGACATTGGCTAGGAGACCTTGGGGCTGAGCCGAACGATCGTCGTAGGTGCGTAATGTAGTGGTGGACTGTTTAAGGGTAGGGGATCCCAACTTCTGCCATACGAATGTGGACATACCGCATGTGGAGGCACCTTCATCGATGATGCACCGATGGATGACAAGATTCCGAACGAAAACAGAAACTTGGAATGCTAAGGTGGAAGGCAAGCGGGGTTCGGACTGGTCCAAATCAAATGCCATCAAATTTGAATCATTCGGGTCAATAGCACCAATGGCTGAGAGTAAAGTCTTGCGCTGGGAAGGGCAGTTTTTCAAAACTTTTAACGCAGACATGGCTGCGGGGGATTGGGCTAAGTCGTCTACAATGTTGTAGTTTGACGCAGCGCGCGCATTGGGGTTATTGTTGATACGGCGAAGTGGGAAACGAGGTGCTTTGGAAGCGCCATCTATTGGGGGCAGAGGGATACATAATGCCTGATCAGTGGGATGAGCATTAGTGGTTTTATCGATGGGAGGGGCTTCAGAGGTGGAGCCATATTGGTTCCGACTGGTCTAGAGGTTGACATCCGCGGATGACATCATCAACAAGTGGTGGGTCCCTGAGTCGAACATGGGTTGATCAGGAGCGGCGTAAGTGATTTGTTGTTGGGGTGGCGCATTGGCTTGAGGGGGAGCCAATGGCTGAGTGTTCACTATGCCTTGGTTTGGTAAGGGGTTTTGTAGCACCAAAGGTGGCTGCTGAGGTTGCGAGGGGTTGGGTGGTGCTTGAGGAGCCGCATTCCCTTGGCGATGGGCATCATCAACCCAAAGTTGTCGAGCTCGCTCCAACTGTGGGCAAGCATGTGTGTAGTGGCCATAGACCCCGCAAATAGAACAAGGGTGGTTTGTTCGCAGATTGGGGTTTTTAGCCTGCTTGGGTAGGCGATCAGGGTTTTGGTTAGCGGGGGCCGCATTATTGTTGTCTGGGGGATTAGCCGATTGACCACCTTGGTCTATAGGTTGGTTGTTCCCATGATTACGGCCCTTGCCGCGGTTTTGTTGGCCCTGGTTGCGCTGGTTGTTCTGGTTTTGCTGCTGATTTTGTTGGGTGTACACTTGCCCTTGGGCAGCAGGTGGGTTTTGGGGTTGTGCAGGTGCGGGAGCAGGCTGCGGTGGATGATATGTAGGTGGAGGCTGTGCAGGTGAGGCACCGTGAGGGGGTTGCTGATATGTCTACGGAGCAGGTTGTGGATTTGCCGCAGGGGCTGCCTGTGGCGAGTAATAAGTGAGTTGGGCCTAGGAAGGCGCAAGAGTTGGTGCAGCCTGCTGGTGGTAATAGGCGGGTTGGGCCTGAGAAGGCGCAGGAGCTGGTGCAGCCTGCTGGTGGTAATAGGGCTGAGGTACGATCGGGGTGGGGTAAGCAAGGGGCGCATGACCGAAGCACTAAGGTGGACAGGTGGGTCGATGGGAATGATGGTGATGTGTCATAGGAGCATATGAGTTGGTAGCCCCAGACTGTGAGGTAGCCCACGAAAAGTCGGGGCCATGGGTAGGACGTGCTATAGAAAAGGGTTGGGGATGCGAAGAAACACGGCCGATGATGCCGTCTGCAGCATGGGATGCCCGCGACGCATCATGCTGGGAGGACTCGCCTCGAGGGGCGTCAGGTATAATGGTATAGAGATAACCCGACTAGGCGTAAATGGGGTCGAACTATTGGGCCTTAAGGATGGCCTCTTCTTCAGACTGGGGTCTTTCTGATGCCACATCCTTAGCAATGATAGGGAGAAGGGACTTGAGGAACCAATCTAGGAAGATACGGTCGTCTAATTTGATCTTGCATAAGTTACGGCGTCGACGCCACTCATGAATGTGGTCTGTGATGTGGGTAGCCATGTTTTGTCTACAAGATAAGAGGATCTCAACGCCCGCGCCATAGCGGACAGGTAACTGGAAGAACTACAGGAAGGTCGAGGTAAGGGAAGCAAAGGTGGCATGGGTCCCGTGGGGTTGCTCGATATATCACTTGGCTGCAGATCCAGTGAAGGTGCGCTGTAACAGACAGAGGCGAATAGAGTCATCCACTATGGAGTTGGAGGAACACCATAGATGGAAGGACATGATATGGTTTTGTGGGTCCTCACCTACCTTACCCTCTGTTAACACCCAAAAAGTGTTCACTACCTCATCTACCACATTATATGGCTCATTTATCCATTTTTCTACCATATTTCCCTTAAAAACCCCAAAAATCCCACTAAAAAGCCTCCAAAAGGCCAAAAATGCCTCCAAAAGGCCACAAAACCCTCAAAATAGCCTCAAAAAGGCTAAAAAAAATCCTTTTTCCTCCAAAAATATCCAAAATTCCTCTAAAATAGCAAAAATCCCCTAAAAAGGGAATAAAAAATATAAAATAATGAGGAAAAGGAGGAAAAAACCCTATACAGCTTCCCTAAACCATATGGTTCCCAAAACCATGGGTCAGCACTCCATTACCAAAAAACTATAAATAGGTGATGGAGATCCCTTATTTCACATCCACAATCATAAGCACCCTTACTCTGCCAAAATCTCTCTTGAAACCCTAGCTCACCATTGAGCCACTTTCACCTTGAGAGCCCCTTTTGGCCCATTTCCACCATTGGAGAAAGAGAAGCAGCACATTGGAGCTTGGAGCAACCCTCTTGGACATTGCAAGAGCTTCATCAACCTCCACATTGGAGGTAATATCAATACAAAACCATTATTTACATTTTGTTGTTTATGTTTCATGCACATGCTTTAGAGTAGTTTTACATTTATGTTTTAGCTTAATAATTTACATTTACTGAACTGCTACTAAGGAGTCCATTCTCCTTAGTAGGTGCTCATTTGCACAAGCTAAGGGTAAACCCCTAGCTACACCCTCGAACTTAGGGATGTCAGAGGGGAGCTTGGTGGGCATGTGAGGCCACGCAGGGTCGTGTCGGATAGGGTCGTTGGTCAATCTGGCTAGGTCGGGCAGGTTGAGGCTAGCCATGAATGGAAAACTGGAAGAAGGATGTGACACAGTAGTGGGTTGGACCAAGTTGGGGCCAATGCCCCCAAGTGGAGGGACAAGGTTTGGGATGTTTCCCCCAAGTGGGGGAACTAAGGTGGTATAGGATGGTCCTGCACCACCATGGGTGGTGTGAGCCACTGATGGAGTGGGAATAGGTATTCCAACTGCGGGAATAGATGCAGTGAGGGGAACGGTAGATGTGGGCCCCATTGAGGGCATACCCACAGCGGGAGTGGTAACTGGTGTAGTGGTGGATGGGCCACCAATGGTCCCTATAACGAAAGGAGTGGAAGTCACGCCAGCCATGGGGCTAGTAGGGGCAGTGTAAATGGGGTTCTCAGACTCTTCTTCAGAATCGGAGGTAAAGTAAGGGGCGTCAATATCGGGTGACGGAGTCCTATGCCGTTGATGAGTGGAGTCAAGTGACAAGGCTCTAGATCTGTGATGAGTGGTATCAAGTGATGATGATCGAAGTCTATGACGGGTGGTGTCAAGTGAACCGTGCTGTGGGGGCTCGCCCCTGAGGCGCCGAGAATGTCTCGGGGACTCAATGGTGACAGATGGCGTCAAATCGCTGGGGATTGTGGTGAGTGAAAAAACAGCTCAAAAATCCTAATGCAACCGAGTGTGCAGAAGGAGAGCTCAAAAACAAGGCACTCAGGCCAACAACCAACTCAAAACACCTATTGTAACAGCTGTGCTACAATAAGTGGAGTACCAACAAAATGGTCAGAATACCAACAAGCAGCAGGTTTCCTAAAAATAAAAAATGGTGGACTCACTAGACCAAAAGGAGGTAAGGGAGCATGCAAACACCTAACTAAAAAGTATTCTGACTCAACTAGACATATCCTCTGCAAGGTGATGAAATCCAAGTCAGACAATATGAATAGGAAAGCCAAGTGGATAAGATGTCCCCCTACTGGGAGGGACACCGGGTAGTCAATCCTAGAATAATGGCAACTAAGATACCCCGTTCATGACACATCCAGAAAGGTGAATCTGCCGTTTGGTCCTTTTACCACAATACCCCTATACAGGGATATCCCGAGAACTGCAAAAGGTAGCCCTTCGGTTACTGAATGGAGTGCGGTATTCCACTCAGGCCTCCGGAACCAGTCTTGCGACTTCAACCCTCCTAGGGGAGAGGCCCTCTGGTAAACTGGTTGTGACCGTGCCAAAAAGTACTAGGGGATTTTGGTTCCCTAATTGGACAACAGCTATGTCTCAAGTGTAAGTAACCAAGGGGTGTTATTGGAAGCCTATCCCCCCGATCCTACCTAACTACAAAGATTCTTTTATGTTCCCCAAGTGGGGTTAGAATATTGGTTGAGTTAAGTAGTTTTTAAGGCTCACTTGAATTATGTGACAGAGTGTGTGCTCGTGAGGTGATGAACCCAAAATAAAAGTGCCACAAGGGGGGCAACTTTCTAATTAACAATACTGAAATTTAACATGCAAAATTTTCTGAATTAAAATACTAAAATTTTAAAAAGATTCTGTAAAGGGTATAGAAATTATGTTGCAGAAAAGGCTGTATGGAAGGATGGATGCAGGTAGGACAGATGGCTATGCAGATGCAGAAAATATTGCAGCAAAGGGGCCTGGGTTCAAAACTATAAAAAATGCAGAAATCAGACCACGGGTCTATGGCAAAACTGAGCAGTCGGACCGCAGGTTTGAGGGAAACAGGCACGGACAGGATGCGGGTTTTTGGCAGACAGACGCAGTCGGGACGCAGCAAAGGGGCTGAAAGCCGTAGTCAGGATGCGAGAAAAATGCCGAAACGCGCCGGCGGGTTGCAGAAAACTGGCCGAATGCCGCAGGCGGGACGTAGGAAAAATGCCAAAAGGCACCGGGAGGTTGCGGGAAACTGACTGAAAGCCGCAGGCGGGACGCAGGAAAGAGGGTAATAGCCGCAGTCAGACCGTCCCAAATAGGCTAATAGCTGTGACCGGATCGCAGGTAACAGACTGAAAACGGCCGGCAGGTCGCCGAAAACAGTCTGAGAGCCGTGGTCGGGTCACAGGTAAGTGCCTGAAAGACGCGGTCGAAACGCGACTGTGGGGGGAAAAATGCGGTATACAGCGACCGAAAGGGACAGCCGAACAGAAAAATTATTTAAAAATCATAACCAGAAATTCAAACCTAGGGGAGTCGCCAAAACTGTAGCTAGGTTTTTACCCCTAGCTTGTGCAAATGAGCACCTACTAAGGAGAAAGGACTCCTTAGTAGCAGTTTAGTAAATGTAAATTAAAATTCTAAAACAGAAATATAAATTACTCTAAACATGTGCATGAAACATAAAAAGAACAAGATATAAAGAATGGCTTTTGTATTAATTTTACCTCCAATGTGAAGGTTGGTGAAGGTCTTGCAATGTCCAAGAGGGTTGCTCCAAGCTCCAACTTGCTCCTTCTCTTTCTCCAATGGTGGGAATGGGCCAAAAGGGGCTCTCAAGGTGAAAGTAGCTCAAGGGTGAGCTAGGGTTTCAGGAGAGATTTTGGCAGAGTAAGGGTGCTTATGACTGTGGATATGAAATGAGGGGTCTCCATCACCTATTTATAGTTTTTTGGTGGTGGAGTGCTCGCCCATGGTTTTGGGAACCAAATGGTTTAGTTCAGCTGTATAGGGTTTTTTCCTCCTTTTTCCTCATTATTTTATATTTTTTATTCCCTCTTTAGAGGGTTTTTGCTATTCTAGAGGAATTTTGGATATTTTTTGGAGGAAAAGGGGTTTTTTAGCCTTTTTGAGGCTTTTTTGATGGTTTTGTGGCGTTTTGGAGGCATTTTAGGCCCTTTGGAGGCTTTTTAGGCCTTTTGGAGGCTTTTTAGTGGGATTTTTAGGGTTTTTAAGAGAAATATGGTAGGAAAAAGGACAAATGAGTCATGTAATGGGGTAGATGAGGTAGTGAGCACTTTTTGGGTGTTAACAGATGGTCACGATATGTTTCCGACATAGAGTGATCCGACGGCTCAACTTCTCTTAGATCAAAGCTAACCTTGATCCGTGGCTTAACACCCGATTGGTCCATGATCTCTATTTAAAGAGCATGGAGGGTCATTGTTTAGTTGATCGATTATGAGAAGCGCATTTGTAACTTTCTTTCTTTGCATAATAAATTGTCCCGTAGAAGCTATTTGGCTGGGGCCGTGGAGTATTTCCCTCAAGAGGGTTTAAACCACGTCAAAACATCGGTGTGTTGATCTGTGATCTGTTTGTGTGAAGTGGTTGCTCTTGGTGTTCGGTCCTTTGGTAGTACCCTGTGTACCCGAACAGTCCACAAGGCAACGTCTCCTGCTATCACACACTTCTCACATACTTAAATTAAATAGAAAAACTATTAAAAAGTAATCTATTGTAAGAGAAAATATTGACACTCCAGGTGGAAATGATTGTTGGAATTTTGTTGGTAGGTTGCCTCGTGCAGATAGGAAGCTAATTGATGCTTTTAAGGAGTTAGTACAAAATTTTGGCATGATCATACTAGACCTTCATCAAACCAAAGAGACATGCTAAAACTGAGAAAAGGTTCTACTGAATGTGAACCCCATGTTAAACACTTCCTTGACACCACACAGACTGAACTCTATGAGAGATTCAAAAATGAGAAGACACAACTGAACTTGGGCCAAAGGTCCTTTGAGAAATGTAAACCATGGTACGTTCATATATGCATTGATTGGAACACCTATTGTTGTAGATACCACGTAGAATATGAATATTATTATGACACATATAAACATATATTTTGTGATTTGAATACTAACATTGTGCAGGGATGCAATGAATCCATACTACCACTAAATGCATCAAGAGACTTTATCCACAACATCATGTGTCCAAGGCCTGAAGGACAAAAATATTATGAAAATTCATGTCTATATGGGACATGTTATAGGTGTAGTGGGTTTTCTCTTTTGAACCATTGCATCCATCAAAGATAGGAGCACAGATTTGGCAGGATGGGCGTGGAGATGCAGACCTTCAAGTACGTAACCTATCAATTAGACAATGCCAGGGAAAGTAAAAAGATTGCATTAGAGAAGTCACAGGTACAAATGAATATTGCATATTTTTCATATTACACATTCAATTTATGACATATACATTTTTCAAAAGGCCACATTGTAATATTTCCCTTGTTTTCATCGTAACAAGTATGGGTATGTGACTTCTTGATGGAGTTCTACAAGAAAACAGAGCAGTATGTTCAACATGTGCATGTAGCGCAATGGAAAGATGAGTAGTACA
This sequence comes from Larix kaempferi, assembly GCA_027924585.1. Taxonomy (NCBI): domain Eukaryota; kingdom Viridiplantae; phylum Streptophyta; class Pinopsida; order Pinales; family Pinaceae; genus Larix; species Larix kaempferi. Next base: position 588,644 of record BSBM01000995.1, on the reverse strand, counting down.
TAAAATGCAGGGACACATTTCCTGTTGGAACCATAGTGTCAATTGTGGCTTTTGCAGAAAATTACACCCTTCAACCACAAAATGAAATCCATAGTCAATACTACCATTCATACCAAGTCAGCATCATGGTACATATTATGTATAGGCATGGGCCAGAGAGCAACAATGACAAGAGGATAATACTAAAGGAGACAAAATTTTACATAAGTGATGATAGAACCCATGATCCATATTATGTGCAACATTGTTTTCAATTTTTCTATGATCAATTGAAGGAGAGAGACATACAGATGGATCAGCATTGGATATGGTCGGATGGTTGTGCAGGCCAGTTCAAAAATGCTCAAGTATTCCAATGGATGAGTATTTTGCATAAGACTTATAATGTGCCACATATATCGAACTATTTTGAGACTGGGCATGACAAAGGTGAGCATGATGGGGCCGGTGCATGCATCAAGACCGCACTAGGAAGGGAAGAGATGAGGTTTGACATGGAACCTCATATCCGAGATGCAGAATCCATAGTTCAATGGTGCTCTGCAACAATGTCAGACCAAGCAAGAGATCAACAAACATCATCTGTGGCAGGACGTGTGGTAAGAAAGTTTTGGCAAGTGGTTGACATAGATCGATCATGTTCTTATAGTTGCGGAATAGTACAAGGAACATGTGGATTTCATTCAGTTTGAATCTCAAACAACCCCTTATTTGAAATATGGATGTGAAAGCTTGCTTGCTTTTGCAACCCTTGCAGTAGTGGTGAATGGGATGAATACGAATGCATGGACTGGGTTGATGAATGGGATCGTGTGTCACTTGCAGTAGACCAACATGTAGTTGTTGAAACAACCCAGTTAGAGGAGGGCCAGTCAGCGATTTCGACAGACTACGACCATATCTCAGATCTTGTACAACCATGACACATATACGCATTTGTTTCCCCGAAAGAGAATGAATGGGGCACAGATTATTGGTTGGCACGGTGCATCCAAGGTAAGAAAACCCTCTATGGATCATTAATCGACGATGAAGGCATTGAATTTCCTATTGGCTTGATGGTGGTTAAGGGGGAATATCTTACACTAGATGGGAAGTCAAGAAAGACTAGTGGGCAAGAGATCAAGTAAGGTACGCTACTACCTGCCTCATTCAGAGCATGAGAGATTGATGGAGACAATTAGCAACATAGAGGATCTAGATGGATTTATTTAATGAGGCTAGTCAACTTTACATAAGAGAAATAATTGCATCAAATAATGTTATGTTCTACATCGAGGTATGTGTATTTTTATGTTATTTTGTTGGTACATGCATTTTTTGTTGATAGATACATACATACATGTCTTTTCCATACATACATAGAGATACATACATACATACATACATACATAGTGATACATAGAGATGCATTTTTTGTTGATACATACATACATACATACATACATACATACATGTCACTAACACTTGTCATGCTTGCCAAATTCACTTTGCTTGTTTGCCTAGTCAACAACATTTGTCATGCGTCTTCCATGACAACAAGTCATCCTTGTCATGCATTTCAACAACATCTGTCATGCTTGGTTGACATGATTTCATGCTTGCTTGATCTTTGCATCATCATATTGGTATCCTTGTCATACTTGGCGATCTTTGCATCATCATATTGTTGTCCTTTTCATACTTGGCCACTTGTCATACTCCTTTGTCATCCTATCAATATTGCTTACCTTGGCATGCTCCTTTGTCAATTCATCAACACTTTGTCATTAATGTGTTTTCCATTTCTTGTACTTCATGTCATCTTTTCCTTCTTCCATGTCATCATTTCACCCTTTTTCATTAATGTTTAGAACCTAATCTATCCCTAGAAACTTAGTCTATCCCTAGAAGCACTAATATAACCCTACAAATCTAATCTAGCCCTAGAAATCCTAGAAAGCTAAACTAACCATAGGAACACTAATTTAACACTAGAAAACTAAGCTAGAATATTATAAACCTAATCTAGTCCTAGAAACCTAACTAGCCCTAGAAACACTAATCTAACCCTAGGAAACTGATATAGAATCCTAGAAACCTAATGTAGCCCTATTAACCTAATCTAGCCCTGGAATCCATTAACCACCACACATACCCTCAATAGGGGGTATTTGGACTCCAAGTGGGATAGGATCACTATTAGAAGGGTTTGTATATGAGGGGTGGGTCTCAAATCCTTGGACATGGCTATGGTGTTAGTTTTTTGTTGGTTTAAGACATTTTCCTAGGACAAGTGAGGATGAGAGTTGAAGGAGATTCCTTTTAGATTGGGAAAACCACATGGAACAGAATACCTTATACTAGTATGATAGATTCCTTACAATTATGACAATTAATAGATTCTCTTTTTCTTTGAAAGGTTATGTTATATTTTTTCACAGTTATGGCATATTACTCTTAGACAGTATGACACATTTATGATGAGAATTACACATTCTATTAAATAAAGGACATAATATCTTCTCATGCAAACTCTAGCCATGTATCTTCCCCTTATATTCACTAGTGGTTATATCTTCATGATCCCTAACATATAATTCCCAAGGTTTCCTCAGCAACCCTATAATCTCTAGGACATCTAGGAATCCCTCATTGGCTTCAACAACAAGCTTATGTTAATCAATGTCTCCCCACTAGCATGATTATATTTATTAGGGTTTAAAAGCCCTACCCATGTCACATCACGCAAGTACATCACTAGAGAAATCAACTTATAGAATCCAAGTCTACATGTCCATCTTGGTATTTCAATCCTCAAACCCTAGGTCTTATACTCTAGCATCAAACCCTAATATGCATTTGGTTGGTGATAAGAATGAGATGCTTTATGTTGGGATTGAATTATTTCAATATTTAGGCCTCTAACAGCTCTACAACTTCTTCCACTACCATGATCTCATATTTCAATGATGTCAATGGCTTGTGATTATGGGATAGAAAGGTTGCAGTCATCTCCAAGACCTTAAATTTGCTTTGCAAATAAATATAAATATTTATTTTTCTTGGAATGTTGGGGTACATGCAAAGCACATGGACATGTTAATATGAGATATCTCATGCAAACCCTATCCATGTCACATCACACAAGTACTCTAGCATCGCACAAGAGAAATCTCTACAAGAACATCCAACATGTCTATCTTTCCCTTATCTTCTCCACTGGTTATATCTTCGTGATCCATAAAATCTAACTCATAGGATTTACTCATTAACCCTATAAAATCGATGATAGACAAGAAGTCCTCGTTGGATTCAATAACAAGTTTATGTCAATCAAGCTCTCGCCACTAGCATGATTCTCTTTCGTAGGGTTTACAAATAGTAGCCATGTCACATTACACAAGTACATGGCAATACAATGCTATTGATAGCACCCAAAATCATGTTAGGCATTAGCTCCACTCTGCATGTCTTCTATTAGGGAAATGACCTTAGTGTTAGAACAAGATGCTCAACATTTGACCTAATTTGTCACTTTCTCAAAATTACTTGGAATTTCCCTTTGTGAGGCCTTTTACTTGGGGTTCCCAATTATCTCACATACTCTTAGACCCTCAACCATGGGCACACAAAAAATCTCAAATCTACTCTCCATCGATGGATATCACACACATCTAATGTAGATCAATCCTTGGCTTTGCAAGAAATGTGGTCCATTTGGCTTACCCACAATGAATGTATACGTTAGAATATTTTAGCATTCCCTTAGAAAATCTTTTATATAATTAAATATGGTAGGAGGAAACACATAAATAAAAAGCCTCTGAAACCTCAAAGAGTGGAGTTTCACCTAGTCACAATCACTTTTGTGCTTTAGTGAATTTGCATGGAGCCTCACAAAAATATCCTAGTTCTTATATTAGATTTAGGTGCATTGAAAACTTATCATGCATAAACCAAATCTGAAAATGCACTCTTACAACAATTATAGCAATAGTAAAACAACCCTTAACTTATTCAATGATGATGTCAAATCACTCAACAAAATTATCTTTTACTTGTGATAAATTAGCAATACATATATAACTATAAATTACAATTCAAGAACATGCATGAGAGCCTTATCACAAGGCTAGTACAATTCACTAGCTCTCTAAAACACTAGCTATGGGAAATAGTGAAATCCCTAGCTGAACCAAGGAGATATAACATGCATGAACCACTAAAACAAGTCGTCCAATGCAATACATCTGCTTCTCTTCTTCTTATTTAGAAAATGCACCTAGGGTTTCATCACAAAACCCTAATCAGAAACCTCCAAGGGATGTAACCCTACAATCTTAGAAGGATCAAGATCAAGCCAAGTTGTCCTCCCTAGACTTCATATATCCTCCTAGGGGTGTTTTCATGAACCATAGTTAATTCCTCCATGAAGCTAATTACAAATAAAAGAGCGTGATATTGATGGTATGAGAAGGAATAACTCCTTATTCTATATATCATTGCAATTAGTGGTCTCCTCTAGTGTTGACATCCAAAATCATGTTAGGTGTTCGCTTTGCTCTCTGTGCGTTGTACTAGGGAAATGGCCTTAGTGTTAGAACAAGATATTAGTAACCTTAGTGATCACAAGTGTTCACAAATGTGAAAGAGAGGTGATCCAATTTCGCTCAAGGGGGTCATTTCTCGTCCGAAGACTCCCAGGCATGCGTGGCCACCGTGGACACGTCCATAATGGCCACTTGCACCTATGGGAACCAACGGAATCCAAGTTCGCTCGTCGGTTTGGGTTTCATGGCCCCGGAGCAAATCCTCAAAGTGTCCCTGAATGGCCTTGGGGTGCCCGACTAAAATTCCTGTAGCACCAAAACGGTGGCTTCGTTCGTGAATCCGCCAATTCTAATGGATCTGGGGTGTCGTGTTTCAGCTAGGGGACCTCCCACACCGTGCCTCGAAGTCCCAGAAATGGTGCCAATGTGCCATCTCCGGAGCTATGGTTTAGCTCAGTGAGGGCCATTCCAATTTCTCTCAATGGGGGGATTTCTCATTCGAAATCTCCCAGGCATGCGTGGCCACCTCCACAATGGCCACATTCACCTGTGGGAGCTGATAGAACCCAAGTACACTCGTCGGTTTGGGTTCTGTGACCTCGGAGCAACTCCTCAAAGTGTCTTTGAATGGCCCTGGGGTGCTGGACCAAGATGCCCGCAGCACCCAAACCATGGCTTTGGTTTCAAATCCATCGATTCTAATGGATCTGATACATCGGGTTTCAGCTAGGGGATCCCCCACAGTGTGCCTCCAACCTCCAGAAATGGTGCTATTGTGCCATCTCCGGAGCTAGGGTTTTTCTCAGTGAAGGCCTTTCGAATATTGCTCAAGGGGGTTATTTCTCGTCCAAAGGAGCGCGAGCGTGCATGGCCACCATGGACACATCCACAATGGCCATACGCATGTGTAGGTGCTGACAGAACCCAAGTCCGCTCATCGGTTTGGGTTCTGTACCCCCGGAGCAATGCCTTAAAGTGTCCTTGGATGGCCCCGAGGTTTCATACCAAGATGTCCACAACACCCAAACCGTGGCTCTGGTTGCAAATTCATCGATTCTAATGGATCCAGGATGCCAGGTTTCATCTAGGAGCCCCCCCACATCGTGCCTCAAAGTCCCGGAAATGGTGCCAATGTGCCATCCCCAAAGCTAGGGTTTTCTCAGTGAGGGCCATTCCAAATTTGCTCAAGGGCATCATTTCTCATATGAAGGATCCCGGGCATGCGTGGCCATGGTGGACACATCCTAAATGGCCATGTGCACCAGTGGGATTTGAAGAAACCCAAGTCCACTCGTCGTTTGGGTTTTGTGGCCCTCGAGGAAATCCTCAAAGTGTCCCTGAATGGCCTTGGGGATCACGATGAAAATGCCTGTAGAAATGCAACGGTGGCTTCGGTCGCGAATCCGTCGATTCTAATGGATCCGAGACACCGGGTTTCAGCTAGGGGTACCCCTCACAGGGTGTCGCAAACCCTAAAAAATGGTGCTATTGTTCCATCTCCGGAGCTAGGGTTTTGCTCAGTGAAGGCCATGCCAATCTTGCTCAAGGGGCCCATTTCTCATTCGAAGTGTCCCAGGCATCCATGGCCACCATGCACATGTCCGCAATGGAAATATGCATGTGTGGGAGCTGACGGAACCCTGTTCCGCTCACCGGTTTGGGTTCCGTGACCCCGGAGCAACTCCTCAAATTGTCCCTGAATGGCCTTGGGGTGGCGGACCAAGATGTCTGCAGCACCCAAATTGTGGCTCGGATCGCGAATCTGTCGATTCTGGTGGATCTGGGATGCCTAATTTTAGCTATGGGACCACCCACCACGTGCCTCCAACCCTAAAAAATGGTGTTATTAGTCCATCCCCGGAGCTCGGGTTTTGCTCAATGAAGGAGCTAGGGTTCCCTAAGCAAAACCCTAGCTCCATAGATGGCACAATAACACTGTTTTCGGGGGTTCGAGGCATGTTGTGGGGGTGCGGCTAGCTGAAACACGGTGTCCCGGATCCACCATAATTGATGGATTCACGATCATAGCCACGGTTTGGGTGCTGTAGGCATCTTGGTTCGACACCCCGGGGCCATTCAGGGACACTTTGAGGAGTTGCTTCGGGGTCATGGAACCCAAACCGGTGAGCGGAATGAGGTTTCGTCAGCTCCCACACGTGCATATGGCCATTACGGATGTGTCCACGGTGACCATAGATGCTCAGGACCCTTCAGATGAGAAATGCCCCCTTTGAGCAAGATTGGCATGGCCTTCACTGAGCAAACCCCTAGCTCCGAAGATGGTACAATAACACCATTTTCGGGGGTTGGCGGCACACTCTGGGGGGTCCCCTAGCTAAAACCCAGTGTCCCAGATCCATCAGAATTGACAAATTCATGACCAGAGCCACGGTTTGGGTGCTACAGGCATTTTTGTTGGAGACCCAGGGGCCATTCAAGGACACTTTGAGGAGTTGCTCCGGGGTCACAGAACCCAAGCCATCATATTTGTCAGAAAAACCTTCGTAGTGAACTATGAGTTTTCCATATTGCAGCCGAAGGTAAACGTAATACCATGAATCGTCACTGTTTCCAGGATGAAACGCAAGACCACTGGGAAGACTCCAGGGATGGAGGGCGTGGGTCATACTGAATTGAGAAACTAATTGAGGGAAAATGCAGTGAGAATCTGAGATGGTTGCATAGTGAAATGCATGTAGAATGAATGAAGAGTGGGTGGTGAGAGAAATGGCTATTGGACATCGTAAGAGAGGAAATGGCGATGGGAATTAATTGATAAGATCAAATTAAATTTGCATAGTGGTAATAAACTACACTTGTGTCTTCCATTGTCAATTGCGCTTAAAGCTTGAAGGTGGTAGCCTTGTGACTAGACCTAGGTCGCAGGTTCAAATCTCCTCAGTTCAGTTCGTACATTATTATCTTTTCACTGCAAATTATATGTTTTCGTTAATTTCCTTTGTCAACTTTACGTATCCCTTTATATGTTTTCTTTAATTTCCTTTGTCAACTTTATGTATCCCCTTGTGATAATGGGGATTGTTAATATCGAGTCATCGGGTAATTTAAGTACACGATTGTTAATATCGAGTAAAGGGTCCCCTAGCTGAAACTTGGCACCCCGGATCCACGATCGTAGCCACGATTTGGGTGCTCTAGGCATCTTGGTCCCATACCCTGGGGCCATTCAGGGACACTTTGAGGAATTTCTCTGGGGGCACGGAACCCAAATCGGCGAGTGGAATTGGGTTCCGTCAACTCCCACATATGTGTATGTCCATTGTGGACATGTCCACGGTGGCCATGGATGCCCAAGACCCTTCGGACGAGAAATGGCCCCCTTGAGCAAGATTGTCATGGCCTTCACTGAGCAAAACCCTAGCTCCATAGATGGCACAATAGCACCGTTTTTGGGGGTTGGCGGCACGCTGTGGGGGGTCTCCTATCTGAAAACCAACATCCTCGATCCAGCGGAATCGATGGATTCGTGATCCGAGCCACAGTTTGGGTGATGCGGGCATCTTGGTCCGGCATAACGGGGCCGTTCAGGGACACTTTGAGGAATTGCTCTGGGGACACGAAACCCAAACCAGCAAGTGTACTTAGGTTTCGTCAGCTCCCACACATGCATATGTCCATTTTGGATGTGTCCACGGTGGCCACGGATGCCTAGGAGCCTTTGGACGAGATATGGCCCCCTCGAGCAAGATTGGCATGGCCTTCACTGAGCAAAACCCTAGCTCCGGAGATGCCACAATAACACCATTTATGGGAACTGGAGGCATGCTATGGTTGGTCCCCTAGCTGAAACCCAGCGTCTCAGATCCACCGGAATCGATGGGTTTGCGATCCAAGCCACGGTTTGGGTGTTGTGGGCATCTTGGTCCGACACCTTGGGGCCATTCAGTGACACTTTGAGGATTTTCTTCGGTGGCACAGAACCCAAACCGATAAGTGAACCTGGGTTTCGCCATCTCCCACACATGTGTATGGCCATTGTGGACGTGTCCACGGTGGCCATGGATGCCCGGAACCCTTAGGACGAGAAATGTGCCCCTTAAGCAAGATTAGCATGGCCTTCACTGAGAAAAACCCTAGCTCCGGAAATGGCACAATAGCACCGTTTTCAGGGGTTGGCGACATGCTGTGGGGGGTACCCTAGCTGAAACCCGACGTCCCAGATCCATCAGAATCGATGGATTCATGATCCAAGCCATGGTTTGGGTGCTACAGGCATCTTGGTCCGACATCTTGTCAAGAATTATTAAATTGGAACTCTACTCAAGTGAAAGCTCTCCCAACATGAAGAAGCGTGTGAATATTGCTTCCAAAATTTATTCTCATAATCCAAGGCTTTTTTTGCAACATTTATCTTTTATACTGTCCAATGTTGCTTGTTTTGTACTATAAATTCCGGTCTTTTGCATCTTAAATATCTATATATCTTTTGTTACTTTAAGTTTTAGGGTTAAATAACACCACATTACTAATGGACTCTTATTTATCAAAATAATTTCCCATAGGGATTTCATAGAGGGAAACAAACATTTAGAGTCTTTCCTCCCTATAGTAGAGCACAAAGTGGTGTTAAATTCTCTAGGAAATATATAGAAAATAAGGGAAGTGTCTAAGTTGTTTTGTGTATGGATGAGCAAAGAAAGTTCCATAATTGGTTAAAGGTTGGATGAGGTGCTCAATAATCTTGTAGCGAGAGGATTAGTTTAGTCATGAGATATATTGGTTTCCCTACATGTGTTATAAGCCCATAGTTGGTTCTTGTCCACAGTAGTCTTGTGACAATGTCATCACTTAACTTGAGGCTAGCATTCTCTCTAGAGGCCTACCATTAAGTAGTGAATTACTCTTATGCAACTAGTTTGTAGGACTAATTTCATTCAAAGATAAGTGTATTACTCTTACTTTACTTTTACAAATTTAAATGTTTATTTTGTTATGGTGATGAATAGTGCATGATTTTTGTGTGAACTTGTTTAAGATTGGTATCACAAGCATATGTTGTTATGTTTCCATAAATGTATGTATAAATCTTCTTCCACATTTTTAAGTTTGCACTTAGAATGCACAATAGTTGTTGGCTCTCTTTAGAGGTTAAAAAATATATTGTATATTGATTAGTTAATGGATGAAATTTGAAATTGGTTTCAAGTGAGAATTTGAAATTAGGTTATGCGTGTACTTATTTGTTAGCATGAAGGGCATCAATAGGTACACTATAGTCCTTACTGATGAATTCTCTATAGTGACCCTTTTGTTAATGATCCAATATCAGTGGCGACCCACCTTTTCCAACACGCTCAAAACAACTTTCTGACAATTTTGGTAATTTACTATTTTTAGCAGTTTTTGGGGTCGTGAACTTGGGGAGCCATTTTGAGGCCCTAAACGATGTTTTTTGGGGTATCTTTTTACCGACACATTTGATCATCAAATTTCTCCCCAAAATTGTATTTATTGGATAGATATTTCCAACGATTTATCATGCGCCCCAAACTGAGATCGTATGCCCAAAATATGCCCTCGGGAAGTTGATACACCAAACTACCCAAAACAGGGTCCACAAAACTGTTGGCTTTTCATCTTCCGGGGTTAGGGTTTTGGATTTTGGGTATTGTAAAAAGGCCTTTAGAGCCTCATTGTACTCATCTTCTTACGAATGAGCGCAGCGGTCACATCTCTTCTCAGAGATAAGCCGCCACCATTCCAACAAGCTTGTGTTCCGTTGCATTTTACAGTTTCAGCTTATTTCCTTATTGAATAGAAAACCAGTTATGTTGTATCTCTGTTATTTTGTGTTAAGCATCTTTTAATAATCTGTATTCATTTCATTGTGCTCATAAAATCTGGATCAATTAATTTCATTTATTGTCCATGAACTCTTTGCCAATTATCCTTGTGTTATTAACAACTATATGTGAATGAACTTTGTTCATGACCACTTTTCCAACAAACTCTTTATCATTAATCTCTGTGTTAACAATCATGTTGTCAATTATTTATTTGTCAACACTCTTTTGTTAATAATTATTACTAAATGCTCCTACATCAATAACAATGTTAGTCCAATACATTATAAAACATCTTTAGTTTATGGTAAAAAGGAACATCAATAATAATTGCGCCGAGAGGCGCTCTACAGCCCAGTATGAGGGAGATCTTGTTAGTCGAGTGTTTGTCGATATTGTATTGTCGGCCATAAATAACATTTGTATGAGGGAGATCTTGTAAATCCAATGTTTTTCGAGTGTTTGTCGAGTAAGAAAATAATACAAAGTAAACAAAAAAGAATAATACAAAGTAAAAAGTAATAAATATTATGTCGGCCATAAACAAACAAAAAATCTAAATTAAAAAGTAAATATGAGACTTTAACTAGAGACTTTAGAGCTTAGGATTAGGTGATAAATATTATGTCCGTCATAAACATAAAAAAATAATACAAAGTAAAAACTAAATATCAGACTTAAACTAGAGACTTTACTTTTTTCTTTTAATACAAAGTAAAAAGTAAATATGAGATTTCAGAGTGTTTGTGGAGTTTGTCGTAACAAAATAATACAAAGTAAACAAAAAAGAATAATACAAAGTAAAAAGTAATAAATATTATGCTGGTCATAAACAAAACAAAATAATACGAAGTAAAAAGTAAATATGAGACTTTAGAGCTTAGGATTAGGTGGCTCATGTATTGCACTCAAGGAACTATGCAAGGAGAGGTTTTGATTCCTCTCGGCGCTTGATAGAGCCTAGGATTTGGATCTATGCTGGTTGATAAGGTCAAATTGAATTTGCATAGTGGTAATAAACTACACTTGTGTCTTCCATTGTCAGTTGCACTTCAAGCTTGAAGGTGGTAGCCTTGTGACTAGACATAGGTTGCAGGTTAGAATCTCCTCAGTTCAGTTCGTACCCTATTATTTTTTGCTACAAATTATATGTTTTCTTTAATTTCCTTTGTCAACTTTACGTATCCCTTTATATGTTTTCTTTAATTTCCTTTGTCAACTTTATGTATCCCCTTGTGATAATGGGGATTGTTAATATCGATTCATCGGGTAATTTAAGTACACGATCGTTAATATCAAGTAAAGGGTCCCCTATCTGAAACCTAGCACCCCGGATCCACGATCCTAGCCATGATTTGGGTGCTGCAGGCATCTTGGTCCCGTACCCCGGGGACATTCAGGGACACTTTGAGGAATTGCTCTGGGGGCACGGAACCCAAATCGGCGAGTGGACTTGGGTTTCCTCAACTCCCACATATGCTTATATCCATTGTGGACGTGTCCACGATGGCCACAGATGCCCAGGACCCTTCAGACAAGAAATGCCCCCCTTGAGCAAGATTGGCATAGCCTTCACTGAGCAAAACCCTAGCTCGGTAGATGGTACAATAGCACCGTTTATGGGGGTTGGCGGCATGCTGTGGGGGGTCTCCTATCTGAAAACCAGCATCCTAGATCTAGAAGAATCGACGGATTCATGACCCGAGCCACGATTTGGGTGATGCAGGCATCTTGGTCCGACATGCTGAGGCCATTCAGGGACACTTTGAGGAATTGCTTCGGGAGCACAGAACCCAAACCGGCAAGTGTACTTAGGTTTCGTCAACTCCCACACATGCGTATGTCCATTTTGGACGTGTCCACGGTGGACATGGATGCCTGGGAGCCTTCAGACGAGATATGGCCCCCTTTAGCAAGATTGGCATGGCCTTCACTGAGCAAAACCCTAGCTCCGGAGATGCCACAATAACACCCTTTATGGGTGTTGGAGGCACGCTATGGCTGGTCCCCTAGCTGAAACCCAACGTCTCAGATCCACCGAAATCGATGGATTCGCGATCCAATCCATGGTTTGGGTGCTGCGGGGATCTTGGTCCTACACTTAGGGGCCATTCAGTGACACTTTTAGGATTTGCTCCGGTGGCACGGAACCCAAACCGACTAGTGGACCTGGGTTCCGCCATCTCCCACACATGTGTATGGTCATTGTGGATGTGTCCACAGTGGCCACGGATTCCTGGAACCCTTCGGACGAGAAATGGCCCCCTTGAGCAAGATTGGCATGGCCTTCATTGAGCAAAACCCTAGCTCTGGAAATGGCACAATAGCACCATTTTCGGGGGCTGGCGACATGCGGTTGGGGGTACCCTAGCTGAAACCTGATCTCCCGGATCCACCAAAATCAATGGATTCATGATCCGAGCCATGGTTTGGGTGCTACAGGCATCTTGGTCCGGCACCCCGAGGCCATTTAGGGACACTTTGAGGATTTGCTCCGGGGGCATGGAACCCAAACCGATGAGCGGAGCCGGGTTTTGTTAGCTCCCGCACATGCATAAAGTAGCCTTCAAACTACCATATAGGACATGTATTAGGTTTGTTTTGTTGCATGGTTGGAATTCTATGCCCCTGGTAGGTATCCAACAGGTGTCCCTGAAGGCCTTTTGGATGCGAGATGGAACGAGCCATAGAATGACGACCGTATCTTCGATCGACAAATCGTCAACTCCGTTGGATTCAGGATGTCAGGATAGTGCTAGGGGTGCCCCTCTCCTCTGGTTCCATGGCCCAAGTATCATCTTGTAGGTCCATTTTGGAAACTAGGGTTTTGTTCGGTAAGGGAGTGTGCAATTTTTGCACATGGGGGTCAAATTTACAAAATCGTCGACCGAGCACTTATGGTGATGATGATGAAGCTGGTGATGATGATGAATACGTTGATGATGATGGTAATGGTAATGAATATGATGATGATGATGATGATGATGAAGATGATGATGATGGAGATGTTGATGAGGAACCTAGAGATGACAATGATGATGAAGATGTTGATGATGATGATGGTGATGATGATGAAGATGCTGATGATGATGGTGATGATGATGAAGATGCTGCTGATGATGGTGATGGTGATGGTGATGAAGATGATGATGATGAAGAAGATGATGATGATGGAGATGTTGATGAGGAACCTAGAGATGACAATGATGATGAAGATGATGATGATGATGATGATGATGGTGATGATGATGAAGATGGTGATGATGATGGTGATGGTGATGAAGATGATGATGATGATGATGATGATGAATATGATGATGATGGAGATGTTGATGAGGAACCTATAGATGACAATGATGATGAAGGGTTTTTCTCAGTAAATTTATCAAGCTTTTGAGTTTCATGATAGTGGCACCATTGTGGAGAGGGTGAAGAGGTAGTGTTACTTGTAGGGATATTAGGACATATTGGAGGAATTATCTAAAGGGTACAGAGGGTTTAGTGGTATGGTTTGGGTGAGGGTTAGGGTTAGAGTTATAGAAGGAAACGAAATTAGGTCATTTATCTAATGTACATTTTATATTAATGGTATGGCTTGGTCTAAGGTGGTGGTCTCAAATAGCTATTTCATTATGAAATATTTAACAAGACATGAATTAAATTTAAGATAAGAGTTTCTTTAGAATCCTAAATTTAGTCAGAGATTAGTAAAAAGCTCTATGCATTGTTGTATACTTTGTCTATAATCCTATCACAATTGGAACCACCTATTTATTAAGTTTTATTAATAACCTAGAGGATAAAAATTGTCTTTTCAAAGCCTAACACAATGTATCCCATGTAATGTGTCGTGGTGAAGATCACTAGTGGATTGTTCCTCATTGAATTTGCTGTAGATATTTGTAGTGTGGGACTGGCATAGGCTTGGAAAAGTCCCTCTAAGTAATTATATGTAGGAATCAAGCATCAATATTCAACCATAAATGAGCATGTTTTAAAATAAATTGTTTGGATACATATGTAAGAGTCTAGAAGATCTCTATGCATTTTTCCACCAAATTTGGTCAAGGAGATTCTGGTATCTAGTTAGAATATATTAGTGGAAACCCTAGGTTGATGACATGATGCTTTGATAAGGGAACTAAAAATAAAAAGTAAACCTTATGCTAAATAGATTCAAGTAGGGTAAATTCCAAAGAGATTGAGTTGCTAAGAGAAAAAGTTGTTGGAGGAAAATGGCACATCGTAGAGGAGGTTTAGAAGATGACACAACAAAAGAGATGATTTTGGGTGGGAGAGTAGCCTCCAAAAATCCAAACTATAGCTAGATTTGGGTGAGCATTGAGCATGGGAAACCAAATCTATGAATATGTGTATTGTTAAATATAATTTTGTTGGGTGAAGCCAATAACCAACATAATCAACATAATATAAGAGTTTTTTGGGTTGGGGATATACCTCAAGGTACCGAAAGCAGGAAAAACGTTTGGGTGGGAAAAAAACCAAGAGAACAAAACATGTTGAAGAGGACATGTGGGGTGGGAGGTCAAACTCCAAAAAATCAAGCATTGACATGAGTGAGGTAGGTCTAAAGCAATTTCTCTCATACCAAATGAGAGAAGTGGTAGGTAGGTCTCTAGGTGTCTAAAGCAGCTTCTCTCATACCAAATGAGGTAGGTCTAAATAAACTTCTTTTGTGGAGTGGTGTTGCATTTTGAAGTTCCCTTGGTCATTGTGTTCTAGTTACATTGTTGGTTTTGGCTATTTGTTCCCAATGTTAGGAGTTTTTCTTTTTTTTTCTTTAACTTGTGTGTAGAGCTCTAGGAACCAATGGTTGTTGGGTGTCTCCATCCACATAAAAAATCCATATTAGCTATGTAATGATCCCATTACAAAACCCATGCCTATTCAATCAAATAAATTGAGAGGCAAATGCAATGCATACTCTTTCTAACTATGCAATTTGAAGGACTGAGCATTAAGTGTATAGAAACATATAGTGTGGAGTTGTGAACCTCCATCAAGGCCATAATGGGTGAGCTTAAAAAAGAGGTTGGTTCCAATTTGTTTTCTGAGATACAATGTAAATAAAAACTTCAATTGGGCATGAGACAAGACAAGTGCAAGCAGGGTTTCTACAAACCTAGTGAAGAGTTGTAAAAGGAAAACCTTGCACCCATACTAACTATTACCAGGACATATTGTGGTTGGATTGAAGTTGTATGTCTTGCATTTTGAGCAATTCTTTGAGGACGTCTTCTCTTCATAGGCTTCTTTATCATTTATTATTTCATATTTCAAAATTGCTGTTATTTAATTCTTTGTTTCGACCATTGTTGTTTCTATGCTCATTTATGAAAACGTTTGGAAGACATTCATGTTAATGTAGACTTACATGTACATGTTATCAGCTTTGGTTATCTATAGTTTGAGTTTACTTTTAATGAAGATTCACATGTACATCCATGTGCTTGATGTGTGAAAAAGTGTAAGATGCAAGACCCATTCAAATACAAGGGATTCATATTGAGGTCACTTGGTGTCTAGAAATAACATCTATATGTATGTGAAATTTTTTCCATAACATTGTTATTGAAGACAAAATCATGTATGCAAAAATGTAATCAAAGACAAACTCATATACACAAGTGCAGATCCATCTATTAATATGCAAAAATGATCCAATCATGTACACTTTTTGGAAAAATGGAACATCGTTCCCAACGTCTATATAATGGCAACTCGTGCCCTGTACAAAATATGGCAACTCGTGCCCTATAAAAAATATGGCCCATGGTGCCCTATACAAAATATGGCAACTCGTGCCCAAAATGCCACATCCTGGCTAGTGTACATAGGAGGGTCTCTCAATCCTCCTGCCCACCCTCAGAGCTCCCAGGTGCATCTCCAAAATTGATCTTCCTCTTCTTCGTGCTAGAGGAAGCTGGGTCCTTCGGGCAACTTGGACCACGTCCCCCTGAGCCCTGAAATGACAACAATAATATGCCAACTTTTCCTGGCAATTGGACCATATGAGATGTAATTTTGAGCTAATTGTACCGCAATAGGAGGGGTTTTGGGTCATTTGGACCGTGTCAGTTAGATTTGGGGTTATTTGTCCAGGAGTCGGTTAGGAAGTTGTTAGTAAGTGGACAAGCATTGTAAAGGCAGAAGCCTATTTATAGTCAAAGAGTCGTATGTGTTGGATAACCTCTTCGGGGAAAACTTTAGGGAGCTGAGCACGATCTTTGGATGTTGTTTATGTGCATCTTTGAGTTTGTATGTGAGATCAAGTTACATTGCTGAGATTTGGTTTTGTGGAGATGTTGTCTTAGGGTTTTTCTGAAGTAATATGACATGACGGAACCGTTTGGTGAAATTCCCTATGCACCTTTTATGTTAATGCATGTTGCCATGATTTCTTACTGCAGTTAATACTTTAATGTTATACTTGTCGCGATGAATGTTTCTGTTGAATAATGATATGGATACGAATGATGTTAATCTTGAATGCATAGATATATTTTGAATGTTGTGATAATTAAGTTAAGTAAGTAGTGCCGCAATCATCCTCCTTCATTCATAGGAAACATGGTTCCATCCACTCTCCCTTGATCGCCTCGGGTGAGACCTCATTTGCTCTGTAGGTGTTGTTAGACAGGGTAAAACTTGTTTGGGTCGGTGCTCAGGGAGATCGCGGTGGGTTGGTGTCGACAGTGATGGGAACGCCTATCGACTGTGTTTGAGTCAACAAATGGTTCCGTTTCCGGGACCATGTGCGAAGTGAAAGGAGGATATGTTGTGGCACCCGACGAAACTCGAGGTCCAGGAATGTTTTGATTGGAAGCTACAGGAATTCGCTGAAGAAGAAAGCTGGAACACTCGACTGACAGTAGATCAGTGGGTAGATAGATATATTCACGATGGTCAGCATTAATGGTTCTTCTGTGAATTCTCGGTCTTGTTGTTTGAGTGGTTGGCGAAGTTGACCTTTCAGAAGAGGAACTTCCAGGGTGGTGAGCCAACGACCTGGACCCCAGAGTTGATCCAAGAACTACAAGACATTGACAATAAAGCATCGCGGGCTGTCAAAGTGTGGCTTGATAGAATCTTGGAAGGGTATATCACTAAATTCACGGTTGATACAAAGAAATCTTATAGTGAAGCCAAAAGATACTTCTTCTGTGAACCCCGAGGAAGGTTTCTACTATCACTCCAACTATCCATTAAGATGCTTATTTGTGAAAAGGGTATATTGAAGATGAATATAGATCAGTAAGCAACCTAGTGGGAGAAGGCTGTGCGTATCGCGATAGTAGGGGATGGTGCATGGAATGATTAAGTGTAGATGGGTGTGGGTCACGATGAGACTGTGAGTGAAGTCGAGGAAGAAAGTGGTATTACAAGAGGAGGGGTAAGGTTTCTACAGGAAAAGAGGCAGAGGATAGGAGAAGGTCCTGCTGCGATCAAACCACGAGTTCATGAAGGAAGACCACATGGGAGGAAGCAACCTCATAGCCTGGACAAGGATGCACAGGCTACGCCCAGGATAGAGATAGGACCTAACCCCAGCAGTAATGTACCCACACCTCCGCTCACTATCTATCAACCAGTGAGAAACACCACTTCGACCCCACCGGGTCAACAAAACGTGATTGCTAGTAGTTCAGTACCTGCAGAAAGGAAGCCCAGGACGGAGGGTGATGATGCTAAGTTACCATTGTTCCATGGGAGTGGGACAGATAAACCAGAGCAGTATTGGTTTTTGTGTGAAGCGGTCTGGACTGTAAAACAAATCACTAATAATGATGCTAAGAAAGGACAACTAGCAACGACTCTGCGAGGTCGCGCCTTAGATTGGTTTATGAAATTTGTTCTAGTACCTACGGGAACTCCGGTGAAAACACTAGATGAGATCAGGGATGGGTTGTTTGCAGAATTCAGAAAGCCCAAGTCTAAAGTGCAATATATCATAGAATTGAAAGAAATTAAGAAGTATTCCAATGAGACGGTGTGGGATTTTGATCAGCAGTTCAAGACATTGATGCAAGGGTTAGTTTTGACATGAGAATTTTCCAACATAAAGAATGGTTTATCGTGGCACTGCTACCACACATTCGGCTAGCATTGATGCAACAAAACATCTTGATGCCCAGTGAAGCTCTGGATATTGCAATGCAGTTGGAGGTGTCGTCGATTGGAGAAAATGCAGTTGGGATGTCGCAGATACAGACATAGCTGGCCAACTTGACCATACAGCTGCAAGACTTGAAGAAGGGAAAGGAGAAGCGTGAAGAGATATGGTGCACACGATGTCAAGGGGAAGGGCATACGAAGGACAATTTCCCTAACTTCCGCAACTATTTGGTTTCAGGAGCACCAAACCCGTTAAATGGTGTTGGCATGTCGTATTGTCGCGTTTGTCACATATTTGGGAACCACCATGAAGAATGTCCATATATGCAGAAGATGGTCACCAAGCCGATGAATCTGTATTGAAATTTTTGTAAATCAGTGGGACATGATGACAAAGATTGCCGGGCATATGGGTTGCTTCATGAGAGGACGTACGACGCATTCTATGTAAAGGATGACCAGCGTGCCATACAACAACCACCACTGCAGCCACAGGTAGCCTAGCCACTACCTCAACTGTAGGTGCAGTTTGTACTGCAGCAACAGCAGCAGTAGTTTTTCCACAATATGCTCCGATGCAAATGGCTCCACAGCAGCCACAGGATGTTCAGTAACCACAGTATGCACAGCAAGGGCAAGGCATGCAACCAGCTCCAATGCAACAACTGTACAATCAATAACAATACCAATAGCAGGGTGGATTCCGTGGAGGATTCCAGGGTGGACGTGGTGGAGGATTTGGTCACGGAGGAGGACGAGGAGGTCGCGGATCGGTGCAGTGCTATCACTGTGCAGTATGGGGACACTATCAGCACGATTTCCCACTGTTGCAGAAGTAGTGTACATTTTGCTTTGTTACAAACCATACAGTGGAGAACTGCCCATAGCTAATTGCACGATGGTAGGCAGGGAATGTCCCACAGTTGTAGAATCAGAACTCGACACAGCAGCCAGTACAAAATGCGGTGTAGCAACCAGTCCAAAACTAGAACCAGCGACCAATTCAGGATGCTAATCCAAATATGAACCAGCAGGGGAATCCACCACTGAACCAGAATCAGGGTGTGAATGTTTCAACAATCTTAGCAGAACCCAGGCCACATGATGAAGCTGTTGCGGTGATCACTTGGGGAGGTGCAAAAACATGAGAAGACACCTCACATCCGCTGATCCGGTTGGTCGGGCAGAAGAAGGTGTCATTTGACATTAATTCAGAGTGCGATACGTTCCACCAGGCATGACGGGCGTTGGACAAAGGCAAGGTTATTGTTTGTGACGTGCCCCCTATCTTCACTGACACATCTGATGCTAGTCCATCGGTGCAGTCTGGAACTTTACAGAAATTCCTGGAAAGCAGTTTGTTGTTGGCAAGGGATCCTGTTGTGCTTGTTGAGATTGAGGGGTTGTTGCAGCGATTACCAAGGGGATGCCAGGAATCCACGGTGAATTCCTTACAACGGAGGAAGACTGGCAAGGAGATGCGGATGAATATTCAAATTGGAGATTACAATGTCGACTCAATTATTTTGGATCTTGGTTCGGATGTCAACATCTTAACCAAGCAGGCATGGCAGAAAATGAGGAGCCCCCCGTTGAGCTAGTCTCCTGTACAGCTCCAGTTAGCTAATCATGCTAAAGTAACGCCAATTGGGAGAGTCCCTCGGTTGGTGGTGGACATTAAGGGCATGAAAACCTATGCTGACTTCAATTTCATCGAGGTTGTTGAAGGAGGAAGTTCTTATCTCATGTTGCTGGGGATCGGATGGGCTAATGACAGTGGCGCAGTAATCAACTTCAAGCAACAGATGATGAATTTTGAAAATCGTGATCTCAGAGTTATCACTCCATTGGATCTAGCTGAAGGCCGCAGATACCTTGAACCAGTGAAAGATGAAGATCGCAGCGGATGGGACCATGCATTCAATATTTCAGAAGATTACATCCATCCGACTGACAACGGTGAGCTTGGATGGCACAATGACAGCTCTGCGTCTTCCGACTATGTTAACGCGCTAGAACACTAGCAGAACCGCTTGAACAAGGTGTCGCTCCGTAAGTGTGGATTGATCACATAGTCGCTATGCTGTGTCATGAATAAAACGGTCACACTACAAATCTATGAAGGACTATATGTCTTGTTTGCCTTTCTGACGGAGTTCAAGGAAAGAGTTTCAGAACCACAACGATTGCTGGCATTGGACGAAGCACTGAAGGCTGCTCCAGTGCACTGGTGGGTGACACACAAGGTATCAATTGATGGATGGTCAAAATGCAGAAGATTGATGATGGTACGCTTTAGCGATACCAAGGTCTACCACGCAGGGAAATACGATGGTTGGAACGATCCTGGAGGCCATTTGATGGACTGTCAGACATTATGGGCATCGCGACCAAGAGATGAGTGGGTCCATGCATTTATACATACTTTGGATGAAATGCCGTGGTCATTGTATAAGACAGCTAAATTACAGGGAGAAATCACTACTTGGTTGGAGTTGACCATTAGTTTTACTCATACGCTCAGTTTTGTTGATCCCAACCTAGATGTCCATAACACTCTACAGATCATTTGTGATGTGGTTCTAAAGGTTGTTCCTATGGAATACCCGGTGGATCCACATACACATGGCCAGATGCAATCCATTATGGAATGTTACAATATCACTGGTGGGCCCAAAGATGGTGACGATCCGTGGAATCTCAACATTCCAGAGTCTGAAGGAAGTCGCGATGTTGTACCACCTAGTGCGCCAAGTGATTTGTTCAGTCAACCCTTGAAGCTTCGCAAGATCAATATTGGGATGGAGGCCACTCCCAAGTTCATGAATGTTGGAGATTATTGGGATGATGAGATGATGGGAAAGGTCACTGAGTTGTTACATGAATTTCAAGACCTTTTTCCTAATAAGTTCTCTGAAATGAAAGGTATTTTGGTTGATCTAGGAGAGATGAAGATTCCCTTGAAACCAGATGCGAAACCGATCAGGGAACGACCTTATCGGCTCAATATGCGACATAAGGAGAAGGTCAAGGCAGAAATTGATCACATGTTGGATGCTAGCATCATTGAACCGGTCGAAGAGTTAGAATGGATCAATCCTATGGTAGTGCAGGACAAGAAGACTGGCGAGGTGCGCATCTGTGTTGATCTACGGAAGTTGAATGATGCCTACCTACATGACCCCTTTCTGACCCCGTTTACTGATGAAGTGCTTGAGGGGGTAGGTGGCCAGGAGATGTATTCTTTCATGTATGGGTTCTCAGGCTATCATCAGATCCGTATTTCCAAGGAACACCGCCACAAGACGACTTTTGTGACAGAATGGGGATGTTTTCAGTATACTGTAATGTCGTTTGGGTTGAAGAATGCACCTGCGATATTTTTGCGAGTTGTTGTTGCTGCATTCAATGATTTCATCCAGAAGTTCTTACAAGTATACATGGATGATTGGACAGTCTATGGTTTGATCCGCAATCATCTGGCCAATCTGACGTTGATGCTGGAACGTTGTCGACAACACCAGATATCGCTGAATTTGAAGAAGTGCATTTTTTGTGCCCCATTTGGGATATTGTTGGGTCACATTGTGTGCAAGCAGGGGTTGTTAGTCGATCTAGCAAAGATTGTGCTAATTTTGAGTTTGACACCACCGACCACTGTGAAATAGCTGAGGGCGACATTGGGGCATACCAGGTATTATCCCAAGTTCATCAGGGGATATGCAGCGATCACCGCCCCTATGGAGAAGTTATTGAAGAAAGATGTTGTCTTTTAATGGATCCCTGAATGTCAGGATTGTTTTGAGCAAGTCAAGGCTAAGATGGCTTCGGCATCGATACTAGTATTCCTGGACTGGAGTAAGGAATTTCATGTCCATGCTGATGCATCGTCAATTGCACTTGATGTGGTGCTAGCACAACCAGGAGAGGGGGACCTTGATCACCCTATTGCTTTCGCCATTCTAAAGTTGTCATCTGCAGAAAGGAACTACACCACTACCAAGCAGGAAGGATTGGTGATGGTCTATGCGCTACAGAAGTTTCAACACTACTTATTGGGTAGACATTTTAAGATGTCCACAGACCATTATTCCTTGATGTACCTGGTCAATAAGCTTGTGTTGGGGGGGGAGATATGCCGGTTGTTACTTCTCTTTCAGGAGTTCGATTTTGAAGTAATTGTGAAACTAGGGCGGTTGAATTTCGGCCCTGATCATCTCTCACGGATTGAAATAGGAGAGGAGCCAACTAACATTGAAGATGGGTTGCTGGATGCACAACTATTTAGGATTGAAGTAGCCGATAGCTATTTCGAAGAAATCATCCAATTTCTAGCAACAGGTATCGCACCAAAAGAGCTCAGCATTAGTTAGAAGAAGCAGTTGGTGGTTAAAGCTACCAACTTGCAGCTCATTGTAGGAGCGTTATACAAGATGGGTGCCGATGAGATATTATGATGGTGTGTCTTGCCACACGAGCAAGCGCAGATATTGACAGAAGCACAAGGAGGAGTAGCTGGAGGCCACTACAGCAGTCGGGTGACTTCCAGAAAGGTGCTTCGGGCGGGGCTCTGGTGGCCCACGTTCCATAATGATGTGACTGACTATGCGCAGTCTTGCAATGTCTATCAGATAACTGGGAAGCCATCTAGGATGGACGAGATGCCATTGATGCCTCAGTTAACACTGCATCCGTTTGACAAATGGACAGTAGATTTTGTGGGACCCATCAATCCACCGAGTAAGTGCACTAGTTCTAGATATATCTTTATAGCGATAGATTACTTGACAAGATGGGTGAAAGCTGCAGCAGTTCTTGATTGTTCTGTGTCCATGGACGCACGGTTCTTGTTTGATAGCATTATCACTCGTTTCGGCTGCCCCAAGATGTTGTTGAGCGATCAAGGCAGCCACTTTCTCAATCGCACCATTAGTGCACTGACGGAGGAGCTACAGATTCGACATAAGAAGAGTACACCATATCATCCATAGGAAAATGGCACGGTGGAAGCTTTCAACAAGATATTGGAACATGCACTAACAAAGGTGTGCAATGCGAACCGCGATGACTGGGATCGCAAAATCCCAGTAGTATTGTGGGCCTATCGCACCACATGTAAAGGGTTGACAGGTCAGATGCCATTTAAGCTTGTGTATGGACAAGAAGCAATCATGCCAATGGAGTACATTGTTCCAAGTCTGCGCGTAGCAGGAATGACAAGAATGGATTCTGCGGCAGAATTGGAGGAATGTCTAGCGCAGTTAGTGCAACTAGAGGAAGATCGCTTTATCGTCGGTTTCCATCAGGGTGTGGAGAAGGATCGCCAGAAGGCTTGGCATGATCGCCACATCAAGAACAAATAGTTTCAATAGGGTGACTTGGTGTTGTTGTATGACATCAATTTTATGAAACATCCAGGAAAATTGCAGATGCATTGGCTTTGTCTGTATTGCATTAGTAGCATAACTTCAGGAGGAGCGGTACAGTTGCAACAGTTGGATGGAGCGATGCTCCCCAAGTTGATTAATGGTAGTGTTGATGTATTTGTAACTTTGGAAGATATTCACTTGTATATTGTTAGTCTTACATTTGTACTTTATTGTATCCCCAACGGAGATGTATTATTCCTCTGATTAGAAGTGTCGTCATGTGTACTTGCAAGTGTCGCAAGTTATATTGTAAGTGTCGTAACTTATACTTGATGGGTTATTAGACCACCTTGTTGGGGTTGGCCCTGTATGAGTCATGTCGATCAAAGGGTTGTTAGACCACCCTATTGGGGGTTTTCATGTCCCCTCCCATCATACTAGTGCAATGGAGAGGATCGTGATGCTAAAACCGGGCATCTAGCCCCATGAGCTTTTAGATAAGCATTCACATAATACAAAATAACATATGGACATGTATAATTATAAGAAAAACACAGCGGAAGTAATATCAATAACACATCCATCATACATTCACAATATTCATCAAATAAATAATTTCAAAGTTAACACAAGAGAGTACTTATCTTATAACAAAGTAGTCCCAAGCAACTGGCTATGCAACTGCAACGTTCCACCCAACCATAGGCCAGTTGTGCTTATCAACCTCTTGATACAAATGCCACCCCCAAGATGGGCATGATTTCTACAGGGAAACAGGGAACAACAGACTCACACATAGCCAAGCATACACCAAGATGAGCAAAGCCAATCTACAATTGGGTTTATCAGGCTTCTAGGATATGGGAAGGAAGAATTGCTAAGCTAGTGAGCTCAAGCACAAAGCTAGGAATACCTCTACAAGATCTATCTAGCTTGACACCCAGAATTCCTATACACCCCACTCAAGGAAGTATTCCCTTCACCAATGCACAGTCCCTCAGACCATACCTTCCAATATAGAGTGTCTAGGGTGTGCATAGAAGAGTAGCCATCCCTCTTGATCTTCTTGAGAAGTTATCTCCCCCCCCCACTAGATTTATCAAGCCAATTCTGTCACTACCACTCCAAATCTCTTGCTCACAGATTCAAACCAAAACAGGGATGCACATAACAGCAAAAGTATAAGTGCTAGGCATGAAGAAACATTTTTATAGTGAGATTCCCAAAGATGGGGTTTCTACCAGCCCAGAAAAACGTGGGAAGACCCAAAAATGAAATGGAAATTGGGGATTCAACCTTGGAGAGCAAAAACCGTTTTCAGAAAAACACCCATGGGTATTTTGGGGCAAAAATGACCTCTATAAACCCCCAAAACATGACTCCATTTCTCCCAGCCACTGTGTAACACAAAAAAAAGCTCCCAACTATGGAAAAATGCAGGAAATTGGTAAAAAATGTGATGGGGAAAGACCCAGTAGTTCAGACTGCGTGAAAGAGGAAAGATTGTGGGTTTTTTAATGGCTTTGGGCACCATTTCGTGGGTGTTTTCTTGCCCAAGGAGACAAAATACGATTTCCCAAGTTGATGGCTTTCCCATGCATGAAATTGGCTACCATACCTCTTCATTCCCAAGGCATTAACTGCCTCAACCAATTTATGGAAGAATTAAATGATTGGGTCCATAACACAAAATGGGTAGTTGGTAGTTTATGGGTTTTCTCATTGACACATGGATTAACACCATTGGCTCAAGGGTTTGAATAATTTCCCTCCCTATTCCTTGTAGAATCATGCCCCCATCTCTTTGTTGCTTTGCATAACTAGTTGTGGGTTTTTCATTAAAATTCGTATTTACATGATGTCTTAATTTACATTGTGCCTATCTAGCAGAAGAACCATAGGCATCTATTTTTAATTTCCGATACATAAAATGCTAAATCAATGGTGAGGCCTTGGCCTTGAGCTCCTCACCATGATTAAATAACAATATTACATCATTTACGATTTAATGTGAAGGGGGTCAAAATGGGGACGTGACAGGGGTCGTCCCTGTCAGCATTATGTTATGTGGTTAAGTTAGGGCCGACCTAGTTGAGTAAAGGTCAAGTGATGTAGTGTATAAAAGAGAGTGTGTCTCTCTCATTTTACACATTCTATTGTTCACTCACTTCGCATTAGTGAGAGAAGAGGAGGATGCGCACAAGTGGAGGAGGAGCATGCTGCTGAAGATATCTATCTCTTGGGTTTGATCATGGTGATCCTTGTATTGATGCTTATTCTTTCTCTGAGGAAGTTGCGGGGTTTTTCACCTTCTTGGTTTTCCCCAGTGAAATGTTTTGTGTCTCTTGTCTCTTGTCTCTTATGCTTGATATGCTATACATATTGATCTTTCAATTAAGATCCTAGATCAAACTGTATTAAATTATGAAAAATTAACACGGTATCAGAGCTAGCCTGAAAGAAGGCATGATATGGCATTTATGACACTTGTTGTACTTACGAAGCTAGGGCTTGATATAACAAAAATGAGTCATCATAGTACTTTCGCTATAAATCCATTTCGGAGAGGTTTCAGGATCTGAAAATCTTACAGGTCGAAGACAAGATCCCCATGTACCTTGTTTCTAAACAACAGCCTCTAGTTCATTGTGCTTTCAGATTTATGATCTGTACAATATAGGGTTTCTACCTCTTCCAGATCTCAGTCATAAACAAGTGACCTAGGAAAAAAAGTCACAACATGGGATAGGAATATCCAAATGAAATTTCATAAAAATTGGCAGGTTGGGAACAGACTGTGCTTTCACAGGTCCGATTTTCAAAGGTTGAAATTGAACCAGTGACACATGGCACTCCGTACAAGTTCGCTCTCCTGTTTTATCCCATAAACAGGTCACGTTGCGACACTTGGAGTAACTCACTATCAGAGAATCCATTTGAGGTCATACCTATGGGGTTGGAAAGATAACACGTCAGGCTACCATAGGAAGAATTTTTAGACCCTGTAGATCTGAAATTTAGGAGTTACACTAGAAATAATCAGGTGCATATTTTTGTCAAAACATAATTGGATTTTGAGCACCTTCATTCATGGCTCCGGGAATTTAGGGTTTCAGAGAATGTTGGAATTTTTTGTATCGGAGACCATGACTGGATGATCCTCATCAAAATCGAAATTCAGACACCAAGATCAAATTTTTTGGTTTGGAAGAAGGTTGGGCATGAGAAAACCCTAGTTCGGGACTTTGATCGGAAAGGTGAAAAATTAGGGCTTCTGCAAAAATGGGAAGTTTTGAAATCTGTGACCATAGTTGGAAGATCCTTGGAAAAATAGAAGTTTATAGATTTTGATCAAACTATTTGGTTGGGTGAAGCTTCGAGAAAATCAAACCCTAATTCAGGGTCCTCCCTAGTGAATCTGGAAGATTGAAAAGCAAATTTGAGGAGTGAAACTTTGTAGTTTTGAAATTCTGAGTATACCAGGTTGATCAGCTCATCAAGGTGCATCTTTCTATCCTTTCAGAAGTTTGAATTTTTAGGGTTTCCTTAACAAACCCTAATCCAACTCGAGATCCATTTTCCTCAATTCAAGTGGATTGGGTTAATCCTAGAAGAGAATGGATTGGTCACCCGCATAAGTGAAGAAGTTCCTATTTCAGAGGGAGATGAGGCTAAGGCCTTACATAAGAAGATTACAAGCAATCTCGACAGGTATGACTTATAGGTATGTTTCGAAATATGTTCATGATTAAGTTTATGGTATGTTTGTCTTCATTAAGGTTTGTACAATCTTGATTAACTTTAGACTTGTCGTATCACCTTAATAAAAATATGAATGCATGATAGAAGATATTCATTGATTAGGGTTTTGACACTTATGATTGTACTAATGCATTGTGGTGTTGTATGAGGTTGATGTTGTCCGCTAACATGAAAGGTACATCAAGAAAGACAAATCATGTTCCAGTTCAAGAACATGTGACCATGGTGACATGAAGACAAAGCTTCATCCATTGTCATGGATCACATAGAAGATCTACTTACGAGCTATGTATAACTTGGTTCTATAATGGTTAACTTATGAGATAGGCAGGTTACTAGCACAAGTCATTGAAGAGAACAAGAAGACATTATGCAGGTATGTTAGACATAACCAGCTAGCATGCTAATCCAGGTATGTTTTCCCTATATCACGTTAGAATACTACCTTGTGTTAGAATCTCTTATATAAGTATACATGGCATTATTGATGATGATTATTCATTGAAGTTAGTAATCATGGGTTTAGGCATATTATGCTTCTTACTTTGATTCATGATATGACTAACCAGAAGAGTCCTATGGTCAATAAAAATATGCATGCGTAAAAGAAGTATTCCATGAAACCTTGAATACTAATGTTTATTATCTATGTTTTGAAATGATCATGACTATGCATGTTTAAGATTCTATAAATGAATGTATTGATGCATTTTTTGATAGTATTGAGATTATACTAATGAATGTATGATTATGTATGAGATCTAGAGGATAACACAATAATGATACTAGTAAGCATGCATAGTGATCAAGGATGGATATAAGTTCAAAGTACAGGTAATCCAGGAAGCAAAGATCAAGAGGGAGCACACTCTAGCAGTTCCTGCAAGGAAGCAAAGATTGAGAGGGAGTCCACCCAACAACAACAAACAAAGATAAGTATTTAAATTGTCATTTCTTCTATATTTGATTGTTTAAACAATATTGTTCAATAATGTATACACTTATGTTCCTAGACTTAGGTTGTGTATTATGCATGTTAGAATAATTGCATTAATGAACAGTATACTACTAATATGCATGTAATGGGTAAGTGGCCTATGGCACTGTACAACATTCCATTGCTACTTATCTAGAATGAAACCTCTTTGCTGACATTTTGGGAGTTGTGCACACTCGTAACAATGTTCTGGTAGAGATTGGAATGCATCTAGAAAGTTACGGGATATGGATAAATGTTGTATTGAAGCATTGGCTAAGAGAATTGCATGACTGTATGACATATTTATTTATGTGTAAGAATTTGTTCTGAAAACTATGAGATGTTTCTAATCATGCAATTTAACTTGTCTTGTAGGAAAGATCATATACCATCACCTACAAAAGAAGGACTACAACATTTGTTCCAGCAACAAAGCTATCTATTGAATATATTGAAGATATTGAAGTTCCCAGGATCCGGGATGAAGTAATGGAAGAATGCCATGATCCATCGATCATGAAGACTGATGTTTGGGATGTGGTCCCAAGACTTGAAGGGAATTATGTGGTGACTTACAAGTGGATCTACAAGATCAAGCATGTTGCAGATGGTAGCATAGAAAAATACAAAGCGAGGTTTGTAGCTCATGGCTGATTATGAAGAGACTTTTGCTCCTGTAGCGAGATACACTTCCATCAGATCAGTACTTTCTCTGGCTGCAGTGATGAAATGGAAGATACACCAAATGGATGTCAAGATAGCTTTCTTGGATGGTGTAGTTGAAGAGGAAGTATATGTGGAGCAGCCACTTGGTTTTGAGACACATGATAGGAAGTCATATGTGTGTAGGTTGAAGAAAGCCTTGTATGGCTTGAAGAAATCCCCTAGGACTTGGGGATGATGCACTATTTTCTAGGCATGGAGGTGTGGCAGAGTGCAGATGGAATCTTCCTTGGACAAGGGAAGTATGTAGTAGAGATTTTGAAGAGGTTCGGGATGATGGAATGCAAGGCGATGGCCACACGTATGGCATCGAAATTGAAGCTTCTGTGTGATACTTCATCTAATCCGGTTGATGTCACTATGTATCATCAGATGATTGGGTCCTTGATGTACCTGACTAACATGAGACCAGATATTTTCTTTGCAATGAACACATTGAGCCAGTTCCTAACGGATCCTAGAGGTGTTCACCTAGTTGCTGTAAAGAATATTCTGAGGTACCTGAAGGGTACAATTGATTATGGGCTCAAGTATGATGCGAATCAAAAGTTTAACCTGCAGGGTTATGTTGATTCGGACTCGGCAGGCAGTGCTGTAGATAGGAAGAGCACTTCTGGGTGTTGCTTCAGTATGGGATCAGGTGTGATCTCTTGGTTTAGCAGGAAGAAATCATACGTAGCACTGAGTACAGTCAAAGTAGAGTATGTTGTAGCTTGTTCAACTAGTTGTGAGGCAGTATGGATTAGGAAGCTACTGTCTGAGTTATTTGATCTCTCGTTGGATGCTACTGGTATCTTTTGTGACAACCAGAGTTGTGAGAAGCTATCTGAGAACCCGGTGTTCCATGACAGGTCGAAGCCTATTGAGATCAAATATCACTATATCATGGATATGGTGCAGAGAGGAGCAGTGAAGCTCCTGTATGTTGCGATGGATGAGTAGGTTGCAGATGTGTTGATGAAACCACTAGCCAGAGTGAAGTTTGAATACTTCAGAGAGAGGCTTGGTGTACTTTAGATTGACAACACTGTGAAAATCCTCATAGTAGATCTAAGAGATGATGTATAACTCACAAGAGTAATTATGATTAAGCAGGAAAATAGAAGAGTTAACAATACAGTATAATGAGCAACAAAATAATATGGTACAGTAGAACTCAAATAGAAGCAATAATACTTCACACACACTAATTAAATAATTACAGTATGGACAGATAAATAGTACAATGGTAGAGAGGATACGAATGCCTAAGGTGGCAATTCGAATTAGCCTATCAAAGTGATCATAAGATCAATAGAGTGTCATCGGAGCACAACTAGGTGTCCTAATGATCATCGGAGCGCAACTGGAAGTCTTCATCATCATCAGTGGAGTCATCAATGCTCAAGTAACTGTCAACCATCATTCAAACTAACTCTAGTAGGTGTACCTGAGTGTAACTCAATGTAACTAAGTGTAACTGAGTGTAACTGACTGTAACTGAGTGTAACTGAGTGACAACTGGACTGGTAGGTGAAGAAGGGCGAGTTGCTCCCTAAAATCAAGGAAGAAGGGCGCATTAAGCAATTGGAGGGCTAAAACTGAATAGTGAGAAGCTCCTGGGGGATGGCTAACTGAGGGCTAGGTGCTGGATTGATGACCGGGATGCATGCAAACCCTAGAATGCATGCAAACCCTAAAGGTGCATGCATGACTGAAAATGTAAATGATCAAAATACTTGTGGGACTAGGATGGAGTATAGGAATATCCTAATACCCCCCCTTAATCCATCCTAGGCCCTGGTAACTAAGACGAAAGGTCACCCAACACAATGAATAATAACAATCAATAAACCAAGCAAGTGGGAAAACTTCATGGGAAACATACCCCCTCCTCAAAAAATAGACTGTAAGGCACACATAAAAATAAAAGCTCCAAACTCAAGCATGTGTGATGCTTGGTCATATGTCTGGAGGTAGCTTCTTCTTGGGAAGAAGTGGATCATGCTCAAAAACCATGTGCGTGTACTTGCTCTTCAGATTGAATGTGATGAGAACAAATCCAACAGTATGAGAATGATCCTTGAACCTGTGATTCGAATCAACTGAGGTAGGATCAAATCTGTGAAAGTGCATATAGTTTTTTTGTCTTCTCCTTCGAACCACCATGGGTGAGATTATGCCAAAAATAACTATTACATGTTTGCTTGAAATCAAAGTCAGATTTAAGACTTAAAAAACAGTTTCTTGAGATCTCCTTTGAACCAGCAGGGGTGAGATCAAAACTATCATATGCATGAGAAATTATCCCAAGCAGTAATTGCTTAGAATCCAAATTAGATCCAAGACTTGAATCATGGTTTCTTGAGATCTCCTTTGAACCATGAGAGGTGAGATCAAAACCAGTATATGCATGAGAAATTATCCCAAGCGAATGGCAATGGCCATATTCTTCAATGACCTTCTGAAATCATGGAATTATGATCATATAGTAGTATAAAAGAGGAGTTAGCTGGAGAGGAGCGAATGCATTACCTTCAAAAGCTGTTTTGATCTCCGAAATAATCATGTGATCATGATGCAAACCAACAGACTCTGGTGCAAGAGAGGATTTAGGACCTTCTGCAATATCTAGAGTGTGAGCTGGCATAGAAAGAGAAGAAAGTTTGAGCATGAGTGTAGAATCTGCAAGTTCTTTGTCAACAACTTCAATATGAGATGATACTGGTGCATGATCTAAGAGACCATCAAGAGGAGTGAATGCATCACTTTGTTTTCTTTCGAATGGGTTGGGACCAAGTCCTTCATTCTCTCTGCCAAATTTTCCATCCAAGTGAGCCCATATCTCTTTTGGAGTCCATAACTCCTTTGGAGTTTCAATACCATTACGGTATTTGAATTGGAATCTCTGGCATGCAAACAAAGAAAACATTATTGCTTGAAAGTGCATGTCACTTTTATTTAACCAGTCAATATTCTCTTCAGGGGATTCGAACTCTCTTTCAAAATAACAATAAAAAAAGATCATGGATCTTCAAGTCTGCTATCATTCTTGGTTTCCATTCATTATAGTTGAGTGGATCAAGAGGAGTAATTCCTGATGAATACATAGACGCTGTAGAGGACCTGCAAAAACAATATAGAATAACTGCAACTGCTACTGCTGCAAAAATGCAGAAACTGCTGCACTCAAAATCTTGGTAATAACCTGCAAAAAAATATCAAGAATGGAGATAAACAATACTCTCAACATGCTCTGATACCATGTGAAAATCCTCACAGCAGATCTAAGAGATGATGTATAACTCACAAGAGTAATTATGATTAAGCAGGAAAATAGAAGAGTGAACAATACAGTATAATGAGCAACAGAATAATATGGTACAGTAGAACTCAGATAGAAGCAATAATACTTCACACACACTAATTAATTAATTACAGTATGGACAAATAAATAGTACAATGGTAGAGAGGATTCGAATGCCTAAGGTGGCAATTCAAATTAGCCTCTCAGAGTGATCATAAGATCAATAGAGTGTCATCGGAGCACAACTAGGTGTCCTCATGATCATCGGAGCACAACTGGAAGTCTTCATCATCATCAGTGGAGTCATCAATGCTCAAGTAACTATCAACCATCAGTCAAACTAACTCTAGTAGGTGTAACTAAGTGTAACTCAATGTAACTAAGTGTAACTGAGTGTAACTGACTGTAACTGAGTGACAACTGGACTAGTAGGTGAAGAAAGGCGAGTTGCTCCCTAAACTAAAGGAAGAAGGGCACATTAAGCAACTGGAGGGCTAAAACTGAATAGTGAGAAGCTCCTGGGGGCTGGCTAACTGAGGGCTAGGTGTAGGACTGATGACTGGGATGCATGCAAACCCTAGAATGCATGCAAACCCTAAAGGTGCATGCATGACTGAAAATGTAAATGATCAAAATACTGGTGGGACTAGGATGGAGTATAGGAATATCCTAACAACCCCCCTTAATCCATCTTGGGCCCTGGTAACTAAGACCAAAGGTCACCCAATACAATGAATAATAACAATCAATAAACCAAGGAAGTGGGAAAATTTCATGGGAAACATACCCCCTCCTCAAAAAATAGACTGTAAGGCACACATAAAAATAAATGCTCCAAACTCAAGCATGTGTGATGCTTGGTCATATGTCTGGAGGTAACTTCTTCTTGGGAAGAAGTGGATCATGCTCAAAAACCATGTGCTTGTACTTGCTCTTCAGATTGAATGTGATGAGAACAAATCCAACAGTATGAGAATGATCCTTGAACCTGTGATTCGAATCAGCTGAGGTAGGATCAAATCTGTGAAAGTGCATATAGTTTTTTTGTCTTCTCCTTCGAACCACCATGGGTGAGATTATGCCAAAAATAACTATTACATGTTTGCTTGAAATCAAAGTCAGATTTAAGACTTAAAAAATAGTTTCTTGAGATCTCCTTTGAACTAGCAGGGGTGAGATCAAAACTATCATATGCATGAGAAATTATCCCAAGCAGTAATTGCTTAGAATCCAAATTAGATCCAAGACTTGAATCATGGTTTCTTGAGATCTCCTTTGAACCATGAGAGGTGAGATCAAAACCAGTAGATGCATGAGAAATTATCCCAAGCGAATGGCAATGGCCATATTCTTCAATGACCTTCTGAAAGCATGGAATTATGATCATATAGTAGTATAAAAGAGGAGTTAGCTGGAGAGGAGCGAATGCATTACCTTCAAAAGCTGTTTTAACCTCCGAAATAATCATGTGATCATGATGCAAACCAACAGACTCTGGTGCAAGAGAGGATTTAGGACCTTCTGCAATATCTAGAGTGTGAGATGGCATAGAAAGAGAAGAAAGTTTGAGCATGAGTGTAGAATCTACAAGTTCTTTGTCAACAACTTCAATATGAGATGATACTGGTGCATGATCTGAGAGACCATCAAGAGGAGCGAATGCATCACTTTGTTTTATTTCGAATGGGTTGGGACCAAGTCCTTCATTATCTCTGCCAAATTTTCCATCCAAGTGATCCCATATCTCTTTTGGAGTCCATAAATCCTTTGGAGTTTCAACACCATTACGGTATTTGAATTGGAATCTCTGGCGTGCAAACAAAGAAAACATTATTGCTTGAAAGTGCATGTCACTTTTATTTAACCATTCAATCTTCTCTTCAGGGGATTCGAACTCTCTTTCAAAATAACAATAAAAAAGATCATGGATCTTCAAGTCTGCTATCATTCTTGGTTTCCATTCATCATAGTTGAGTGGATCAAGAGGAGTAATTCTTGATGAATACATAGAAGCTGTAGAGGACCTGCAAAAACAATATAGAATAATTGCAACTGCTACTGCTGCAAAAGTGCAGAAACTGTTGCACTCGAAATCTTGGTAATAACCTGCAAAAAAGTCTCAAGAATGGAGATAAACAATACTCTCAACATGCTCTGATACCATGTGAAAATCCTCACAGCAGATCTAAGAGATGATGTATAACTCACAAGAGTAATTATGATTAAGCAGGAAAATAGAAGAGTGAACAATACAGTATAATGAGTGACAGAATAATATGGAACAGTAGAACTCAGATAGAAGCAATAATACTTCACACACACTAATTAATTAATTACAGTATGGAAAAATAAATAGTACAATGGTAGAGAGGATTCAAATGCCTAAGGTGGCAATTCAAATTAGCCTCTCAGAGTGATCATAAGATCAATAGAGTTTCATTGGAGCACAACTAGGTGTCCTCATGATCATCGGAGCACAACTGGAAGTCTTCGTCATCATCAGTGGAGTCATCAATGCTCAAGTAACTGTCAACCATCAGTCAAACTAACTCTAGTAGGTGTAACTGAGTGTAACTCAATGTAACTAAGTGTAACTGAGTGTAACTGACTGTAACTGAGTGTAACTGAGTGACAACTGGACTGGTAGGTGAAGAAGGGTGAGTTGCTCCCTAAAATCAAGGAAGAAGGGCACATTAAGAAACTGGAGGGCTAAAACTGAATAGTGAGAAGCTCCTAGGGGCTGGCTAACTGAGGGATAGGTGTTGGACTGATGACTAGGATACATGCAAACCCTAAAGGTGCATGCATGACTGAAAATGTAAATGATCAAAGTACTAGTTGGACTAGGATGGAGTATAGGAGTATCCTAACAAACACTTCAAGGAAGAAGTTATGGACACATTTGCAGGAGCCATTCCAAGCATGGTGAGAGGAGGATCCTTCCCATGGCTGTGGATGTAAGCACTATGTGATGAGCATCAGGATGATGCTCCAGTTATTGCTCTATATGCATCATGTTGGATGCGTGTTATGATCAGTTGGATCATGTATTTGTGTATGCATCATGTTGTATGCTTGATATGATCAGGTAGATCATGTATGCATCATGTTGGATGCTTGATATGATCAGGCGGATCATGTATGATGATATGTATCAGGTGGATACATTGTATGATCAGGTAGATCATGTATGTGATATGCATCAGCTAGATGCATGATATGTATCAGGTGGATACATTGTATGATCAGATGGATCATGTATGAGATATGCATCAGGTGGATGCATGATATGTATCAGGTGGATACATTTTATGATCAAGTGGATCATGTGCGATGAGTCCAAAGACACAGATGCACAGCGCCTTTCTGACATGGTGGTAGATGTGTTCTCCCATGTGCGTTGATGGAAGTGCATAGCCTTTCCGACATGGTGGTAGATGTGTTCTCCCATGGGCATTGATGTAAGTGCAGAGCCTTTCCGACATGGTGGTAGATGTGTTCTCCCATGTGCGTTGATGTAAGTGCATAGCCTTTCCGACATGGTGGTAGATGTGTTCTCCCATGGGCATTGATGTAAGTGCAGAGCCTTTCCGACATGGTGGTAGATGTGTTCTCCCATGTGCGTTGATGTAAGTGCAAAGCCTTTCCAACATGGTGGTAGATGTGTTCTCCCATATGCATTGATGTAAGTGCAGAGCCTTTCCGACATGGTGGTAGATGTGTTCTCCCATGCGCGTTGATGTATGTGCAGAGCCTTTCCAACATGGTGGTAGATGTGTTCTCCCATTTGCATTGATGTGAGTGTTGAACCTTTCACGGATGGTTGAAGTGTGTCTTTCCATGTCGGTGAGTGTAAGTGTTGTATTGTATGCATTTGGACTGTGCTTCGTGGATGATGAGATAATTTGTATGATCATGAGTATCAGGACGATACTCTGTGGCCATGGACAAGTTGTGCAGTTGCATGTAAAAGATCCCGGGAGATCCGATACGTTGAGCAGTGTGCTCGTAATCAGTCTTGGGATGCTCTTTTGAGGTTTTGTGGAGGTCACATATAATATTTACCTAGGAGATCCAATAGGTTGAGCAGTGAACTCGTAAAAGTCCTGGGATGCTCTTTCGAGGTTTTGTTGATGCACGTAATAAGTCCTGAGGATTCCATAATATGTTTAGTGATGGTGAAGACCTATAGGTGGTGGGCCTACATCCAGCATGAAAAAGGGTTGGCCCTGTAGAACTTCCTATGACGAGATAGCACCAGTGATCGAGATGACGAGTATAGCAGTAGTGACGATGATGCTCAGTGATCCAGTGATGATGATACGGCTCTAGTATTGAAGACTTGTGCCTATATGTATTGATGACTTGTGTCAAGAGAATACCTTCCTAGTTAAGAGGGAGTGTTGATGTATTTGTAACTTTGAAAGATATTCACTTGTATATTTAATGCATTACATTTGTACTTTATTGTATCCCCAACGAAGATGTATTATTCCTCTGATTGGAAGTGTCATCATGTGTACTTGCAAGTGTCGCAAGTTATATTGTAAGTGTCGTAACTTATACTTGATGGGTTATTAGACCATTTTGTTGGGGTCGGCCCTGTATGAGTCATGTGGGTCAAAGGGATATTGGACCACCCTATTGGGGGTTAGCCCAGTCAGCATTATGTTATGTGGTTAAGTTAGGGCTGACCTAGTTGAGTAAAGGTCAAGTGATGTAGTGTATAAAAGAGAGTGTGTCTCTCTCATTTTACACATTCTATTGTTCACTCACTTCGCATTAGTGAGAGAAGAGGAGGATGTGCACAAGTGGAGGAGGAGCATGCTGCTGAAGATATCTATCTCTTGGGTTTGATCATGGTGATCCTTGTATTGATGCTTATTCTATCTCTGAGGAAGTTGCGGGGTTTTTCACCTTCTTGGTTTTCCCCGGTGAAATGTTTTGTGTCTCTTTTCTCTTGTCTCTTATGATTGAAATGTTGTACATGTTGTTCTTTTAGTTAAGATCCTAGATCAGAATGTATTAAATTCTAAAAAATTAACAGGTAGCAGGTTGAATCCCTATCAGTTGGGCTTGGAACAGCACAATGCCTGAGTTGCATCGGGAAAAAGAAAAGTGTAGATTGATCGGTGGTAGGGTGGCGCACCAACAGGAATGGAATGCGGAAGCAGGGAGGCTTGTGCCGCAAGATAGGAGTGGTCCGCAACAAGTGGCAGTGTTGCAACTGGGTAAAATCATAAATCATTATGCGGACAGAACTTTTTCCTTTTGGGCAGATATGATGGGTAGTCGATTCAGATTGTGCCAGAAGCATGCATGTTTGGAATAAGGAGTACAACAAGGCAGCATGGCCGACGGCACCTGATGTGATGGTTTGCACGGTTGGCACGAGGAATCCACCATGGAAGCATGGAAAAAAGGACTAGGGGATGATGATTCGCACACTTCGGCACGCAGGGAAACACGTAGAAGTATGATTGTTATGCACACATCAGAAGTCCGGCTAATACTCACATGGAGCAGCGGAATGTTATGAGTAACCTCAAGCGTGAGCAGGTGGTGTAAATGCTTGCGGAGGAAGATGACCGGTTGACTGAGATGTATAAATATAGGAATCAGAGGATAGCAAGAGCAAAGAGGTTGTTCTGATTAAGAGGGGTTATGTTACGAGAGGGCCAGGCATCTAGCTAAGTTAGGAATTTCAAGGAGGTTGTGGAAATGATCCATTTCATTTCATGTGGTACCACACCAGGTGTGCTGAGGGCCCGAACGACGAGTGTACATGAGTGCTTGGAGCAAGCCGCACCTTGGACACTTAGGGGTTACAAGCATGAAGTCTCGTCTGAGATGTCTAGGTAGTTGGTGATGGTTTGAAGTCTCGCAGTCCCTGTGACCACACAAAGGATGGGGGTGGCATCCCCCGGGTCCCTGGAACATGTGCTTATTGGTGCAAAATAGATGTGCCAGAACTGCTGGCCTGTTTTACACCCCGACGTTGCTCGTAAAATTCCTCTATGTCTACAATTGGTCTCTCGAGACTTGAGGATGAGTTTGTAAGGTCCATGACAGCAAGCCGGGAAAAAACCACTTTTGGGCGAGAAGTACATGACAACGAGCAGTTGATCAATATAGAAAAAGGAGCAGGACAACACCACGCGATCCAGACAGCAAGAACAGTTGCAGAAATATAGTTCAGCTATAGTAGATTCAAGACCATAGAATACACCACGTCTAGTTGACGTGGCTCGAGGGAGAGCCACAAGATTATGTTGGGGGCCTGTTGACAGGAAATTTGGTAAGGAAGAATCATAGCATCTCCGATGCTGTGACACATTAGAAGAGGTCATGGAAGGCAGAAGAATATACTATTTTATGTATTTTTGAGTCGATTGTACCGCATAATGCGGGTTTTTGGGTCATTGGACCATATGAGATGTAATTTTGAGTTAATTGTATCGTAGTAGGCAGGTTTTTGGGTCATTTGGACCATGTCAGTTAGATTTTGGATTATTTGTCCAGGAGTTAGTTAGGAAGTTATTAGTAAGTGGACAAGCATTGTAAAGGCGGAAGCCTATTTATAGTCAAAGAGTCGTATGTGTTGGATAACCTTTTCGGGGAAAACTTTAGGGAGATAAGCATGATCTTTGGATGTTGTTTATGCGCATCTTTGAGTTTGTATGTGAGATCAAGTGATATTGCTGAGATTTGGTTTTGCGGAGATGTTGTCTCAGGGTTTTTCTGAAGTAATATGACATGACAGAACTGTTTGGTGAAATTCCCTGTGTACCTTTTATGTTAATGCATGTTGCAATGATTTCTTACTGTCGTTAATACTTTAATGTTATACTTGTCGCGATGAATGTTTCTGTTGAATAATGCTATGGATACGAATGATGTTAATCTTGAATGCATAGATCTGTTTTGAATGCTGCGATAATTAATTTAAGTAAGTAGTGCCGCAATCATCCTCCTTCATTCGGCGGAAACATGGTTATGTCGACTCTCCCTTGATCGCCTCGAATGAGACCTCATCTACTCTACAGGTATTGCTGGATAGGGTAAAACCTGTTTGGGCCGGTGCTCAAGGAGATCGCGGTGGGTTGGTGTCAATAGTGATGGGAACCCCTGTCGACTGGGTTTGATTCAACAAGACTCGGCCCTGAATAACTGTATATTAAAACAAACAAAGTCAACAATGTGTAATTCAAAGTTAAATATATTAGACAATACGATATCAAATAAAATACAATAAATACTATAACATTAAATAAAACAATAGCTAACCTGCTCCATGTAGCTCTCTGTGGCATGTTGTTGCGTAGGACCATGGCGAGAATGACCACAGTGAGAACAACGATGTGTTGTTGATCCAATAGAACTAGATGGTCCCACCTGGGTTCCACCTGTACTTGGCATGTCCCAGCCACCACCCATAGGCCGTGCAGTTGTGTGTGTCTCATCGATGTCCTCCCGGCTCTAAGAAGACATAGCCAAAAATGTGGTATGTCTAAGTAAATGACGTGTGGCATGTCTAACTGAGTCATTAATATCATCTAGGCCGCTACCAAACCCGGGTGGCTGAGGAGGGGGGTTGGCTCTCTCTTGGGTGCAGGAGGTCCTCTAAGTGGGTTGCAGCAGGCTTGAGGTCGATCTTGGGTAGAGCCAAGACCGACACCCGGAAACTCAGTGATGTCAAAATAGTTG
Organism: Larix kaempferi; assembly: GCA_027924585.1. Classification (NCBI taxonomy): domain Eukaryota; kingdom Viridiplantae; phylum Streptophyta; class Pinopsida; order Pinales; family Pinaceae; genus Larix; species Larix kaempferi. The sequence continues at coordinate 548,346 of BSBM01000995.1, read as the reverse complement.
ACATGTTAGCCTAGCTCAAACTCAGCCCACAATTTCCGAAGGAAATATTGTGGGAGATCCAAATTATTGCACGCGGGTCTGTCAAACACCATAAACCATCTCTTTCTCCAGTTATCTCTCCATGGCTGGTAACTACACCAGTCCATGCAAAACTGTCTCTTCCTCACATATTGAGGCTATCTTGTCATGGGATCTATGAATTTGATGTACAACTGGGCTTTGGTGATGTTGAGGTCTTTAATCTATTCTTTGGATATCCCAGTGGAGTAGTGCTCCCTCATTCGAGCCCTGTAGTGGCTCAGGTTTGTGATCTCACTGTGGGAAATGTTGATGGATTCAATGATGTTTTGCAATAATGAAGCCAAGGAAACCCGAGAGGGTTCCTTGGTGCTCTTCAATTCATCACTTAATACCCTTAATTCATTTAAATCTCGATGTAATTGATCTTTGGGGTTTTCAAATGGTTCATTGTATGTTCCAATGTTGATGTTGTCTTTTCATGGTTTGGTTTCAATTGTTTCATCTGATGGTTCTAGTGTATTTGTCATCTTGTTAGGTGTATTTAATCTACAATGACAAATTTTGGGTTTTTTACTTAATTGTAAATTTTTTTAAAATTAAAATTGAAATGTAAAACAAAGAAAAACAACAAAAACATGGTTCGTTGAGCACCTACCTAGAGGCAATGTCGGCAACGTGGTGGAGATTCGAATTGATGTTGTTGAGGAGGGTTTGGGTGCTCCACAACGCGTTCGCGGGGTGGTTGTTTGGCCATTGTGCACTCGCAATTTTGTTGAACAATGACAAACCCGTGCTCTATTTTATTTTTTATAAAAAAAACAGGGGCGCACATGCATTAATAATGTGTGCGCACATATATTTGTGTACGCGCTAATAACGTGTGCGCACACCTTTTGTCCACATCGAATCAACAACGTAGACGTTTGGAATTGCCGAAGCAGGGACACGTGCGCATGTTTGAAAGCGCGTGCGCGCCCCTGTTTTTTTTCCACTTGCGCGCTCCTATTGCGGCCTTTTTGGGTACCCGTTTCGTGCGGGTACCCAATTTTGATCTTCTACATTAGCATTAATGACCTCATTATAGTATCTTAATTTTCTTTTACCCTTTAATTCTTTCTCACCCCACATTTTCTCTTTAAACTTAGTAGTAATAATATTTTTAATTTTTTTTATATTTGTAGAGTGCCATTTGCGTCAATCCACCAATTGGCTTAACAAAAATATGGCCTCTTTATAGCAACCTCTCTTGAACTAGAGATGGTTTTGACTAATTTTCAAAGAAATTTTAAGAACTTAGATATGATCTCCTAATATACTATAAATATTATATTTATAATATTTTTATTTATATCTAAATTTATTTTTATTTTTAATAAATATAAATACAAAATCTCTCTTTCATTATCTAAAATTATTTGTATTTGTATTTCATAAATATCTAACATTACTATTGTTATTATAAAAATGTACAATGAATATCATAAATATAATTCTTAATGAAATTTGTCGAAAAAAAATTAAAATCATAAGAAAAAAATGTCTTAACTCACTTTCGTATTATATATTTTTCATATTAAAATAATTAACATAATTTTTAAAATAAATTTAATATATAATTTACATAAAAATAAAATAAAATAATACATAAGTTTATCATAAAACTATAAGTATTTATCCATTCAATACACATGAAAGGGTTAAAGTAAATGTACTTATTGTTGATGTTATCGAATTATTTCTGTATAGCTGTTGGATTACGATCGCCAACCTTGGCCTTGTGGCTGTGTGACCTCCACTTAGGGTTCATGAATGCCCTCTGACTCCGTCCTTCCTGTATTGTACTCTCCCTGCCTCTCCTGGTCCCCCTTCTCTGAGTGACAGCTATGACCTCTACATGGGGGGGGGCGAAGGCCCCTCCCACTCTGCGGCTCTGACTCCCCGTGTCTCACCGTGTTTGGTCGTTCACACCTCCTCTCTGCAAATAGGCTCAGAGGATATCCCGATTCCCCATGGAAAGCTACCCCAATCAAATGTTATTCCTACTCAAGGTCCTCCATCTGCTAAAAGTGCCCCAGGAACCAGCACATGCATAGCCCGCTCTGCCACACGACCCAGTTTGCTTCTTCCCCCAGAAAGAATCAACACCAGATTTCAATATCTGAAGGATCACGCTCTCATCTTCAAATTCATGGGTATTTGGCCCACCGAACAAGCCCTCAGAAGCTGGATCGCCATCAAATGGAAGCCAAAGGCTCACTATGATCTTCAACTCGACTCCAAGGTTTTTTTCACCATCATCTTCCAGCATCTGGAAGATAAAGCCAGAGTGTAAAACGATGGCCCCTACTTCTTGAATTCTGCAGGCCTATACATGAGGAACTGGATTGATAAATTCTACCCTGAAAAAGAGGATTTCACCTGGGCCCCAGTCTGGGTCAGAATGTATTCCCTCCCTCAGGGATACTAGGACGAAGAGACCTTGAAGGATATAGGAAATAATTTAGGGGCATATGTCATATCCACAGACCAAACAAAGCTACAAAAATATACTTCATACACCCGGATCTGTGTCTACATGCACATTGCAAAGGCCTTTCCGAATGCAATAAGTCTCGCCCTTGAAGACTCAGAATGGATCCAACCTCTGTATTAGGAGCACATACCTTTCAGATGCCGCAAGTGACATGAACATGGGCACCTCTTCCGATATTTTCCACTCAACAAGCCCCAGACAAAAGATTTCAAAAAAGACACCACATATGCTGATGGTTTCCAAAGAGCTGGAAGAGTCAAGCAGCATAGCCGTAAAACCGTCCTGGGGAAAAAAAAAGTTGATAATCCTTCCACCAGCAACAACTTTGAAATCTTGGCAGGGCAATCGACAGACCCTAAAACGAATCCAAAGAAAAAGTCTATTGCCGAATATTCTTGTCCAAACATGCCAGAGAACCCTGATCAGCCTATGGAAATGGAAGGCTTTATCCCTTAAGGAAAATATGCAACCCATGCCAAGCTACAAGTTACCTCCTCTATCCCTACTAAGGCACTATCAGATCTGCAAAGAATCAACCTGTTGGGCACTCGGCTGGTGGAATCAGGCCAATATACCCAACTAACCGAATTATTTCCCTCACTCACCCCCCCTCTCAATGAAGATTATCTCATGGAATCTCAGAGGAATCAATGGTATCTCCAAATGTCGCATGTTAAAGAGAAAAATCTTTTATGAGTCCCCCTCTGTTCTCTTTCTCCAAGAGACTAAGTGCTCTTTTGAAACCCTCAGAAATCTCATGTCCAAGCTCTGGAGAGGCTGCCAAAGTTTTTCCATCGATGCCACTGGAGCTGCCAGGGGTATTTCCATATCCTGTAACCCTACTGTCTTAACCCTCGATAATTATGCAGCTACCCCCCATGCCATCTCTGCCTCTTTCCACATCCTTAGTACCTGCCATCATGGTAAGCTCCTCGATGTCTACAGCTCTCAGGCCCCTAGTCTCAAATCCCAACTCCTCCATTTCCTCAGTTGGTTTGCCTCTCTCCATTCGGACTCCCCCCTCATCATTGGGTGAGACTTCAACATGATCACTGCCCTTGAAGAAAAAAAAGGAGGCCTCCGCTCCTTGTCCACTGAAGACCTTCTCTTCAAAGACTTCATAACCGACAACCATCTTGTGGATTTGCAACCTTCCTTCGACTTCTTCACTTGGAACAACAGAAGGGGTGGTGTCCATCAAATAGAAAAGTGCCTTGACAGGTTTTTGATCTCAGAAAAACTTACCCTAGCAAGTGGAATCCTCACTTCCTTTGTTCTACCGACAGCTGGATCGGATCATTGGCCCATTGACTTAACGTGGCAATGTCTTGGATCCCATCCCCACAGGCCTTTCAGATTTGAGAAATTCTGGCTTTCCCATCCCGACTTCTCGGATACAATCAGTGCCTAGTGGTCGGAGATGCGTGTTGAAGGAAAATAAAAAATGGTCATCCTTTAGCGGAAACTCAAACTCCTTCGACCCAATCTCAAGAACTGGAACCATTCTACCTTTGGCAATATATTCAAAGACAAGAAACTAATCAAAGATGAGCACGAATCACTACAACGAACCATCATGGATGACAGCCTCTCACAGGAGCACAAATTAAAGGAAAAGGAACTTCTGGAAAAGCTCAATCAGCGTTGTATTCAAGAAGAAACTCTGTGGAAGCAAAAGTCGAGAGGTTCTTGGCTCAAAGAGGGAGATCGCAACACATCCTTCTTCCATCGCTCCACCCTTCAGCATAGAATGCACAGTCACATCACCAAGCTCAAAGCGGAATCTGGTGACGTCCTGGAGGAGAAAATCGACATTGAACAGGAACTCAAAAGGTTCTTTCATGATCTCCTCACAGAACCACCTGGCTCCAGGAACGCTTCCATTGCTCAAGTCGTGCACCACATCCATGCCATCATCATTGAAGAGCAAAAAAGCTCATTGATGCAACCCATCTTACTCCAGGAAGTTGAAACCGCTGTCAACCAAATGGAAGATGATAAAGCGCCTGGCCCGGACGGCTTCACCACCAACTTCTTTCATCACTATTGGGATTTGATCAAAATTAAAGTCTTGGAGGTTGTTGAAGAATCCAGGCATAATCAATTGGTGTTTCCAGCCCTCAATGCCACTCATCTCTCCCTAATCCCTAAAGAGATTGAAGCCTCGCATCCTGGTAAGTTCCGACTGATCTCTCTCTACAATGTCATCTACAAAATCATTTCAAAGGTGGTTTCCAATTGTTTCAAACCACTCTTTCCCTTGCTCATCTCCCCTAAGAAAACTGGTTATGTAGAAGGAAGACAGATTCTGGATGTTATCATCCTTTCCCATGAAGTCACTCACTCCCTCAAAGTTCACCGTATACCTGGTATGCTCTTAAAGCTGGACGTCTCCAAGGATTTTGACAAACTCAGCTGGGACTTCATCCAGAAAATGTTGTTAGCCTTTGGCTTTAGCCCCACTTGGACCAACTGGATATCCTCCCTCGTCTCCTCTGCATTTTTCTCCATCCTTGTCAATGGCTCTGCCTCTCCCACCTTCACCCCTTCCTGTGGCATCCTTCAAGGCAAACACCTCTCTCCGTTTCTTTTCATCCTCATGGCAGAAGGTCTGGGAAGAATGATTCAAGCTGTGGTTACTTCCAGTTCCCTTTGAGGCCTCTTGCTTCACAGAGGATCCCCCATAGCCTACCAACAATTCATGGATGAAAACCTCCTGTTTGGACATCCCTCTGTGCATGAAGCTCGCTCCTTTCAAAATATCCTCAATATCTTCTCTGAATCCTCTGGCACCTCCATCAACCATGATAAATCTCAAATCTTCTTCTTTAACATTGTTGTTGTCTCTATGTGCAACATAACTCGCATTATGGGCTTCGCCACCTCCTCCTTACCCACTAAGTACCTCGGTGCTCCCCTCTTTGATTCAACCATAAAGCATTCCTTTTGGAGAGAGCTTCTTGAAAAGATTGATTCATGGATTTCCTCCTGGATGTTCCGCTCTCTTAATCTACCCTGTTGCCTTACCCTCCTTAAATTCGTCCTCCAGTCCATGCCCCTTTACCTTTTTTCTGTCCTTGCAGCGCCGAAGTGGGTCCTGAATTCTATCAGAAAGATACAACGGTCCTTCCTCTGGGGAAAAATTCAACAGAACAACAGGTTAGACCTGGTAAAATGGAAGACGGTCTGCCTTCCCAAGCGTGAAGGAGGCCTTGGTATAAGATACCCCGATATCAACAACGAGGCACTCTCAGCTAAAATTTGGTGGAGGTGGATCTCCAAGAATGATTCTCCCTGGGCTCAATTATGGAACAAGAAATATGATCCTCACTGGGACACCTCCCAGCTCATCAGGTAACTCTAACCCCCCGGGCTCTCTAATTTGGAGGGAAGCTAAGTCCCAAAAGGATCTCATCCAACACCACAGTTTCTGGTAAATCAAAGATGGATCCCTTGCATTCTTTTGGCAAGATTCGTGGCATCAAATGCCCAAACTTAGTAGCCTCCCCATTTGCAGAGAAACACCTATCATCTGGCAAGCAAATTCCAACTCTGTCGTCCGTGATTTCTGGGACCCTGTCGAAACTTCCTCGTTCAGAACTTGGAATAATCCGAGGATCTAGCAACCCACAATACCATATGATAATTTCGTGACAGTTTGGACGGATCTCCAAATGAGGAAAATCAACATCTCTCTCAGCAACGACATCATCCATTCAGGTCATCTTCCTAAGGGGCTTTTACAGTCAAAGAAGCCTATTCTATTTTGGCCCAAAAAGAAGCAATCACACTCTTCCCCCTTTGGAAGAAGATTTGGAACCCTTTTCTTTAGCCAAAAGTTTCAACATTCCTCTGGCTGCTTACCCACAAAAGTATTCTCAATTGGGACAATTTGCAGAAAAAAAGGCTTCATTGGCCCCCCCATCTGTGTCTTGTGCGGTCACAATGCTGAGAACATGGACCATCTGTTGGACTCCGGCGGCTTAGCCTCCATGCTTTGGGACAGAGTGGCAGAAGCTTTCCGACGATCCAATCGAGTTAAAGGAGACGTCATTGGTACCTTTCAACACTGGGAAACTGATCCTTTTCAAAGTGCTCAACTTAACAGACTTTGGGATCTCACTCTGGGCTTCCTAGTCTAGAACATCTGGAAAGAAAGAAACTCTAGGATCTTTGAAGCAAAGGGAAAATCCCCTAACAAAATTTGGGACATGCTTAAAAGAAACCTGCAAGAGACCCTTTTCGCCTCACCGTGGCACAGCTATGATCTCCCCACCACCGATTTGGATTTGAGAATCCTTCACAATTGGAACTTCATGCAGTAGCCCCTCCCCGCTGTCATGTTACACTCCAACCCTCAGATCTCGAGCCCGACCCACTGGTCCCCCCCAGCCTCAGGTCTCTTCAAGCTCAATTTTGATGGTGCCTCTAAAGGAAATCCTGGCATGGATGGATTTGGGGGATTTTTTCCGTGATCACGAGTGTCAAATCATCAGGATCTACTATGGAACATTGGGCATGACAACAACAATGTAGCTGAACTGGAAGGTCTCCTAGAGGGTATCATCATTGCCAAAGACATTAACCTACACCCGCTTATAGCATAAGGAGATTCACAGTTGATCCTTGGCCTGGCCTCTAAAATTCAAAATGGTTCTCAAATATCCAAACTCTCATCAAGTTGGAGATTGGAAAACAAAATCCAAAAGCTAGCAATTGCTCTGAGTGATCACAGGAATATCACCTTCCATCATGTGAAGCACAGAGCCAACTCCTTAGCTGACAGATTAGCTAATGAAGGTGTCTCTTGAAATCTTTCCCACTATAATGGTATCCTAAGCAACTCCTCCAACCAGCTTCTGCAATTCTGCACTACTCAAGCTAGAAAAGATCTCTCCCCCCCCCGGATGCGGGTGACATGACCGGTAGAGCCACGGTAGGGAGCGCCATCTGTCCACCTAGCAGAATGGATACACCACCTTGCAATAGGCCCCTGCCCGCACCACCCCCAAGACCCTACCTTTAATGTTGGTTATGACCCTATTCCACCTAGCCTCCTTGCTCGAGCTTGTTATTATAACCCGCATGGCCCGATGTTTGGCATTTATGCTAGCTCTCATTTCTACGTCCCTCCTTCCAACCTGGTCCATTTACGCCATTAAGCTCTCCCATGTGAAGTCTGATCCCTCCAGCTGTGTGATCATAGATATGATGCTCCCCATCCACACCCGTGCGGTCATCACATGCCTCTACTACTCTCTATCTGTCTCCACTGCTGAAAGCTCTGCCCTTGCTCAGTTTCCCTGTGACTTCACCGATACTGCCATGACTCAAACACGCAGCACTTCCAAGCAGGGTACTAGTCATGGTGTAGGGATATCTGCGACCTCTGCCGAGAAGGAAAAAACCGCTAATAATGGATACAAGGACAACATCTCCATCCCTGTTCGCCGACTGGTAAACGACTGGAGTTGCGTAGTGTGGCATAAATTCTGGCCTTTGGCAGCCAAGACACCCAGGTTAACTATTATTGGCTTATGTAAAACATGCTAGACACACTGGTTGAAGAGATGCTCACCAACTGGAACCTGGCTAAGGTTGCTATCATGGAAACCAGGACCAATATGGACCATTTGGACGGAGTGTTGGCTGCTCTGGAGGCCAACGTGACTGACTACAGGTATTTTCTATTTCCTCACCCAGCTCCTCCACCCAATTATGGTCCTGCTGGTCTCGTTGAAGGTTTTGCTGATGATTTAACCATACATATTGAGGGTGTTGCTACCGCAGCAGACGCCCAAGCCACTGGCAGTTCCCTGCACGATTCCATGGGCGTTGCAGCTTCGGACGGCACGGTCCCTGTTTGCGGCCCCAACTCTGGCCCAAGTTCTCCAGCAGCGGTTGTGGTTCAGGGAGATCCTCCCCCGAGATACCCTTTCCTATTCCTTTGACCATTGATGTTCTGCATTACAAGCGAGTCTGGAAGGCCAAGGATGAAGTTGTTCCTCCACGCAAAGACAAGCCACTGCCCATCAAACTCCCGACTCAGCAATGGGATGACGATTTTTTCAGCTCCTGCTCAATCACTAAGGATAATCATGGCTCCCAAAATGCAGAAGCCAGTACCTAATGCGGCTCTGTGTGAGCCCAACTCTTCTGTTTTTTGCGGTTAGCCTTTATGTTTTCCTTGTTTCTATTAATGGTCCATCATCAGAGGCTAGTCTATCTCTTTAGTCTAGTTCTGTTAATGTTTTTATTGATCGGCTGTCATAAGGTCTATGCTACTTAGCCCACTGTAGGGCAAGTCTACAGAGACTCTTTTTTGTACTCGTGGTTCCATGAGAAGCTTCAGAAAGCAAAGCTCCTGACTCTCATGAGATTGTAACATTTTTTGTACTCTAAAATAAATTTTCCTATGCTGCTAAAAAAAAAATGTACTTAGTGTTCAAACTATATATATATATTATATTAAGAAAATAAAATAATAAATTAAAACTAAAAATGTACTTAGTGTTCAAACTATATATATATTTTATAGCAACAAATAAAAGATAATTTATTTTTTATTTTTATTAAAAATTATTATATATAGTTTCAATGTTTATATGATCATTTTTAATAATTGATTTATTTTGTTTACAAACATACTAAATTATTCCTAATTCATTCATATAAAATTTACAGTGAAACAAATACCCAGTCAAGACGCAAAAACTACTTAAGTGTCAAGTTCGGGACCTTGAACAAATTACAGTGCCATTTTCTACAGTAAAACTACTGTATATGCTAATTCTAAAACCCTAACGCCTACGGGCTTCGCGATGTGCTAATTCTAATATTAATCTCCGTACATTGTTCCACTTCCCAAGAAATGGCAACCGCCATTTAAGAGATCTGCAACCATTATTCATTCGCAGACGGGTATTATTATTATTATTATATATTCAAGTACTGCGGCATCTCTAACTTTGTCTGCATCGTTTCTGGCCGCCGAGGTTCTTTGGTTGCAGGAATTTTTTATGAATCTTGTGCAATAACCCAACCCTACTCATCCTTTGGCCGGAAAGACAGGTAGAACCAGAATTGCCATGGCCGCCGTGGTTCTTTGGTTGCAGGAATTCGCTATGAATCTTGCGCAATGACCCAACCCTACTGTTTTCACCGGTAGAATCAGAATTACCATGGCTTTTGGCTCGAAGGACCGGTGGTGGACTCAAGGGCGGAATGATATCATGATCAACAAAATTATTCTCCATATAACAGCTACCGGCCATCGTCTTAGGCTTGCCCGGCTCGGCTTCCCAATGGAAAGGGACTCTTCCCATAGCCGGAGCTCTGTAGTAAATGCGAGAGGAATACCCTGTTGCTTCTTCTCGGCTTAGTAGTCGATTGCAAAAACTAGCAGCACCTCCTCCTCTCTTTTCTAGCAGCAACAAGTCATTCTGGTTTTCTTCAACAATGGGCAGATTATAATTATTTGCCAGCTTCTCACGAACAATATCCAAATCGAAGGGTGCACATACGTCTGAATTAATATTTAGTGATCCGTCCGTCATGGCTGCTGCGTCGATTGAATATCTGTTACCCGTTATGGATTCATGTTGAAAACAAGATATAAATCGAAGCAACTTCATCGTCTAACAGCACTCGGAGATTGTAGTAGCAGGGCTGAATCAGAAAGAAAGGAAGGAAGGAATAGTACATGAATTGAACAGAGAATACATGTAAATAATATAAATAAGTAGAACAAAATCTATGGCGATGGTTTAGAAAATGGGCCTGCAACTACAATAATGAAAGATTTCTTCATATCCCATTGGAGTCCACACTTATAACTCAACGATTTCACCTGTTCATCTGCAGTAATAATTGTTATAAGAAATGACATGTTGATAATTGAAATGTTTGGTAGATATGTCTATACTACCTGCAAGACGATCCCCAGCATCTGCTGTTAGGTGGATGTGATCCACTCACAGGACCTGGGAAGGCGAACGCTGATATCCAGATATAAATGCCAAATCTAGAATGTTTTGATATCCATAAAACTGTTTCAAGTATATGCCAAATCTGGTTGAGAAATGACACATCCCTACATTATTGAAACTTACAATTTAATCAATAATCAAGATATAAATGACAATCTATTTTTTCATTTATTATTTGAGGTTGGACCACAAAGGGTTATATTGAAAAGTCAATAATACAGATGTGAGTGAGAATCTATTTTTTTTTCATTTATTATTTAGGGTTGGACCACGAAGGGTTATATTGAAAATTTAATATCATAATATGTGACTTCATATTAGAGATATATATATAAAGTTAATATCATAATATTTGAGTTTGAGTTTATATTTGAGTTTGAGTTTATATGGGAGATATAAAAATAAGTAAAATGTAATTGGGTTGAGATGTTCTTTTCACATGTGGGCTCTAAATTTAAATTGGCTAGATTGTAAAATACATTTATATAAATATATATTTGGCTTTATTTGAAGACAAAAAAACTCAATATACAGTCCTTTTTTAATAGGGTTTTGACTCTTTTCAATGATTACAATCATGTTAATGGACAGAAGATTAGTAAAACTATCGGTTCTTTCAACATTTCTTATCACAGACCGGTGGGTTTCTTTGATGGTTCAGAAATTGATGGACTTTGTGCGGTCTCATGGGACTGCAGGAGATGAGTGTATTTGGGGATTCAAGGGTGACAATAAAATGGGCACTGAAGGAATACAATCTTAATATTATGGCTTTACAACAATGGTGTTGTAGAGTTCATGATAAAATTCAATGTTTCAAAGATATATCTTTTGAGCATATCTATCGACAATTTAATATGGCTGCTCATAAACTATCAAAGGAAGCACATGGTGGCGAAGAAGGTTTTGTTTATTGGACTGAAGTTATAGAAAATCAAGTTTGTGCTTCGGGAAGGGTTAACTTTTTTGAATATTAATGCATTGTGATGATAAAGGATATGTTTACATTTTAGGATCTTTTTATCATGCTTCTTTAGAAAAGAACCATAGAACTGGGGTATAACTTGAAGTTATCTCTGAAGCTGTTTTTTGAATACAAGTTTGGACAAGGATTATACATATGTACTATTTCATTCTTACTTAATGAATATCAATAGTACGATTTTTTTCCACTGAAAAAAAAATATACATTGATTTTCAATTTCAATTTCCGTTCACCAATCCTCAATTTTTGCATATTTGTAGGTTTTATGTGTTATTGTTTAGGATTCCAAATTGGAATAGTTGGCACATGGATGCATATATTGGATTATGTATTGTTAACTTGTATGGAATCTTCTAATCATCTATTGGTTGGATGTGAGTTCACTAGAACTCTTTGGTCTCATCAATTAAATGAACAATGGGGTATTGAAACTTTTAGGCTTTGTGCTCTTAGTTGGTACAGGAATTGTAAATGTTTACCTTATCTGCTTGTGGTGGTTTCCTAGGTTATTTGGAGAGCTAGGAATGAAACAATATTTGAAAATAGGAATCCTAATTTGAAAAATTCATGCAAAAGGATTTTGATGGTGATAAAGGAGTATTGTAATACCTCAGAAAATGTATGTACTTTACATGATAGTACTTTTCTATTTTCATATCATAGGCCGGTGGCTTTCTTTGATGGCTCGTCGGTGGATGGCTCTTGTGCGGTAGGTGGAATAATCTACATAAATAAAGAACATTTCTTCACACTTAAGATGAAATGTGGTAGAGGTACTAATACCAAGGCTGAATTACTTGGTTTATGGTGTGTATTCACTATATCCTTTGCCTTTGGACTCTTTGAATTGGATGTTTATGGAGACTCTAGGGTGACAATCAAATGGGCCAAGGGAAAATATGAACTAAATGTGATATCTCTACATCAGTGGTGTTGCAGAACAAGGGAGAAAATTAAGTTATTCAAGGACATAAATTTTGAACACATTTATCGCCAATAGAATGGGAAGGCAGATGAACTATCCAAAGTTGCACATGAAGGTGTCGAAGGATATATCTCGGATGAATTTATGGAGGAAAATTGCATTGCTTCAGGGAGTGTGAACCTTTTTGAGGTTTAGTATGTTTAATGTTTTCCAGATGTATCGCGATGATGGCTGCTGGATTTTTTTTTTTATAATCTTCAAAATTTTGATGTTTTTCTTTTTTGCCAAACTCCTAAACATAAGCCTGCAACAGGATTTATGCACTTATTGTACTATTTGATTCACTTTAATGAATACTAGTAGCACGGGTTTTTTTGGTGAAAAAAAAAAAGAACAATAAGTAAGATATTAGTTTTGTGATAATTGCAAATTAACCAATAATTGGGTAAATTAAAAACATTGGGTGGATGTGATCCCCGCACACGACCTGGGAAGGCGAACGTTGATCCTGAACTAAAACATAAGACTCTCAACTATTATATTCAAGTTTTAAATAATAGTTCTAGAATGTTTTGATATCCATAAAACTGTTTCAAGTCTATGCCAAATCTGGTTGAGAAATGACACATCCCTACATTATTGAAACTTACAATTTAATCAATAATCAAGATATAAGTGACAATCTATTTTTTCATTTATTATTTGAAGTTGGACCACAAAGGGTTATATTGAAAAGTCAATAATACAGATGTAAGTGAGAATCTTTTTTTTTTTCATTTATTATTTAGGGTTGGACCACGAAGGGTTATATTGAAAATTTAATATCAAAATATGTGACTTCATATTAGATATATATATACAGTTAATATCATAATATTTGAGTTTGAGTTTAGATGGGAGATATAAAAATAAGTAAAATGTAATTGGGTTGAGATGTTCTTTTCACATGTGGGCTTTAAATTTAAATTGGCTAAATTGTAAAATACATTTATATAAATATATATTTGGTTTTATTTGAAGACAAAAAACTGCTCTTTTCAATGATTACAATCATGTTAATGGATAGAAGATTAGTAAAACGATCGGTTCTTTCAACATTTCTTATCACAGACCGATGGGTTTCTTTGATGGTTCATAAATTGATGGACTTTGTGCGGTCGGGGGTATTATATACATTAACAAAGATCATTACATCAATCTATTGATGAATTGTGGGAATGGTACAAATACTAAAGCGGAGTTGCTTGGTCTTTGGTGTATTATTTCTGTGGCTGCTATCATGGGACTGCAAGAGATGACTGTATTTGGGGATTCAAGGGTGACGATAAAATGGGCACTGAAGGAATACAATCTTAATATTATGGCTTTACAACAATGGAGGGAAAACATCAAAAACCACTTACCAATATTAATGGTTTACCAAATCCAAGAGAGAAGAAACCACCACCCAAAATTGTTATAAAAAGGTAGTAGAAAGCCCCATTTCACACAACTTCACTCTCCCTTACCTTACCGAAACTCTGCCAAGAAACATTGGAAACCAAGAGCACCACTATTTCTACGCCTGCAAAGGCCCATGCATTCTCACCATTGTTTTTACGTCAATACAAAAACATTATTTGATTTGTGATTTATGTGTTTCGAATATCTAATCTATGGATGCTTGAAGTTTTAGTTTAGATTTCATTTACTCCAGTAACTCTTAGTATTTTCGTTTTATTTACTGTTTTCATTTGCGTGGATTCGCATCACACGGATTTATTATCACATTTTAAAAAATAGAATGTATGCTAAAATCTATTTTATATCAACAAACTCAACATGATTAATGAAAAGACCATTGAGACCATTAAGATTTTATAATTTATATCCTTATAATTGGATAGTTTTCTGGTGTAGGAATGGGTAAAATCTCTATTGATTTTTTTATAATTTGATAATTTACGAATGGGACTATATATATTAAAGCTTTTATAATTTCATAATTTCCATATCTATGAATGGGTATAGATATATTAAAGTTTTTATAATTTGATTATTTGCTGATGTATGAATGGGTAAAATCTAAATTGAAGTTTTTATATATATAAAATATATGATAAAATTCACTTTATATCAACAAACTAAGCGTCACCGTGGGTAATGCGTTCATGAGCAACATCCAAGGCCACTTTCAAAATGTATATATCCATTTACAAATAAGGTATGGGTTATCAAAGAAATCAATTATATTATTAAAGATAATTTAAAATATGTTTATTTAAAAAAAACATGAATTTAAATTAATTAATAAATTAAATTAATTAGAAGTTATAGTTTTAATTGATTGATGGGAATTTGGATCTTGGAAATTTTCCTTACAAGTTTTGATATTTTTAAAATATTTCAAATTGTTAAAATTTTGAAAAAAATGAGGAAATCAAATCAACACTTTACTCTTATCCAAAAATTTATGAGCTTATCCATTTATTAATACATTTCAATTTCATATTACAAACAAATATTTTACCTAGAGTATTCCAACTTTCTTCATTTTCAATTTATTAATTTTATTTTATAAATTTTTCATAATTTAAGTATTTTTAATAATAATATATAGTTTTATAGTTTTGATAATTTTGTTAAATAATTAAGAAAGGAAGCTCAAAAAGTAAAAGATGTTATAAAGGAAGGAAAATGGGTAATAATCAAGAATATAAAACTATAAAAACTATTATTAAGGTTAGAGGCCAAAAAATAACATCAAATAGGAATTTGGGACACTCCTGATCCTCTCTTGGAACTCTCATGGTTTTCCATGGAACAAAGGTCCCATGTTAAGTTATCCCAAGCAAAATTGATATTATATTGCTTGTTGAAACTTGGGAGCATGAAGAATCTAAGGTTCCTAACATAGAAGGATTTT
Source organism: Larix kaempferi (assembly GCA_027924585.1). Lineage (NCBI taxonomy): Eukaryota > Viridiplantae > Streptophyta > Pinopsida > Pinales > Pinaceae > Larix > Larix kaempferi. The sequence continues at coordinate 532,989 of BSBM01000995.1, read as the reverse complement.
TCTTTTGGTCAGTATGGAATAAGAGATCCTACCATTCAGGAATCCGAGGCATAACTTGTTACATAAAAGATAATTGGTTTTCTCACATTACGCTTCAGAAGAAGGATCCTTTCAGTCAGTAACTATGGATGGATATTTTAGGTATCGATGCTAAGAATATTTATATAGAAATATATTATTTTGCACCTATTAATTGTACCTTTTATAAGAAGCACAATCTAGATAAAAAATTTCCTTGCAATGGCTTGGAATATGATATTTACAACATATGAAATGAAGGAAATATCCTCTTTCTAGGAGAATTTAATTCTAGAACAACTAAACAAGCTATTAGATTGAAGAATGCTTCCAACCCTAATCTTGTATGGATAAATGAGAACCTTTTGTTAATTGGAAGATACAAAAGAAACTTTGAAGACTTAGTTCAAAATTTGTTTGGTACCGAGCTAATCAACATTTCTAGTTCTCAAGATCTAATAATTTATAATGGTCTTATGATGTGGCTGAAATCCAACTAGGTGATTTCTATCCATGGGATTGGTAGTAGTGTCATAGATGTTGTGATATTTGATATCCATCTATACAACCAAATAATAAATTTTGACATTTTAAATGACCATGATCCCAACTCTAACCATAGACCTTTAAATATAAATATACCCATAAGTACACAAAATTATAATAACCAAAACCACTTGGTGTTCCATAAAAATAAAACTGGTCTATTTTCAAGGGATTTAAATAAGGACAATATTGAAGACCTATATCATAATTTTACCTCAACTCTCTCTACTTCCATTAAAAATTCTCTATAATGGTGTCATGTAGAAAGGACAATAAAATGACCATTTATTGCTATGATAAGGAGTGTTATCATGCTAGAAAATCCATTAGAGATGCTTCTAATGAGTCCTTAAACTACATAAAGATATATAGGTACAAATCCCCAATTAAAAGGAAAATAAAATAAGGTACTATATAAATAGAAATAAAGAGAAGCTTTTTCACTCGCCTAAGATACATCCTAAGAAATTTTGGAGGCAAATTCTAAGCCATAAAACCAAAAAAAGAAATATGATTTCCATGAGAGATTGGAATTCCTACCTTAAAAGTATCTATGAATCCATTGATTCCATGGACAACATTCAATCCCTTTATACAGAGGAAGAATTTTTGGCTTTAGAACACACAGAGTTTGGGGTTAAGTGGCTCACAAAAGGCTAGAAAGCTGAGGACATTGACAGATTTGAGGAAGAGATATAAAAAGTTGGTCGGTCTATCCCTGACTTCCACAAGCTCTTCAATTTAGCAGTGAAGCAAGCCCCATTCTTCCTATTTTGAAAGTGCAGATAAAAAAAAAAACCCATCTAGGATAATTATGGTGTTAGGAACCCATGTCTTTACTTTGTTAGTATGTTGTTGTTGGATGCATATGCTTTGTAAGTCGTCCCGTAGTATTTGTTGATCAATAGTTTGTGTTATTGTTGTTGGTGCATATGCTTTGTAAGTCGCCGTAGTATTGTTGATCCATAGTTTGTAGTGGCCCATGGTTTTGACCCATGGTATTGGCGCCTAGACTTAGTATATAAGTGTGTGTTGAGACCTATGAAGGACCATGAAGTTATTTGTATTGAGCTTGCTCATAGGAGGTTTCCCCCTCGAAGTGGCTTGTGATCAATATAAAAGTGATTCTGAGTTCTGTCATTTCTACTATTTCACCTATTCGTATTAATTAATTGTTGCAGGTGCATCACATCTGGTATCAGAGCACTTTCTTGGGCTCGTTGGGTGAAATTTTTGCCAATTTTTTTTTCGCATCTGTTGCAGGTTCGGATTTGGGAATAATCCCTATCCGCTTAACTGTGGGAAGTACTTGGGCATAAGCCCTAAAACTCATTGTGAGGAGTACCATAGGAAACCCGAAGTAGCTGGCCCATTGAGAGGACCTGCCAGCGAAAAGGGCAATGACCCCTACCTGATTGACTAGTTCCCACCCGTGAGGTAAACCGAGAGCTGTCGTTTGTGACAAAGTGGTTATCAGTTTTACCTGAGCCGTGGAGTGAGGGGTGCTGCCCCAATACCGAAACCGTCAAACAGCATTGGTGGCCGAGTGAAACCCCTGAACTGTTAGGAAGCCGCACATACCTGGGGTCCATATCTACTTTCAGCTGAACTATTGTCAATCACTACTACGCCGTTTCAGATCCATTTTGCAAGCCGTTCCAGATCCAACCATTTTCAGTCCATTCGGCGCTATTCCAGATCCCTTCCGAGCCATAGCCACTCCAGTCTGGGGAAAAAAAAAAAACTCCTGGTTATGGTTTTCACCCATGCAGGAGCAAAAACCATGGAAGAAGCACTTGCAACCATCCAAGCCAGAATCCAAGATCTGGATGAAAAATTTCTCGGCCTCCATCTTGAACATTCAGCTATGAACAACAAACGGCAGTCCGAGTCTTCATCAGATAATGGTTCTCTTCTTCTAGCAATTTTCGTGGTCTAAAGCTTGATTTTCCTCGCTTCAATGGTACTGATCCAACTGGATGGATCTATCGTGCAGAACAGTATTTCAATCTGCATAATAGTTTTGATGTCAACAAAGTTCCGCTGGCATCCTTTCACTTGGAATAGGAAGCTCTTCAATGGTACCGTTGGTACATTAAGGCTCATCCAGAGCCTAAATGGTCAGACTTTTGCCAGCTCCTTTTGCAACGATTTGGTCCTAGTTCTTTTGATGACTTCACTGGAGCCCTCACTAAACTTCGCCAAATTGGCACTGTGAGAGAGTATCAAACTGAATTTGAGAACCTAGCCAACCACACCGAAGGATTGTCTAATGACTTTTACCGAAGTTTTTTTATCAGTGGTCTAAAGGATGCCATCCGCTCTGAGGTCAAAATGTTCTGTCCCACCACAATGATGGAAGCCCTAGGGTTGGCTAAGTTGGCAGAAGACAAGATTGCATCCCAACAACACTCCAATCCCACTTGTGTTCCCTTCCGAAATATGGGTTCTCAACGACCACCTATACAGCAGGCTCCTCGACCGACTCCTATCGAGCGTTTGTTTGAAACAGAGATGCAAGCACGCAGAGAAAAGGGGCTTTGCTATAATTGTGATGAGAAATTCACTTGGGGACATAGATGTGTTCAGCAAAAGCTCTATCTCTTGGATGTGGAGTCTTCGCCTCCCTCTGAAATTGGTGACGAAGATCCAGAAACATTGGATGCTCCGGTCGACATTCAGGAACCGCCTATTCACCCTCTGTCTTAGGATAACCATCCAGAGATATCTCTCCATGCTTTAGCTGGAATCACCACCCCCCAAACAATGCGGGTCAGAGGTTACTTCAAGAAGCTTCCTCTTACAATACTCATTGCTTCTGGTAGCACCCATAATTTCATTGACCCTCAGATCGCCAAACAAGCTGATTGTTTTATCCATCCTTGCTCCAACTTTGAAGTCATGGTTGCCAATGGGGGCACCTTACCTTGCAAAGGGAAGTGTCGAAATGTGTGTATCTCTATGGGATATTATGCTGTGAATATTTATTGAATATTAGTATTTATAAATTAATAGATTATTAGGTTACTAGTGAAAGGGTGTAACCCTTCACTATGTTTGATCAAGCCCTATAAAAGGCGATCTTATTGTAATTTATCAACATCATCTAATATATTATTCTTACTTATTATCCAATATGAGAGTCGGATTCGACTATTAACCTAGTGAACGGATATGTTTACTGCATTTGGTATCAGAGCAGAACGCTCCTCCATCTGAGCTCGGATTTGGCTCACAATCAAAGTGGATTCGCTCCTGCAATCTAAGCTCGGACTCGGCTCATCAATTCCTCGGATTCGGATTCAGCTACGTCCACCTTTGAGCTCGATTTCAGCTCATATCAACATTCTTTCGCTGCTCCACTTCACCACCTATCACTCCTCACTCCTTTCCGCGCTCCCCCCACTCCTTTCCATTCCTCCCTCTTCACATTCTCCACATTTCCATTCCCATTCCCTTTTTCACGACATCTCCATTTCCCAAACCACCACTCCACGCTCATTTAAACCCACGCAACCACACTCTCCCGCGTTATTATCCACACTTGCACTTCCATTCACGCGCAATCATTTCCCATACGCCCAACCTCCATCTCCGAGCCTCCCACACGATCCTCCACCTGGCACTCTTCCTTCACCCTATACCTTGCCCGCATACACTCCCACCTATGCACCACGCAACTCTTTCCCTCACATTCCCTTCACGCTTCATAACTCTGCCCACATTCACCAAGCTGCGTTCTTCCGCCATCCCTCATCTCCAGCTACCACTATTCCTCTTCCCTCCTGCCACATCCTGCGTCACGCTCCATCCCACACTCCCTTCAAAACTCCACAAATGCCCTCCCAATGCCACACTCTCCCCCTCCCTCCACCCTCCACACTCCACCATTCAACCACCCACCTTCTGCATACTACACCATTCAAACAGTTCCCCTCATCCTCCGCTCCCTTCCTCCACCAACTTCGAAAACCCTAATTCAAAAAAACATAATATAATAATAAAAATTTATCAATTTTATTATTATCATTATAGTTTAAACATACAATAAAAATTAAAATTTATATAAAAAAAAAATTATAATAATATTATTAATAAATAATATTATTGTTAATATTATTAAAAAGTTATTGTACAAGGTTGGGAAAGCAAACAAAAAAAAATATATATCTCCCTCTACAAGACCTATGGCGTCATTCAATGAAGAATTGATCAGGCTTTTTGAACAAATCAGTAAGGATATAAATGAAATAAAAAAATCTATTAACAATTTAACACTTATAGAAAATGAAGATGTATATGAAAATTTCGTAGAAGAAGCCACTAAAACTGAGGTAAAAGAAGAAGATGTAGTATACCATTATGTCAACCATGATGAAAGTAATGGCATTGATCAAGATAATATGCAAGACAAATATACAGCACATCCTATTAATGAAGAAGCCAACAACGAAATATTTGACAAGGAGAAAGATGATCTTGACCAAGATTGAGATAAGAGACAAGCCGGTGTTGATAATAATAAAAATAATAAATGCAATGACAAGGAATGGATCCTACAATGTGTAGAAGAAGTCAAATCTAAGAAAGTAAATATTCCAGATTCAACCTATACCCTAACTATCCTCTCACCTCAAAGGAATCTCAATGGAAGTTATATGGTGATTTCAAATCCAAGAATGTTATAAGATGATTGTGAGACCTCATCTTACAAGACAAGTAGAAGGGGAATAACACATGATTACATCCTAAATATGCTTGGACTAATATCAAGGATAGAAGTGACGGAGTCCAGTGTCCACCTAGATGGTAAAATTTTCAAACAAAGCATCAATATAGTTAGGCTTTCAAACCAAATCCCACCCTGTGAGAAAAGTACGGATTTCTTCACAAGGATCAAAATGAAGAACATCATCTGGAACAACTATAATATCTATCAGACACACAATAAGACCGGTGTTCTTATGCGCATTATAAGCACAAAGAGCCCATTCAAAGGGACTGACACAAAATGTTTTGGGAATAACAACATGGAAATAGTTAAGGTCATAATGTATGTTGAGCATGTTCAATTGACGAAAAACATAGTTAAAAGAAGCAATCACACAAGTAGAAAAAGTGTAAACAAAACTTCGCCAAGTTCATACTTAATGCAAATACCAAGACAAAATAACCCAAAGGAGGCAATGGTCGTAATCAAAATCGCATCTCTCAAGTCATCAGTGCGACATGAGAAACTCAGCTTTGAGGACAAAGCTTTTCCAAGGGAAAGGCAATGCTACAACAATAAATTAGTAAATAAATAGGTTATAAAATATTAGTAATAGTAATTAATTATTATAGTTATGAAGAGGAATGTCTCTTCAATAGTGGATGGCCCAGCCATATTTAAGGCGGCCATATCCATTGTATTTCATCATCAAATACATTATTCTTATTCATTATTCAATATGAGAGTCGGATTTGACTATTAAATTAGTGAACGGATACGTTCACCGCATTGGATAATAAGTAAGAATAATATATTAGATGATGTTGATAAATTACAATAAGATCGCCTTTTATAGGGCTTGATCAAACATAGTGAAGGGTTACGCCCTTTCACTAGTAACCTAATAATCTATTAATTTATAAATAATAATATTCAATAAATATTCACAGCATTGCCTTCCCCTTAGGAAAGCTTTGTCCTCAAAGCTTAGATTATTGTTGTCGTCTTTTCATTCTCGTTTTGTGTTGAAACAATGTCATTACTTCCTTTATGTCTTTTTTAGAACTGGTATTAGGTATATGCTTGGTATTTACGCAATAGTTTTCCATCTTCCTTTCATTTGTAACTTGAATTCATACTCCATTATGTTTATTATTGTTATCCCATTTTCCTTGTACATGAATACGAGGAGTACTTTTGTGACTGACCATATCAAGCCTTGTTTTAGAAGTCGCTTGTCCTACGATATTTACGATGTCATCACGTAATGTTTTCATTTTATTATCCTTACGAGTTATCTCGAGAAGTAGCATTTCGTGAGGCTTCTCATACTCAAAGTCACCTGATAGTGTTACATTTAGGTTTCTCCAAGGTGGTAGAAGAGTTAAGGTAGAAGATGAATCTACGTTATTTGATTCCTTTGAATTGGATTCCTTTGCATATTGTAGGATCCATCTTTTGTCATTGTATGGATCGTCCTTATTGTCAATGATATTGGATTGACTCTCATTATGAACTTGGTCGAGCTCATCTTTATCAAAAATATTATTGGTATTTTGGTCATCCCTACGATATTTAGTTTCCTTGTCTTGTTTATTGTCTCGATCAATTTTGTTACTCTCATTTTTGTTGACATAGTGGTCCAACACATCTGAGTTACTAATATGGTTGTATTGGACCTTAGTTTTTGTAACATTTCCATTATGGTATTCTGGGTTTGTGTCATCATGCTCAAGTTCTGTGCCATGGTGCTTATGTTCTGTGTCATCGCACACATCTTGTTATCTAACTCTTTTTGTTTCTCGTGCATGATGTTTACTTTGTCATCAAGTTTTCTTTCTAGTACTAGAACAACATCTTCTTTAATTCCTTTCTTAAGTGCCTTGTTATTTTTTGTTTCTTCTCTTAATTTTTCTTGGTTGGCAACAAGGGCCTTGATGTCCTTTCCCAATTTCTCAAGTTTGTCTTTTAATTCCGCCATGGTCTTGGACCTTGTATGCAGAGGTGTGTATTTCGACACTATTTTGGCTTGTGAGGGGTGGAAAAATCTTTTTACTAAAGATGGTGAGATTTTAAGGATAATAATTAATTATTATATAATAAAATCTTTATTTTATTATTTTGTTTTAATATAATAAAACAAAATTTGAATTATTATAACTTTATTATATTATAATATATTTGTATTTGTTTTTTTGTTTTGTTTTTGTAGGTCGTGGAGAGCGACGGCGTGGTGAGGTTGTGGTGAGGTTGGCGGCTGTTGGGGCGAGTGTAGGAGGGAGGGGAGCCTAAGAGGGGAGCGCAGTGGATGAGAGGGGGTTTGAGCTATATGCGCAGGAGAGTGGGAAGGATGCAGGGTGAGGGCAGTGGTTGGAGTTGGAAGTGGGTCTCCGAAAGTGAGGAGCAATGAGGGGGTGGGAGAAGGTTGGCGGGAGTGGAGGAGCGCCGGGAGGGGGGGAACGCAGAGGTAGGGAGCCGCAGGTAGTGTGGTAGTGTAGATGGAGGCGTGGGGACGCTGGGAATGAGGAGCTGCACGGGGTAGTTGCGTGGGGAGATTTGGAGGGCGGGAGGGGAGAGTCGGATGGGAGTAGTGTGCAGGCGGTGGGGGAGAAGCGTGCAGGCGGTGAGGGAGAATCGTGCAGGGAGGAGTGTGAGCTAAGGAGGCGCATATGGAAGCTAGTCGTGGTGGAGGGCACAACGTGAGGCTGAGAGGTAGGTGGAAGATAGGGTGTGGGCGTAGTATGTGGGGGCAGTGAGGAGCGGAAGGGATAGATGATAGCGTGCGTGGGAATGAAGGATATATGAAAGAAGCGAAGAGGAGGAATGGAGGGAGAGGTGAGGTGAAATTCCCAAAGATGGGAAAAGAGGTGAGAGTGGGAGCATGAATGAATGGAAAGAAGATGGAGGTGGCAAGGGAACGACAATGGAGATGTAGAACGGTGATGAAGAACGTGAGGGATGCAGCGGAATGGTGGTGAGTGGAGCGGTTGGGGGTGAGTGCAGCGAATAGGAGAGAGGCAGAATAAGCCGAATCCGGCCAAAGGAGCGAGTCTGCTTTGTGAGAGAGGAGCCGAAACTGAGCTCAGTGCTGGAGGAGCGAATCCGCTCTGATACCAAATGCGGTGAACGTATCCGTTCACTAATTTAATAGTCGAATCCGAATCTCATATTGAATAATGAATAAGAATAATATATTTGATGATGAAATACAATGGATATGGCCTCCTTAAATATGACTGGGCCATCCACTATTGAAGAGACATTCCTCTTCATAACTATAATAATTAATTACTATTACTAATAGTTTATAACCTATTTATTTACTAATTTATTGTTGTAGCATATTATACCTTGCGCTCTGACATGTTTGCCTTTCCCTTAGGCAGATGCGATGTGGTTTTGGGCACTCAATGGCTATGCACACTTGGCCCTATCTTATGGGATTTTGCTAAACTTTGGATGCAGTTTTCCCTCAATGGACAAAAACACACATTGACAGGATTACAACCAGGTTCTCTCAGCATCATTAGTTCACATCGCATGGAAAAACTCCTCAAGAAGAATTCACATGGTGTCATCGCTCAGATCCATTCCATTCAAATGCAACCATAAGCGGACTCCACTACTCCTTTAGATCTACAACAAATTCTGTATCGATACACAGGTTTCTTTGTTGAACCAGTGGGATTGCCACCTTCCAGGCCAGAAGACCATCATATTCAGCTCCTTCCTGGAAGCATTCCTCCCAACATCAGGCCCTATAGCTACCCATTTCACCAAAAAATTGAGATTGAAATGCTCGTTCGGGACTTATTGAAGCAAGGTATTATTCGCCCAAGCACTAGTTCCTTTTCTTCTCCAGTTATTCTTGTCCGCAAAAATGATGGGTCATGGCGCCTCTGCATTGACTTTCGAGCACTTAATCCCCTCACCATCAAGGATACGTTTCCAATTCCTGTTGTTGATGAGCTTCTTGATGAGCTTCATGGGGCTCACTTTTTCTCCAAGCTGGATCTTCGTTCTGGGTATCATTAAATTCGGGTTCATGAGGATGATATCTCTAAAACAACTTTCCGCACACATGATGGCCATTATGAGTTTTTGGTCATGCCCTTTGGCCTCACTAATGCTCCTTCCACATTCCAGGCCTTAATGAATAAAATATTTCGACCCTACTTGCGGAAATTCATTCTGGTATTCTTTGATGATATCCTCATCTACAGTAAAACATGGGATGAACATCCCCAGCATCTAGATCTTGTCATGCAACTTTTCTCTGACCATCATCTCCATGCCAAGCAGTCTAAATGTGTTTTTGGACAGAAGGAATTTGAGTATCTCGGGCACATTATCTCAGCACAAGGGCTTCACGTGGATCCTGCCAAAATCGATGCCATGAACAATTGGCCGCATCCTCAGACACTCAAGAGCCTTCATGGTTTTTTGGGGTTGACTGGCTACTACCGCAAGTTTGTCAAGGATTATGGGAAGATTGCAGCTCCATTAACTGCTCTATTGAAAAAGGATGCTTTTACATGGACACCTGCTGCTCAGTGTGCATTTGACAAACTAAAACAAGCTATGTGTACTACACCTGTGCTAGCTATGCCCGATTTTTCCAAGCCCTTCACTATTGAGAGTGATGCTTGCGGCAATGGACTTGGTGCTATTCTCCTTCAAGATGAACACCCCATTGCGTTCACCAGCAAAGCCCTTTCAGGTAAGAATTTAGCTGCCTCTACCTATGAGAAGGAAATGATAGCTATTTTGCATGTAGTATAGAAGTGGCACCCATACCTATTAGGGAATCATTTCTGCATCAAGACTGATCACCCGAGTCTGAAATATTTCTTGGACTAGCGTGTCTGCTCCCCGGCACAACAGAAATGGGTTAGCAAACTCATGGGTTATGACTATGAGATCACTTACAAGAAGGGTAAAGACAATATTGTGGCAGATGCTCTTTCTCGCACATTTGATGCCCAAGGTTCTCTTTCAACTATTTCTATGCCTGTTCCAAATTGGTTGCAATCTATTCAATAGGGTTATGTCAATGACTCTTCCTTATCTCAAATCATCCAACGCTTGACCAACAACCCTTTTGCTGTACCACATTACTCTTGGGATGGTGCTTCTCTGCGATACAAGGGTCGTCTGGTGCTTCCCCAGAGCACAGATCTTCAACAGGCTGTCTTCTATGAACTCCATGCTTCTCCATCGGCAGAGTACTCTGGGTTCCTCAAAACGTATGAACGAGCACGACGTAACTTCTTTTGGCAGGGCATGAAAAGGACAATTCAACAGATGGTGGCCGAATGTGATACCTGCCAGCGCAATAAGGGTGAAACAACACTCCTTCCAGGATTGCTTGAACCCTTGCCCATACCTACATGGATTTGGACAGATATTTCTATGGATTTCATTGAAGGGCTCCCTAAATCTTGCGGGAAGACAGTGATTCTCGTTGTGGTTGATTACCTCTCCAAATATAGTCATTTTTGTGCTCTCAGCCATCCCTATACAACCTCCTCCGTCGCTCAAATTTCCTGGACCAGATCTTTCGTCTTCATGGCATCCCTTCTTCCATTGTCTCAGATCATGATGCGACTTTCACCAGTCATTTTTGGACAGAACTATTTCGCCACACTGGCACCAAACTGAAGATGAGTACAGGGTATCACCCACAAACAGATGGTCATACTGAAATTATCAATAAATGCTTGGAAACTTATCTTCGTTGCTTCACCTCGGAACAACAACATCAGTGGGCAAAGTGGCTACTTCTCGCTGAATGGTGGTACAATACCTCTTACCACACTGCCTCTAAAATGACCCCATATGAAGTAGTCTATGGTCAGGCACCTCCATCTCTTCTTACATACACCCCCACCAGTTCACCAGTTCAGGAAGTTGACACGGTCCTTAGAAAGCGTGATCAGATTCTTCACATTTTGCGGGACAATCTTCACATGGCAAGAAATCGCATGAAGCAACAAGCTGATCAGCACCGTTCTGAGCGCACTTTTCAAGTTGGCGATATGGTTTTTCTTCTTCTCCAGCCGTACAAACAATCCTCCTTGAAACTCAAAGGGCGTCATAAGCTCGCTCCAAAGTTCTATGGGCCATATCGGATTCTTCAGAAGATTGGTTCCGTTGCTTATAAATTGGAACTCCGTCCTTCTTCCCGCATTCATCCAATCATTCATGTCTCTTGTCTGAAAAAAGTTCTTGGCAACAACATCAGTGGACAAACGATTTTCCCCAAACTGGATAATGAAGGATCCATCCTTTTGGAGCCAGAGGCCATCCTCAATCGGCGCATGCGTCAGCTTCGCTCTCACTCTGTCATAGAGGTCTTAATTCAGTGGCACGGCATGCAACCAGAGGATGCTACATGGGAACCACTCATTCAGATTCAACAACAATTTCCACATCTAAAGCTTTGAGGACAAAGCTTTTTTTAAGGGGGAGGGGATGTTAGGAACCCATGTCTTTACTTTGTTAGTATGTTCTTGTTGGACGCATATGCTTTGTAAATCATCCCGTAGTATTTGTTGATCAATAGTTTGTGTTATTGTTGTTGGCGCATATGCTTTGTAAGTCATCGTAGTATTGTTGATCCATAGTTTGTAGTGGCCCATGGTTTTGACCCATGGTATTGGCACCTAGACTTAGTATATAAGTGTGTGTTGATACCTATGAAGGACCGTGAAGTTATTTGTATTGAGCTTGCTCATAGGAGGTTGCCCCCTCGAAGTGGCCTGTGATCAATATAAAAGTGATTATGAGTTCTGTCATTTCTTCTATTTTGCCTATTCGTATTAATTAATTGTTGCAGGTGCATCACATATGGTTATTCCTCTTTTAGCCAAGTATATGGGCTAATTTTGGAAAACAAGATTAGCATATGGTTAGAAATTCATGGAAAATGAGATAAATTCTAGGTAATATTTAGGAGCTATCATTCAACTATGGACCACCTTATTATCCTTAGGACCATTACTGAGGAGTTTCATAACAATAAAACCAATATTATTTGTTTCTTTGTTCAATTTAGAAAAGCATCTGATCTATTTCCCATAACTAATTTTCAGAATAGATTAGAAGAGATAAAATTCCCTTATGAGTTAAGAGTTATTGCCACAAGGTTGTATGAGAAGGTTATTCCCAAGTTTAGGAACTCCAAGGGTTGGTCATAAGACATTAATTGTAATATAAGAGTTAAGAAAGGTTTTCCCCTATCCTCTACCTTTTTTGGTATATATCTTGGTAGGCTAGAGGTTTTTTTGGAAGATGTAGGTTATGGTGCACGACTTTGGCTGGTATAGTCATCATCACTCTTCTCTATACTGTAATAGTATTTTTCTTATGGTGAGGATTCCCTACAATATTAATAAGAAAATAAATATTCTCAAGGATTTTTTTCTCTAGTACAAGTATTCTTTTTAATATTGACAAAACAAAGGTTATCATAATAAATTCCCAAAATATCACTTATGCTAATTTTGTGTATGACAACAACAACTTGGAGGAAGTAATTTCATCCAAATATCTCATAAACGATCTTCACCATAATATTAAATGGAACTAAATAATTGAGAATAGGGTTAATTGAGGTTGCAAAGCTTATTATCAACTTGAAAACAATTGTAAATCAATGAACCTTTGGCTTTGGGATAAGAAGAGAATCCTCTTTGAGAATCTCTTCAGTCTTATTATCGTATCTAGATGTGAAGTGTGGGGTTGCATCATCTCTAGAGAATCACAGAGAAGGATATATACAATCAAAAAGCTATTTATAACATATAATCTAAAAAATAAAGGAAGTACACCCTATCCTATCCTCCTCATAGAAACAAGTCTCTCCCCCATTGAGAGGATGATTGTGACTAGGTAGTAATGTACAAGAACAAGATAAACAACATGAAAGACAAGAGGATTTCTATGATTGCCTCAGGCTCTAGTCAAAACAACTTGCTTGCGGCTTAGCTAAGGTTGGCATAAATATTCCCTGTCTTGTCTAAATCATTTAGGACTCAAACAAGGGGTCACTTTGTATAATAATGATAATATTAAAAGTCTTATTACATCTAAATTTAAGAAGAATTTATGGTGCAATAAATAATTAGAGGATATGAGAATATTAAGATATTATAAGGACGTGATCAACCATAATCTAGAAGATCAAAAGTATCTCTCTATTTTAACCAGCTTAAAGAAGAAAATTAGCATTGCTAAAATAAGAACAAGCTCTCATGAGATCCATAATGAAACATGGAATTGGATAGTTCCTAAAATATCGTGGGATGAAAGAGACATCTTTTTGACACTGAGAGGGTTGAAGATGAAAATCACTTTCCATCGTACACTCATAGAATGTCCCAAGTACACTCACATTAGAGTGAAATTTCAAAATATTTTCTATAATACTAGCCTTCCTAACATTTTAACTCGGCACTATTATGGTGATCTAGGACTAACTCTCTTAAATATTTTCAAGTACACAAATAAAATTCTAAAGAAAACCAAGTGATTTATTACCCTTTTTAATGTTCGATTCACCAAAGTTGGTCACCACCACCACCATCACCATCACCATCACCATCACCATCACCATCACCATCACCCCACCATCGCTACCACCGCCACAATGGCCTTTCCTCCTTGTAAACTCTTTATTTCTTCATCTATGATATAATGCCCTTTTCTCATGCTAATAAATATTTGTATATGGGATTATTTGTAATAACATTCATATTCACTCGAAATAATACTTGATCTTTTTTAAATTTAATTTTTTCTATTGAGAAGAGACTGGGATGTTTTTTTGGGATAATAATAACCATTCCCGATTAGCATATTCCACCAATAATTTTATAAAATGTAATTCCAAATATAGATGGTATGACGAATGGACATTAAACCATATTGGATTATTTTTAATCTTACCAAGGAAAATATTAAAATATTTTCATGTAAATGTAACACATTTTAATCAATGACAATATTATAGAAATAAAATCAAAATCATTATAGTATAAAATTGTACAAAGTAGGTTCTCCAAATGATCTCCACATATTCAAACAAGGATAATGGCAATGTAGAAAAAAGAAGAACTAGAAAAATGTAGGTATTTAAGAAAATTTTCAATGACATAACACATGATTCCAACCAAAATATATGTTATTAGGGTTCATAATAACATAAAATTAGGGTTCTTCTTAAGGTTATTCAGTGCATTTGTCCAATTTTTAAAGAAATCAAGAGATATTCATGGCTAGGCATGTTTCGTGTGATCAAAATTGACCCTATTAGAGATTGTCCACGTTGGTCATGTGCCTTGTGATCATATTTGTTTATGTTAAGGCATAAGTGTGGGTTATGCTTTGATATGTATGTGTTTTAATTTTGTAATACTTTCAAGGATATAGTAGTACATGTCAATTAAATCAAGGATTTATGTAATTTTCCAAAGTTATGAATGATCTTGGTTGTTGCTCATGTGTCTTGTGATCATATTTGAATAAGGCATTAGTGTGAGTTATGTTCGGATACGTATGTGTTTGTAATAGTTTAGAGGCTACTGTAAAGCATGTTAATTAAATCACGGGTTTATGCAATTTTCCAAACTTAAGGCCTATGTTGGGATTGTACATGTCATGTGAAACAACCTAGATTGTATCAAATAGTCAACATTATTTATTTGTCACATGTTGGAAAGTCACAAACCTTAGGTATTAATAAAATCATCTCCCCTCTTTTGATTAATATTTCATGATAAGTCTCTCTTCGTCCACTAGCTTCTCCAAGTTATCTCCATATTATCTCCACAATATTCAAGCAAAGACAATAACAATTAAAAAAGGAAGAATGATAAAAATGTGGGTAGTCAAGAATTTTTTTTTGTTAGTCACATAACATATGATTCCAACCAAAATATAATAGCATAGTGTAAAGGAGATCTTCTTATAAAGTTACGGTTCCTTTTAGGGCTGTTGAGTGCAATAATGGTTCAATTTCCGAAGGAACCATGAGATGTGCTTGGCTAGGCATGTGTCATATGATAAGAATTGAGTTTATAAATGATGGTACATGTTGGTCATGTGCTTTGTAATCATAATCATATTTGACTATGTTAAGTGTTGGGTGCCTGATAGGGAAGACAAATAATGGACTAAACAAAGACAAATACACAAGAGATATGATAAGTGTTAGACATCTTAAATTAAAGATAATGTACATAACAATGCATATTCATTGACCCTTGCTTTCCATATTTTAAGGGGTCTCTTGGATTCTGTTAGTACGAGGATTTTTCTACATGAAAAATATCTTGTGGAGCTATTGTCCGTAGCACCTATGTTCTATTTTCATCCCTTGGGGAGCTAAAACAAATAAAGGAAAAGCGAAGGAGGCCTAAAAGGCGACTATCAACTAGATACTAAGGGTTTAAACATGGACATTATGGAATAAAGAGGGTCCAACCATTATATCTGGATCAAATCGACATCCCAGAGATCGCGCGCACTCATGAAGTGCAAGCAGGTTAAAGGGGAAGAGCACACGTGCAATTTCAAGGGCGCTTGATCTAGATCAATGGTTAAGATTAAAAGCGTGTCGATAAGTTGCGACCTCCAAAAAGTGGCCTTGGGTGCGTGTTGTCCTCAAAACCGTCGAGGACATGTGTTCCTTTAAGATTGGCCATGCCTCCTTAAGCGCGGGTTTCCTAAACCACCAACTATCAGCATGTGATCACTCTGGGAAACCAAAAGTGGTATCCGCCTACTTTTCCAAAAGTGCCTAATATCTCATCCGCTTTCCAGCTCACCCCTCATCCCACCTACCATCTGTCGCATGGACCCCACTTGTCGAACGTTACCATCTCTCTGATTTCCATTTGTCATATGGGTCCTGGTATTGCTATTTTTCCCTCCACCTCATTTTCCAACTTGTAAAATGCATTTTTACCAAAGGGATAAAATAATTTGACCTATTTTAATGTATTATTATTTCGTTATCCCAAAGAAGTGTGCTCCCGACACACCAGCATACCAGGCCAACTGTGCACAAAGTCTACCAATCCGAGTCAACACCAAGAAGTCCAAATCAGCCTCCAGTTGTCATCTGGGTATCTTTCTGCCACTATTATCCAACACTATTGCTGAAACCTCTCTGTCTGCCATTGTTTCAATAAAGCCCTAATTGTCATAAAGTTTTCACTAATTTTTACTAAATTCACTCAACCAGTCTAAAATGGCACCCAAATCAAAGTTCTCACTTACAACTCCTCATTTCTAATGGGAAGAGCATGTGTATGATTACGGAGCTGATGTTTTCGACACCAACATCACCAGTTTTGACCTAATTGAAACCATTAGAGAAGCAAATAACCTAGCCTTTATTGACCAGGATAATTTTAACTCGTGGAATTCGAATTTCAGCAGGGAAACTTGCCCTAGGTTTGTAGTCTTACCCGAATTTGTCACTTGGTGTTCCAAGAATTAATCCACCAAAAAGCGGGCGATTTTGTCTTCATATATGTCCAAAATATTATGCTTCATCACCCCATATTCACTCAGAAGAATGTTCTCTATACCAGAGTCTTTAGCCACCCATACTTTCAATGAAAAGGCCCTAGCAAGTGCTTTTAACAACCTCGATCCCTATGAGCATCATTAATTTCTATCCAAGAATTTAGAACACGGTATGGCCATACCAACTATTCCCCCTCCTTATGCTACTATTGTTTTCTCTGAGTTTTCTAGGAAGGCTATTCTATCATCTGCATAATTGTAGGTTTATAATATGACAAATCTATAGACTAAGTAATCCTAGGAGTTCTGCTTAAATTGACCACTGAACCTGGTAGGAACCCTCCTCACTTTGACCTCTGCAGCGACCTGGCCAAGAAGATTCATGAACAATTGGAGGAATTTCCTGTAATTGAGTACTTTAGGTTCCCTTCCTACGTATTTTTCTTATTCTTTTATCAAAACTTTTAGAGCTTCAAACACCTGGGATGGAGAACCATAGATGAACAGGGAACACAATTCACTGTGTATGAGTGGACTGAATTGGTCCTGAGGAGAGCATATAATTCTATCTTCTTAGATTTTCCAGACAAAGTCATGAGTGTTGCATACAACCTGATTCATTCTAGTTCACCCCCAAGAATTCTACCAGATGACACGATATATATTCAATTTACCTCAGAGATTCAGGTGGGTGATTAGTTTCTCTATGAATACCACATAGTTATCCAGGTCTATGGATTTAAGGAAGAACCTTGTAAGTTTCCTACCTTCCTAACACCCAGAATCTTTTCTATGTAATTTCTGAGGAAAAAGGTGAACTCAAATGAATTGCATTTCAGACATTTAAAAAAACATAGGGAATTCCTATTGCCACAAGAAGTGGGCCCTCTTATCATAACAGGGATAAATTCTCCCCAATATGTAGAAGAATACCCGAGTCAGCTGAATCTGGAGAAGGATGAAAGAGATACATATGATCCACATCAGGTTATATCCAAACAGATGCTTGAGAATAAGAATTCAGCCTATGTATGCCCACCCATAGCTCTTTGGGAAAGAATGGCCAATAAATAAACTTGGGAGGAAGTCCAGGAGGCCATAAAGAGTTTTGAAGAAGAAGAAAGAAAACAACAGTTGATTTGACAAAAAAGGGCATATGAGGAATCCCAAGAAATGGAAATTGATCAAGACCAGTAGGGCCCAGACCCTAAAAGGGCGAAAAAAACAACAAAAGGTGATGAGAAATCATTAGTGGAAGTATCGAGATCAGAATCAGTTGAAATCCCTAGGGATATCACTGAGCTGACAAAAAATCCAGACTTTCCAAGAAAACCCCGAATCCAGTATGTTTGCTATCCCTCCATTGAGTTTACCATTCCCAAGAATATAAAAGGTTCCTCATCAATAGAATCAGTCCCCGTAAGGACATATCTTCAGATTGGTTACATAAATATTAGGGGAGGACTAAAGATGGTAAAATAACTAAGACATGACATCCCAACTACAAGGAGAATACTAATATTAGTTGTTGATCACCAACATGACACACTCATATTCTTTGTCCTTGAACCTAAAGTGGCAAATCCTATCAAGCTAAGTGACTGGAGAGAATAAGAGCATGTTGTAAACTTTAAAGAGTTCAATAAGCTAGACAAGATGGACTTTTACAAGCAAACTAGTGATGTGATGTGCAATGAAATTGTCAAATTTGAGAAAGAGGAAAGAAAGCTCAGGTTGGCCATTGAAAATTTTGAAAAATTATACAAGGTGGAGAAGTGGACCACTAGAGATAAAAAAAATTACAATAAAATCATTAGAAGCAAAGTTGGTAGCCTTAGCAACTGATCCATCAAATGGGTCTCAGATTAATTCACTCATGGAGAAAAATGACAATGAAATAGCCACACTGAAGAAGAAGTTAAAGATGCCCACAACAGATCCAATGCAGATCGAGAAATTGAAATAGGTACAGCAGGAAAAGGAAATAATTTATGCTAGCATGATATAGTTCCAACAATTATTTGAGGAAAGAAGAAGAAATATTGATGATCTACACTAACAAATTGCCAACTTGAAATTAGAAAGAACCAAAATATCCACCGGGGAAGGTACTACAACCTCAACCCCTGAAATTCAAGTAGAGATCCAACCAACAATATCGGTCCCTACATTTCCAATGGAAAGTCATCCTACATTAGGTATAATAGAAGCAACAGCTACAACATAAGCAACATAAAGTCAGTTTGAAGCAGCAGATATGGCAGAGGATATAGGTGAACAATAGGTTGTTCCTTCAGAGAATATTGATGTAGATGCAATGGAAGAGGATCATGCAAATATGAGGTCAATTCCTCAACCTATTGAAGAAGAGAAATACCTAAGTAACAAACTTGATGAGGTCCAAAAGGAACTAGAAACAAAAGATAGCAGAATCCTTGGATTGGAAAATGAGGTTAGTAATTTAAAAAGAAGATGATATAATAGACTTAGAAAAGGAAATAGGAGAGTTGAAGAGCCAGATAACTTCTCTACATATGAATGTTGAATGAGAACAACTATCGCGGAGAATAACACAAAGTATTTAAGAAAAGATCGATAAATGGTTCATGCAGAAGTCGGACTACTTTGAATTTATTCAAGATGAATTGGATATGGCCACTCAAGCGAATGGAGAAATAAATTCGATGGAAAAGAAATTGGGGAATAGTCCAAAGCAAGCTTCATAGGTGATAGAATACTTAAACAATAGAACAAAAAGGAAGCTGGCTAACAAAGGCATTGACAATAGGACTCATATCATCAAAATAGCCAAATCAATGATCATGAAATAGACCTATGTTTATAGAATGAAAGACAATGTCAAGCAGCTGACTGGTGAAATAAGCTCTTTTAAAGCTCCGTTCAAACATGTACCGAGTCTAGAGATGTCACCCCCCTAGGATGGAAATGGAGATGTTTACTCAAAGGATACCTACAAAGAGAACCTTAGCCATAAGAAAGAAGACTTTCCTCCATAGCCATTGGAAGGTGAAAACAAGGAGAGCAAGCAGTGAAAAGAATAAAAACATGTTTTGAAATATTGCTGGGATTGAAGAATATTTCCAGGAGATTGGGGCCAATTTCATATGAAGAAACAACTAATGCAGAAATCTCCTTGGAATCATTGAGGGACCATAAAAATCCCTTGAGAAAGGAATGGAAAATGGTCATTCAATATCATAAACATGTATTTCCACACAAAGTATCAACTACACAGCCTCCAGGAGAATCATCGGAACAATCTTCAGGTTAACAGTCTGACCAGTCAACATCTCAGGAATCATCTCAAGTGCCAGGTTCATTTGCAAATCAGCCACCTCCTATCTCAATTATGCCACCTGTAGGGCCAAATAATATACATATGATGTACTAGATGAACTGAGATGGCATACCTCAAGTAGGGCCAAAAAGGTATCCTCCTGGCCAACATAATGTTTACATGAGGGGAAAGAAGAAAGATGCCAACAAAAAGAACTAAAAAGTCTATGTTTAGCAATAAATGTTGTAAAAGAAGAAATGTAAAAATCATTTTGTAAAAGTGAATCGAGTATTTTACTCTTTTGTTAGGATGTAAGAAATCAAATATGGTTACTTACTGACTCTATATAAAGTGGATTAGACTTAGTTTGAATGGCTAGAAATTTTAGGAGAGAGTTTCTCTATCTAGCTTTGTACAGTCGAGTGATAGTTTTATCCCTTGTAATTTGGCTATGTATGAGATTAAAGACACAACATTATTGCAGAGATGTTTTTTTTCTCTGTTGATCGATTCCATTGTTATTCCATTTTGTGTTCCATGTAAAGATTCATGATACTAATAGAAGTATGATGCAGCATTTGATGTCATTATGATATCATTGATGTTCATGATGTTTGAAGATAAAATATTTGTCAGAGATTCATAAGGTTTTTTTCCTCTGTTATATCTTTTAAAGATTTTATGTCTGATTTAGAATTGCAAGGAGTTTCTTGCATATATTATGCACGTAAAATTTTGCTTTGTTCCCTTCATTCCTTATGTTTTATGCTTTGCAATGTGTAAGAATTGATGAAATTCCTCATCCTGAGGATTCCATATGTTCAAAGTTCATCTAGGTTCAAGAAATTTGTCCTTCATAGTCACTTCTTGAATAATCCTAATATTCGATCTACTGAATTCACTTTCACCTTTTCATATAGTCTATTGAATGCTGTGAATTTCCTCTGCAAAATGTCTTTACATCTATTAATACTGTGCATAACCTAATCCAGTTAAGAATTTTCAAAGAATGTATTCAAAACACATTGCATAAAGATATATCTCTAATATCTTTAAAAAATCTATCTTCTATCATGCCCGAGTGTACATCATTTCAACCTAATTTACCTATGGGGACTAACATGGAAAATGGTGACCATACTAGGGAATGCAAGTGAAAGTAATATTTTCCCTGCTACAATTTGAAGATGGTCTGAGCTCTACGTGGTGAAGCAGATCATATACTGTGGTTGAATTTTTCACCTAGTGACTTCATTGGATCAAGCTGGATCTTGGAAAAAGACATACTAGATTGTTAGGAACCCATGTCTTTACTTTGTTAGTATGTTGTTGTTGGACACATATGCTTTGTAAGTCGTCCCGTAGTATTTGTTGATCAATAGTTTGTGTTATTGTTGTTGGCACATATGCTTTGTAAGTCGCCCGTAGTATTTTTGATCCATAGTTTGTAGTGGCCCATGGTTTTGACCCATGGTATTGGCACCTAGACTTAGTATATAAGTGTCTGTTGAGACCTATGAAGGCACGGTGAAGTTATTTGTATTGAGCTTTCTCATAGGAGGTTGCCCCCTCGAAGTGGCCTGTGATCAATATAAAAGTGATTCTGAGTTCTGTCATTTCTGCTATTTCGCATATTCGTATTAATTAATTGTTGCAGGTGCATCACATCTGGTATCAGAGCCGCCACCCAGGTTCAAGTCACAGAGCGGGTGGCAACGTCGGCATTGCAGTGTTCGCCCGAGGCTCGTACGGCTCAAAGGGGACACCACCGTATGGGCGCACATACAGCCCAGAGTCTGGACTGCGGAGCATGGTGGGATGTTAAGATCCTAGTGGGCATCCTTCACTAACATCTCGAGGTTTTGGTGTAACGGTTCGTATCATCTGGTATCAGAGCACTTTCTTGGGCTCGCTGGGTGAAATTTCTACGAAATTGTTTTTGCATCTGTTGCAGGTTCGGATTTGGGAATAATCCCTATCCGCTTAACTGTGGAAAGTACTTGGGCATAAGCCCTAAAACTCATTGTGAGGAGTACCACAGGAAGCCCGAAGTAGCTGGCCCATTGAGAGGACCTGCCAGCGAAAAGGGAAACGACCCCTACCTGATTGACTAGTTCCCACCCGTGAGGTAAACCAAGAGTTGTCATTTGTGGCAAAGCGGTTATCAGTTTTACCTGAGCCGTGGAGTGAGGGGTACTGCCCCAATACGCAAGCCGTCAGATAGCATTGGTGGCCGAGTGAAACCCCTGAACTGTTAGGAAGCCGCACATACCTGAGGTCCATATCTAATTTCAGCTAAACTATTGTCGATCACTACTGTGCCGTTTCAGATCCATTTTGCGAGCCATTTCAGATCCAGCCGTTTTCAATCCATTCGGTGCTGTTTCAGATCCCTTCTGAGCCGTAGCCGCTCCATATCTCCCTTGTTTCACTCTGTTTCCATTGAAATTTTTGGGGAACCCTTGTCATCCCATTCTGCATATTTCATTCCTGAGGACCCTATCCCCAATTCCCCTTCCCAAAGCCCGAAAGCCCACATTTGTCTATTTTTAGGGTTTCCCATAACTTCCTCAGATTTCACCCAATCACCTTCAAATTTTACCACAGAGTTCCTTTCTGAATTTTGCTTCTTTGTCTCCCTCTGCCAAATTTTCCCATTCTTTCACCCCACTTCTGAAATCCTCATTTTTGCTTCCCTGTCTAGTCGATAGTGTCCAACACCTAGTCAAACCCCAATAACCCTTCAGATTTTTTCCCGAGTCCAGATTTTCCCTTACTGAAGTAGTTTCTGTTTTTGTTTTCCTACCTAGTCCAAAAAAAAAAAAAAACTCCTGGTTATGGTTGTCACCCGCGCAGGAGCAAAAACCTTGGAAGAAGCACTTGCAGCCATCCAAGACAAACTTCAGGATCTGGATGAAAAATTTCTCGGCCTCCATCTTGAACATTCAGCTATGAACAACAAACGGTAGTCCGAGTCTTCATCAGACAATGGGTTCTCTTCTTCCAGCAATTTTCGTGGTCCGAAGCTTGATTTTCCTCGCTTCAATGGTACTGATCCAACTGGATGGATCTATCGTGTAGAACAGTATTTCAGTCTGCATAATACTTTTGATGTCAACAAAGTTCCGCTGGCATCCTTTCACTTGGAACAGGAAGCTCTTCAATGGTACTGTTGGTACATCAAGGCTCATCCAGAGCCCAAATGGTCAGACTTTTGCCAGCTCCTTTTGCAACGATTTTTTCCTAGTGCATTTGATGACTTCACTGGATCCCTCACTAAACTTCGCCAAATTGGCACTGTGAGAGAGTATCAAACTGAATTTGAGAACCTAGCCAACCACACCGCAGGATTGTCTGATGACTTTTACTGGAGTTGTTTTATCAGTGCTTTAAAGGATGCCATCCGCTCTGAGGTCAAAATGTTATGTCCCACCACAATGATGGAAGCCCTAGGGTTGGCTAAGTTGGCAGAAGACAAGATTGCATCCCAACAACGATCCAAGCCCACTTTTGTTCCCTTCCGAAATATGGGTTCTCAGCGACCACCCATACCGCAGGCTCCTCGATCGACTCCTATCAAGCGTTTATCTGAAACAGAGATGCAAGCATGTAGATAAAAGGGGCTTTGCTATAATTGTGATGAGAAATTCACTCGAGGACATAAACGTGTTCAGCAAAAGCTCTATCACGTAAATGTGGAGTCTCCACCTGCCTCTGAAATTGGTGACAAAGATCCAGAAACACTGGATGCTCCGGTCAACATTCAGGAACTGCCTAGTGACCCTCCGTCTCAGGATGACCAGCCAGAGATATCTCTCCATGCTTTAGCTGGAATCACCACCCCCCAAACAATGTGGGTCAGGGGTTACTTTAAGAAGATTCCTCTTACAATACTCATTGATTATGGTAGCACTCATAATTTCATTGACCCTCGGATCGCCAAACAAGCTGATTGTTTTATCCATCCTTGCTCCAACTTTGAAGTCATGGTTGCCAATGGGGGCACCTTACCTTGCAAAGGGAAGTGTTGAAATGTGCGTATCTCTATGGGATATTATACCTTGTGCTCTAACATGTTTTCCTTGCCCTTAGGCGGATGTGATGTGGTTTTGGGCACTCAATGGCTACGCACACTTGGTCCTATCCTATGGGATTTTGCTAAACTTTGGATCCAGTTTTCCCTCAATGGACACAAACACACATTGACAGGATTACAACTAGGTTCTCTCAGCATCATCAGTTCACATCACATGGAAAAACTCCTCAAGAAGAATTCACATGGTGTCATCGCTCAGATCCATTCCATTCAGATGCAACCATCGGCGGTCTCCACTACTCCTTTGGATCTACAACAAATTCTGGATCGATATACAGGTGTATTTGCTGAACTAGTGGGATTGCTACCTTCCAGGCCAGAAGACCATCATATTCAGCTCCTTCCTGGAAGCTTTCCTCCCAACATCAGGCCCTATCGCTACCCATTCCACCAAAAAGCGGAGATTGAAATGCTCGTTTGGGACTTATTGAAGCAAGGTATTATTCGCCCAAGCACTAGTTCCTTTTCTTCTCCAGTTATTCTTGTCCGCAAAAAATATGGGTCATGGCGCCTCTGCATTGAATTTCGAGCACTTAATCACCTCACCATCAAGGATAAGTTTCCAATTCCTATTGTTGATGAGCTTCTTGATGAGCTTCATGGGGCTCACTTTTTCTCCAAGTTGGATCTTCGTTCTGGGTATCATCAAATTTGGGTTCATGAGGATGATATCCCTAAAACAACTTTCCACACACATGATGGCCATTATGAGTTTTTGGTCATGCCCTTTGGCCTCACTAATGCGCCTTCCACATTCCAGGCCTTAATGAATAAAATATTTCGACCCTACTTGCGGAAATTCATTCTGGTATTCTTTGATGATATCCTCATCTACAGTAAAACATGGGATGAACATCTCCAGCATCTAGATCTTGTCATGCAACTTTTCTCTGACCATCATCTCCATGCCAAGCAATCTAAATGTGTTTTTGGATAGAAGGAAGTTGAGTATCTCGAGCACATTATCTCAGCACAAGGGGTTCACGTGGATCCTGCCAAAATCGATGCCATGAACAATTGGGCGCATCCTCAGACCCTCAAGAGCCTTCATGGTTTTTTGTGGTTGACTGGCTACTACCGCAAGTTTGTCAAGGATTATGGGAAGATTGAAGCTCCATTAACTGCTCTATTGAAAAAGGATGCTTTTACATGGACACCTGCTGCTTAGTGTGCATTTCAAAAACTAAAACAAGCTATGTGTACTACACCTGTGCTAGCTATGCCCGATTTTTCCAAGCCCTTCACTATTGAGAGTGATGCTTGCAGCAATGGACTTGGTGTTGTTCTCCTTCAATATGAACACCCCATTGTGTTCACTAGCAAAGCCCTTTCAGGTAAGAATTTAGCTGCCTCTACCTATGAGAAGGAAATGATGGCTATTTTGCATGCAGTATAGAAGTGGCGCCCATACCTATTAGGAAATCATTTCTGCATCAAGACTGATCACCAGAGTCTGAAATATTTCTTGGACCAGCGTGTCTCCTCCCCGGCACAACAGAAATGGGTTAGCAAACTCATGGGTTATGACTATGAGATCACTTACAAGAAGGGTAAAGACAATATTGTGGCAGATGCTCTTTCTCGCACATTTGCTACCCAAGGTTCTCTTTCAGCTAATTCTATGCCTGTTCCAAATTGGTTGCGATCTCTTCAACAGGGTTATGTCAATGACTCTTCCTTATCTCAAATCATCCAACGCTTGACCAACAACCCTTCTGTTGTACCACATTACTCTTGGGATGGTGCTTCTCTGCGATACAAGGGTCATCTGGTGCTTCCACAGAGCACAGATCTTCAGCAGGCTGTCTTCTATGAACTCCATGCTTCGCCATCGGCAGGGCACTATGGGTTCCTCAAAACGTATGAACGAGCATGGTGTAACTTCTTGTGGCAGGGCATGAAAAGGAAAATTCAACAGATGGTGGCCGAATGTGATACCTTCCAGCGCAATAAGGGTGAAACAACACTCCTTCTAGGATTGCTTGAACCCTTGCCTATACCTACACAGATTTGGATAGATATTTCTATGGATTTCATTGAAGGGCTCCCTAAATCTGGCGGGAAGACAGTGATTCTGGTTGTGGTTGATCGCCTCTCCAAATATAGTCATTTTTGTGCTCTCAGCCATCCCTATACAGCCTCCTCCGTCACTCAAATTTTCCTGGACCAGATCTTTCGTCTTCATGGCATTCCTTCTTCCATTGTCTCGGATCGTGATGTGACTTTCACCAGTCATTTTTGGACAGAACTATTTCGCCACACTGGCACCAAACTGAAGATGAGTTTAGGGTATCACCCACAAACAGATGGTCAGACTGAAATTATCAATAAATGCTTGAAAACGTATCTTCGTTGCTTCACCTCGGAACAACAACATCAGTGGACAAAGTGGCTTCCTCTCGCTGAATGGTGGTACAATACCTCTTACCACACCGCCTCTAAAATGACCCCATATGAAGAATTCTATGGTCAGGCACCTCCAGCTCTTCTTCCATACACTCCCACTAGTTCACCAGTTCAGGAAGTTGACACGGTCCTTCGAAACCGTGATCAGATTCTTTGCATTTTCTGGGACAATCTTCACATGGCAAGAAATCGCATGAAGCAACAAGCTGATCAGCACCGTTCTGAGTGCACTTTTCAAATCGGCGATATGGTTTTTCTTCATCTCCAGCCGTACAAACAATCCTCCTTGAAACTCAAGGGGCGTCATAAGCTCACTCCAAAGTTCTATGGGCCATATCCGATTCTTCAGAAGATTGGGTCCGTTGCTTATAAATTGGAACTTCCTCCTTCTTCCCGCATTCATCCAGTCTTTCATGTCTCTTGTCTGAAGAAAGTTCTTGGCACCAACATCAGTGGAAAAACGATTTTACCCGAACTGGATAATAAAGGATCCATCCTTGGCATAAAGATATATCTCTAATATCTTTAAAAAATCGATCTTCTATCATGCCCGAGTGTACATCATTTCAACCTAATTTACCTATGGGGACTAACATGGAAAATTGCGACCATACTAGGGAATGCAAGTGAAAGTAATATTTTCCCTGCTACAATTTGAAGATGGTCTAAGCTCTACATGGTGAAGAAGATCATATACTGTGGTTGAATTTTTCACCTGGTGACTTCATTGGATCAAGCTGGATCTTGGAACAAGACATACCAGATCAAATCCTTAGTCGATAGATTTCTGTAGCTTACCTGATTCTTAAGCTCATTGGAGGAACATCTGTATAGTCTAAGGCAGAGGTATTCCTCATTTTAATTCAAATCTAATATATCCTGCAATAGATAATCAAGAATCATATGAGGATTTAAATCATTTTGAAAACCTGCAAAATATTCCTGAAACTCCTTTGAATCCCGATTTAGAGCCTCAATACACTTCTCCTTCATCATTTGATAATACATCGGGACCTAATCCCTCATTTGTTCGACCTCAAAGAGCCTCACTCACACCCTAGGCTCATAACATTATCCTACAACATTTAAATATGGCTGGTAGATGACAAGAAGGTCCACCCCCTGTAGTAAATCCATGGATAGCTAATATATTTGGCCCTTTAAATAATGCCAAATATTCTCCATGACATGCCTAAGAAATATCTTAAGATTTTGCGTAAATTCGATGGAGAGAAAGAAATTACAATAGAAGATCACATTTCTAAGTTTCAAGATTTTACAGACAATCTTCTCATTAAATAGGATGATATTTATATGAGTATTTTTGTACAGACTTTGGAGGGAGAAGTTAGGAAATGTTTTAGAGCCGTACCTGCAAATTCTTTAAATTCTTGGCATGCTATGGAGCAAGCATTCATGAGACAATGGGGTGAAAAGAGAGATCATCTATACTACCTAACTGAATTTGCAACATTAATGAAACATAATGGAGAAAATGTGAGTGAGTTTAATAAAATATTTAATAAGATTTACAACAAAATTCCTCAAGACATTAAACCTTCACAAGTTGCTGCTAAAGTCACATATGCAGAAGCACATGAATCTGATTTTGCCATGATTTTACGGGAAAGAATATCCACTACTCTTTTAAACATGCACGATGATGCTCTAGATGTAGAAGGCAACATGAAATCCTTAGGTAAATTGAAACATAGGAAAGATTTGGATAAAAATAAGCCTAAAGATGAGGTTGGCACATCAGACAGAAATAGGGACAGTCAAGATGAAAAAATTGAGGAGATGTCAAAGATATTGAGAGGTCTGTCAAAAAAGATCACCAGACTTGACGTGGATGGAAATAATCAATACATAAATCCTTAAGGCCCGGGATAGAGAAATCCTAATCAATATAGGAGGCCTTTTAATCCTCAAATCCTAAGCAAAGATAGAAGAAATGAAGACCCTCCCATACAACCACCAATAAGGAAAAATGATGTTGATCATGTGGTGTACATGCCTCCTGATGAAGAATATGTTGAACCACTTGAATAAATCCTCTGAGTAAATGATGATGATTATATGATTCATCTCACTCAAGAAGATTATGAAAGGTCACTACAAGATGATGTGTATCAAAATGAACCTCAAGTAAATAAAAGGTATTTTCTAAGACCAAGGAACTTATCAGAAATTCAGCATAAAGTAACTGCCCCTAATATATTGGTCAAAGATCCAAAAGATACCAAATTTACTGATAATTCCTCCCCTGTTCAAAATATGTTTGCTGATAAAATAAATCCAAGTACCTCATCCTCTTTTGAAGCAAAGGTTATCCCTCCTCATGTTCATAAAAACGTTGTTGTCCTTGCCACCGAGACAAAAGAAATGGATAAATCTTCTCAGCCTTTTGATTTTCAACATGATATTTCTAAAATCAAAATGTCCATTCCACTATCTGAACTGGCTCAACACCCTGTCTATGCCAAGCAAATTGAGAAATTCCTCAAGTTGAATAATGCAAATACTCAATCAGATAGCTTGAATATTGTTGATGAAACCCCTGCTATTGAAGTTGGACCTACTGTAGAAGATGAAAAGAATGAATACACACCTCTATTTTATGTAACCTCGAGTCTTCATGGGAATTTGCTACATAATTGCATGTTAGATTTAGGTGCCTCTCATAATTTGATGCCAAAATTAATCATGGAAGAATCAGTATTGGAAATCACTAAACCTTACCATGATTTGTAAAGATTTGATTCAAAACCAGTAAAATGTGTAGGCATGATAAATGATTTGGTGGTGACTTTGGCTTAGTTACCCTCCAAGAGTATTATGCTTGATGTAGTGGTAGTTGATGTGCCTCCAAGGTATGGTATGTTACTAACAAGAACTTGTGCAAAAAGAATGGGAGGAACAATGCAGATGGACATGAAATATGCAACTGTCCCACTGTTTGCTGCAGAAACAAGAAGACTGTATAGAGAAGCCAGATATGCTTGCATACTCATTGAAGGGAACATCCCTATAAATTATCCCATATATACCATAGGAGAAGATATGGGCGGTTGCATGCTGACTACTGGAGGTGATTATGAAAAAAAACCTTTGAAAATGATGGTAGTAAAGAATGGAAATTCAGAACAGGATCAGATTTGGGATATGTGCTTTGATGGATCCTCCACCAACGATGAAGTTGGGGCTAGATTTATTCCCATTTCCCCAACCATTGAAGAGATTTCACTTTCTTTTAAATTAAATTTTGAGACACAAAATAATGTAGATGAATATGAAGCATTAGTCTTGGGCCTAGAAACAACTCGAAAGATGGAGATTAAAAATATTTCTATTTTTGGAGACTCGTAGCTTATTGTATAGCAGATAAAATGAATATATCAGACCAAGCATCCTAGAATGAGATCCTACAGAAATCAGGTATGGGATTTAATTGACATTTTCTTTGAAGCTTTCAATATTACACCTATCCCGAGGGAGAAAAATCAGAAAGTTGATTCATTGGCCTTAGCAACAAGTTCATTTAAACCTCCCATTGAAATAAAGTTGAGGCATGAAGTTGAGATGATCTATAGGCCATCTATTCTAGGTAATACCAAACATTTCTAGGTGTTTTAGGATGATCAACTGATCAAAATATTTCTGGAAGTGATTGATGAGTTTTTCAATACATGCATTGATCAAGACCAGGAAGGAGAAGAATATGTAGACAGTGAAGAGAAAGAAGAAACTGATGTCAAACTGAATTACAAAATAGAAAATCATAAGCTTGTCCAGTTAAAGAGTAAATTCATCCCTAAAGGACTGGTTCCCTTAGAAATATTATTTGATAAGAATGATGTTCCTCATAACCCTAAAATCCAACCAAAAGAGGAGTATGTTGAAGAGATAAATGCCGGTACGTAAGAACAACCCAATAATATCAAACTTTCAAAGTTGTTGCTTGCTAAAGTAAAACAAAGATACATAAATATTTTCAAGGAACATATAGATGTCTTTGCATGGAGGTATCATGAAGATCTCAAGACCTATGATACTACCATAATTGATCATAAGATCCTGTTGTCACCAGAATTATCCTCACTCAAAAGTTATAAATTCTGATAGCACAGACCTTGATCTTCATTGCCAGAAAATATACAAGTATTCCCGAGTTACAGATGGTGAACAATTGATCTAAAATCACCAATTGTTGAGAGGGATATTGCACACAAGTATATTGTATAAGTGCCATTGTGCTATAGGTTATGGTCGTTTACATTTATTATTTCATATCTCCACTGGCTTATCGTTGGTTATATTTGCTTTATGATTAAAACACCATGGAGAGCTCAAGCATCGAATGCACTTAAGCATGTGACCAAGTCTCAATATCAATGATCATGTGTTAAGTTAAACACCATTAAGCGTTTGAAAACACAAAGCAAGAGCTTGAATATTGTCAAAAGAAAAGCTTCTAGGTTAGATTGAAAAGTATTGAAAGTTTATGGCCTGAAGACATCTGGATGTTGAGGGAATATTTCAACTGTTTCCAAGTGCCAACGCTGAGAGTATGCAGGTTTCCAAGTGATGAATTGAAGTGTAAAAGCTCATCATTGAAGTTCACAAGTCGAAAAGGAGCGCTTAATATTTCACTTGTTCTTACTTTATGCAAATAAAACACAGAAAGCGCCTCTTAAAATGTATTGGGTGATGGTGATGGTGAATGTCCAAGCGTCGATGTGTACAATATGTGATGAAGCTTGAATTCTGAAATAATGCAATGAGAATTTGGGGGCAGAGTACCCATGGAAATAAGCCAAAATATCTTCAAATCATGATCAACATTATCTCCAAATCTCAAGCAAAAGGATTCAAGGATGATTTCCATATTTTTACCCAACAGTTCAGGTGACAAATCCAGCATTTAGTGTGAATTATATTCAACTCAGAAATTCCAGGTTACTAGTGGGTACGACGGAAATGGTTGAGAGCGAGAAAGTCTAGAAACGCCAATCATCAACACAAATGTCAAACAAAGAACCTAGAAGCTACAGAGTTCTACAAAAACCCAGATTTCCAGGCATCAAATTCAGCCAACAAGATTTCCATCTACCTCTTCAAGGTTAACCTCCAGATTTCTAGGATAGCCATAAAATCATTCACATATTTTTAGGCAGAGGAGTTTCCATATTTGATGCAAATAACTAGTTGCAGAACATCAATTAGCATCCAATTAGTGTTCCTCAGAGAAAAAGGCAGTTTGTGAACAGATGGCAGTAAAAAGTAAAATGGTGAAAAAGGCAGTTTGTGAATATATAACTTCTCTACATATGAATTTTCAAGGAGAACAACTGTTGAGGATAATAACACAATTTTTGGGGGAAATGATCGATGAATGGTTAATGCAGAAGTGTGACTGCTTCGAATTTACTCAAGATGAATTGGATATGGCCACTCAATTCAATGCATAAATAAAGTCAGTGGAAAAGACATTGGGGAATATGCCAAAGAAAGCTTCATAGGTGATAGACTACTTAAATAGTAGAACAAAAAGGCAGTTGGCTGAAAAAGGCATTGACAATAGGACTCAAATCATCAAAATAGCTTGATCAATTATCATGAAATAGACCTATGTTTATAGAATTGAATGAAATACAATGTCAAGCAACTGATGGATGAAATAATATCTTTTAAACCTCTATTCAAATATGTGCGGAATCTAAAGATTCCATCCCCTAGGATGGAAATGGAGATGTTTACTCAAAGGATACCTACAAAGAGCACCTTAGCCAGAAGAAAGAATACTTTCGTCCAGATCCATTGGAAGGTGAAATAGAAGGAGTGCAAGTAGTGAAAATAATAAAAAAATGTTTAGAAATATGGCTGGAATTGAAGAATATTTCCAAGAGATTGGGGCCAATTTCATATGAAAAAACAACTAATGCAAAAATCCCCTTGGAATCCTCGAGGTCCCATAAAAATCACTTGGGAAAGGAATGGGAAATGTTCATTGAATATCATAAGCATGTATTTCCACCAAGAGTATCAACTACACAACCTACAAGACAATCATTAGGCCAATCTTCATGTTCATAGTCTGACTAGTCAACAGCTCAGCCATTATCTCAAGTTCTAGGTTCATTTGCAAATAATCCACCTCCTATCTCATTTATGCCACCTGCATGACCAATGAATATACAAATGATGTACCAGATGAACCAAGCTCGCATACCTCAAGTAGGGACAATAGGGAATCCTCCTGGCCAACAGAATGTTTACATGAGGGGCAAGAATAAAGATGCCAACAAAAAGAACTAAAAATGCTAAGTTTAGCAATAAATGTTGTAAAAGAAGAAATGTAAAAATCATTTTGTAAAAGTGAATTGAGTCGTTTATTTTTTTTAGTCGGTGGGAAACCGAATTCAGTTACTTATTGACTCTATATAAAGTGGATTAGTCTCAGTTTGAATGGATGGCAATTTTAGGAGAGAGTTTCTCTATCTAGCTTTGTAGAGTTGAGTGACAGTTTTAGCCCTTGTAATTTGGTTATGTATCAGATTAAAGACACAAGAATGTTGCAGAGATGTTTTTTCCTATATTGATCGATTCCATTGTTATTCCATTTTGTGTTCCATGTAAAGATTCATGACATTAATAGAAGTTTGATGCAACATTCGATCTCATTATGATATCATTGATGTTCATGATGTTTGAAGATAAAATATTTGTCAGAGATTCATAGGGTTTTTTTCCTCTATTACATCTTTTAAATATTTTATGTCTGATTTAGAAATGCGAGTTTCCTGCATATATTATGCACATAAAATTTTATTTTGTTCCTTAATTCTTTATGTTTTATGCTTAACAATTTGTAAGAATTGAAGAAATTCCTCATACTAAGGCTTCTGTACGTTCAAATATCATCTAGGTTCAAGAAATTTGTCCTTCATAGTCACTTCTTGAATAATCCTAATATTCCATCTGTTGAATTCGCTTTCACCTTTTCATATAGTTTGTTGAATGTTGTGAATTTACTCTATAAAATGTCTTGACATCTATTAATACTATGCATAACCTAATCCAGTTAAGAATTTTTGAAGAATGTATCCAAACACATTGCATAAATATATAGCTTTAATATATTTAAAAAATCAAGCTTCTGTCATGCCCATGTGTACATCATTTCAACCTAATTTACCTATGGGGACTAACAAATTCTGTCATATCCCAAATTTGGCATTGGATCACAATGGCCTAATCAAATTGGCCGTATTCATTAGAGTTTGTCAAATTGATGCTAAAGGTCAAATAATTGCCAAGGAGGAAAATTACTAGTTTCCTAGGTTTGGGGTGGAAGCTTTGGGATTTGGAATAATGGGGATAATAAATGATGTTGGAACATTAGGATGGAATTAATATTTAATAAATGAGATAAATAAATATATACAAGTGAAAATCAAAGAGGCATTTGATCATGAAGACAAATGGAGGAAGTGGGACCCACACAAGCTAGAATTTGTGTGCCACATGGCATCCTCTTCTTGCAATTTCAAATCCATGGGAAGACTAATGTTATTGGGATGAGTTATAAGGTTAATAATACTTGGCATGAGTCAATGAGGTCAAAATATAGAGGAAGAGTAACTCCCATGGAAGAGGAAGAGTCAATTTGGAGCTAGTGAGACACTTGGGCTAGATTCCCTAGCTCTATGACAACAATGACGAAGATGCTATGACACCTATGACACAAATCAGACTTGAAAGCTGACATATGAAATATATGACATGTCAGGGATAAAAATAGACTCCAAAAGGGCGCTCAAGGGTTTTAGGACAGCTAAGATGCTTCCACATGTGATTTGGTGGAAGTGGGAGACTAGGAATTGTTGTACAAGTGGCGTTCTTTGGAGTCTCTTCCCAACTTGAGTTGGCATGAGTCTCTTGTAAGGAATTCGACCCATGGAGGACATTATAACTTTATAAATTTCAATAAAAAAGAATGAAACCAGATTTTTATCATTTGTAGAATTTGCAATTGCATTTGTGAAGAGGGAGAGCTAGTGGATGACTAGTTTCTTGCCTTAGCCAATTTCGAGGGTGAAAGATTCCCATCCAAGTTGGTAATTGTAAAGGCCATCCAGACCTTTCATTTGGAGCTTTAATGGAGTCTTTATTTGCAGGTATAAGCTATAGGGAAGCTCATGGTTTCTTCTATTGCAGCTCACTCCTTCAACCATTTCCAGTTTTGATGGCATATTCTTGATCCTTGAGGGAGGCCATTTTTTGTGAGTTATTGTACTCTTTGGGGGAGATTATAATGCACCATTTATTTTTTAATATGAATTAAATACTCTTTTATTCATCTTCAAAAAATTTCAGGTCTAAATTCTAAGTAGAAATCTGTAAATCGCATTTTTAATGAAAGAACAATGCCATTTCCCCACTACCTTGTTGCGAACCAATGTACTGCTGATGATTTCGAATGAATGGATGATTATCTGATACATTTGTGATTAATATACTTCCATGGATGTATTTTACAAGTTTCATGTACTGTACTTGAGCATTTGAAATATTTTTACTCAGTTTAATTACATTGGGAGAAGAAATAGTGTCATTTCCCCAAGGGTCGAATGGGTGATTTTTGCAGCTGAATGGGAGAGGGTTGGAACATATATAATAATAAATTAATGGTGCACATGAGACCTTAATAAAATACTTAATACACTACCTACCTCTTTTCATAAATTTGAGTGGTTTTGGAGGCATTTGGGAAGCCATTTTCAGTACTTATCCCAGGGGGATTTGAACCCAAATTACTAGTAAAATTACATACTTGGTCCAGAATCTTAAGAGAGTTTTCAGAGGTATTTTGGTGGCCATATATCATCCCTGAAAATAATATTCAAGTACTAATATCATTAATATACCTTCCTTGAATATTTGAAGGCATTTGGAGTCACTTTGAGACCTAAAGACCAATACTAGTCAAAGGGAATTACTAGTAAAATTCCCTACATGGGCCAGAATTGAAAGAGGATTTGTAGAAGTATTTTAAAGGTCCAAAATAATCCATGAAACACATATTTATGTTCTAAAATCATCCATATACCTTCTCAGAATATTTGGTAGCAATTGGAGCAATTTGGGGACCTAGTGCTCAAAACTAGTCAAAGGTCCAACTAGGGAAAAAAGTGAAAATTGCCATTTTAATAAAATTCCTAACAAGGGATATTACAGTGGTATCAGAGCATGGTCCTTGCACCTGTGGATTAGGTATATAAATTGAATAATAATTGGCAGCCATGTCTTACTATTATGATGAATCCTATGAGTACAATTCTTATGAGGAATATGCATATGCTTATGAGCAATATGAAGCAGAATGTGAATGGTACGAGGAAGAGGTGCCATCATACAACACTTCTTACAATTTCAAGAGAAATGAAGATTATTATTATGACTTTAAATATGATGAATATTAGTGTTTCACACCAACCAAGGATAATTCTATGAGTGAGTTCCAAAGATGGAGAGCAACATATAAAACCTTGCCCCAACAATATAAAAAATATCAAGAATATCTTGCTTCGAGAAAAAATACACAAAAAGCCATGTCTTTTGAGTACTATGTTGAACATGTTTTTGAAAATATGCCCAAAAATGAAGATGTGGAATTAGTAAAGAAAGGTTTACTCCCTTCTTGTAAAGAACCTTAGAGTGAGTATCATATACGTGTGCATGAAATTATGTCCCACTTGAGGAGAGCTTTTGGGAATTCTTCAAAAATAGATTCCAAAGATATTGATCATAAGGAAAACAAGGGGCAAAATGAATCATCTTGCTTGAAGGATAAAAATGAAGAGACATCACAATAGCATGAAGAAGATTCTATTGAAAATATGGAAGATCATTTCGAGACACCTTCTAGCTTAGACATGAACCTAAGAGCATCTACTGATGGATGCTTAAACTATGAAGGACTACCTACTGATGGGTGCTCGCACCTCTATGTTGGTGACATAGAGATCACTTTTTAAATTGTTGCTGCAAGCTGAAGTTCCATTAAGCATGATAATGAAGACCTTGTAGCAGTTGAAGAAGAACCAAGATCAACTTCCCCATCACCACTTGAGCTTCATGAAGTTGGTCCAAGAAAAAATGAAGAAGATGAGGAGGTTCATTTACAAGAGCCTCATTTTATTGAAAGGTCCTTAAAGATGAATAAAAATAAGATCCAAGAGTCCCTCATAATTCTCCATGACACTCAAGCATTGGTGTCAACTTCTTGTTGGAGAGCTACTTCATTGGAGGAAACATCCTTCCTTGAAGACATGGAGAAGATTCAAAGAGCAATGTGCCACATCAAAGGTAATTTCATGTCTTTGCTTTTTGATAGAAACCATTTGTTTGAGCTTAATGAATTGTTACATGATGCATACTTGAAGAATAATGAG
Source organism: Larix kaempferi (assembly GCA_027924585.1). NCBI lineage: Eukaryota > Viridiplantae > Streptophyta > Pinopsida > Pinales > Pinaceae > Larix > Larix kaempferi. The sequence goes on along the minus strand of BSBM01000995.1, from coordinate 495,922 downwards.
GATATTCATAATCTCACAATTCAAAATGAGCAACTTCTTGAAAAGTTGCAAGATACTTTTTTTTCCTCCTATGTTTCAGATTGTCAAATGGTAGATTGTTTGGAGGATTCTCATGACAAGGTGGATCATGAGAAATGTGGAAATTTGAATGTGCTTAATGTGTTTGAAGATGAACTTGAAGAGATCCAAAAACTTGATGTGGTGGAACAGGAACTTGAATTGTCTCTTGATGAAGGTTATGCAATTTTTAGAGAAGAGCATGATTCCTGTACATTGGAACCAATCTATGACAAAGGTTTCACACTTTTGAAGGAGCTGTATGATACTACCCATATGGATCCTTTCCATGATGAAACTTCTGCACTTTTTGATTATTTGGGTGAGTTAGTTCATTCTCCTACATCCTACAATTCCATGTTTTGCAACATTAGTCTCAATGAAGTATGGGTGAAAGGGTTCTTTTTTATGGTGCCACATGAGGAGTATGTGTTAGGAACCTATGTCAACCCTTCTCTTTACTATGTTAGTATATTTTTGTTGGACGCATATGCTTTGTAAGTCGTCCCGTAGTATTTGTTGATCCGTAGTTTATATTAGCCCATAGTATTGACCCATAGTATTGGACGCATATGCTTTGTAAGTTGTCCCATAGTATTATATGTCCCATGGTTTTGACTCATAGTATTGGGCATAGACTTAGTATATAAGTGTGTGTTGAGGTCATTGAAGGAACCGTGAAGTTAATTGTATTGAGCTTGCTCAAAGGAGGTTTCCCCCTCGAAGTGGCCCATGATCAATATAAAAGTGATTCTATTCTATTATTTCTGATATCTAGTGTATTTGCATTAATTGATTATTACAAGTTCATCACATCTGGTATCAGAGCACTTTCTTGGGCTCGCTGGGTGAAATTTCTGCCAAATTGTTTTCGCATCTGTTGCAGGTTCGGATTTGGGAATAATCCCTATCCGCTTAACTGTGGGAAGTACTTGGGCATAAGCCCTAAAACACATTGTGAGGAGTACCACAGGAACCCCAAAGTAGCTAGCCCATTGAGAGGACCTGCCAGCGAAAAGGGCAACGACCCCTACCTGATTGACTAGTTCCCACCCGTGAGGTAAACCAAGAGCTGTCGTTTGTGGCAAAGTGGTTATCAATTTTACTTGAGCCGTGGAGTGAGGGGTACTGCCCCAATACGCAAGCCGTCAAACAGCACTAGTGGCCGAGTGAAACCCCTGAACTGTTGGAAGCCTCACATACCTGGGGTCCATATCTATTTTCAGTTGAACTGTTGCCGATCACTTCTGCTCCAGATCCAGCCGTTTCACATCTATTCTGAAAGTCATTCCAGATCCAGTCATCGTTTCAGATCCAGCCATTTTTTATCCCTTCTGCACCATTGCATATCCATCTGTTGCGGATCCCTTCCGCGCCACTGTTGTCGATCCATTTCTGGAAAAAAAAAAAAAAAAAAAACAGTTTTTCCCCCATATCTCCCTTGTTTTCACTCTGTTTTCCTTGAAATTTTTGGGGAACCCCTGTCATTCCATTCTGCATCTTTCATTCCAGAGGACCCTATCCCCAATTCCCCTTCCCAAAGCCCGAAATCCCACATTTGTCTATTTGTAGGGTTTGCCATAACTTCCTCAGATTTCACCCAATCACCTTCAAATTTTACCACATACTTCCTTTTTGAATTCTGCTTCTTTGTCCCTCTCTGCCAAATTTTCTCATTCTATCACCCCGCTTCTGAAATCCCCCTTTTTGCTTTCTTGTCCTTTCGACAGTGTCCAAAATCTAGTCAAACCCCAATTACCCATCAGATTGTTTCCCCAATCCAAATTTCCCTTTACTAAATCAGCTTCTGTTTGTGTTTTTCTACCCATTCCACCAAAAAAAAAACTTGTTATGGTTGTCACCCATGTAGGAGCAAACACCATGGAGGAAGCACTTGCAGCCATCCAAACCAAACTCCAAGATCTGGATGAAAAATTTCTCAACCTCCATCTTCAGCATTCAGCCATGAACAATAACCGACAGCCAGAATCTTTTGCAGCCACTGGGTTTTCTTCTTCCAGCAATTTTCATGGGCCGAAGCTTGATTTTCCTCGCTTCAATGGTACTGATCCGACTGGATGGATATACCGAGCAGAACAATATTTCAGTCTGCATAATACTTTTGATGTCCAGAAAGTTCCACTTGCATCCTTTCATTTGGAACAGGAAGCCCTTTAATGGTACCGTTGGTACATCAAAGCTCATCCCGAGCCAAATTGGACATATTTTTTCCAACTCATTTTGCAATGATTTGGTCCTAGTGCTTTTGATGATTTTGTTGATGTATATGTAACTTCGGAATGTATTTCATCTGTATATTATATTTATATTTATTGTACCCTTATAAGAGATGTGTTATTCCTCTATAAGGAAGTGTCGTCATGTGGATTGACAAGTGTCGCAAGTGTGTGTACTTGCCGATGGGTTATTAGACCACCTTATGGGGTCGACCCTAATTAATATATAATATAATGTGGATGTACTCAATTAGACAAGTCGGCCCCAGTAGGTCACTGGGCAAAAAGGTGAGTATAAATAGAGATAGGAGATCTCTATTTTACTCATTCGAAAAAGCATCTATCTCTCTCTCTGAAGAGTGGCGCACTAGTGAGGAGGAGGAGGATCATCTGCTAGGAGACTATCTCTGTATTATTTGGTTGTATTTTGGTTGAGCCATTGCTCTCTCTATCTCTGAGGAAGTTGTGGGGTTTTTCACCTTAGGGTTTTCCCCACGGAAACTCTGTGTCTCTTGTCTCTATGCTTTTGATTCTTGTGATGCTTGTGATGCTTGTCATATTATGATTGTCATGCATTGATATACTGTATATTTTATTCTCTCAGCAAAGATCCTATAGTATTGTGATTTAATACTCAAAATTTAACATGGTATCAGAGCTTAACTGAGAAGAAGACATTTTGCAGTGACGGAAGCTTGTATTGCTTGTTTATTGGGTTTCTCTCCACAGATTTTTGAAATTCCGTATAGTAGATTGGATCTACTCATCAAGGCGCATCTTTCTGTCCAATCAGATTTCAGTTCCGAGCATTTTCAGTTTTGGCCCTAAAAATTAGGGTTTCCACAAAAATAGGAATTTCTGGAAACGGAAGGTACAGCTGGAATCTCCTTGCAAAAATCGAAGGTTTGAGCTATGGATCGAGATTTTTGGCTGGGTAGATCTCCTGGAAACTCAAACCCTAATTCAGGGCTCTCCCTAGTGAACCCGGGAGGACAAAAAGGCAATTTTGAAGGGCAAGACTTTGCTGATCTCAATTTCTGAATATACTAGGCTGATCAGCTCTCCAAGGCGCATCTTTCTATCCTTTCGGAATTTTGAAATTCACATTTTGAATTTTTAGGGTTTCTCTGACAAACCCTAATCCGGGACCAGATCCAGTTTTCAGCACTTCAAGTGGTAAGTTCTAAATCTTTTCTATTTCCATTTGAAGTACTCTTAAAGATGTCTCTTCACACCAAGCTTGAGGATAAGCTTGAAGGGGCTGATAACTTCCGAGCCTGGAAGTATAGGATTGGGCTAATCCTGGAAGAGAATGAGTAAGACTCATATGTGAAAGAAGACATCCCTATCCCAGAGGATGAAGAGGCCAAGGTATTGCACAAGAAGAACTTGGTCAAGGAAAAGAGAATCATTGTTGATTCTATCAAAGACCATCTCATACCCCATGTGTCTTCTCTCAAGACACCCAAAGAGATGTTTGAATCTTTGACCAAGCTATTTGAAGGAAAGAACATAAATCGGAAGATGACCCTGCGGAACCAATTGAAAGCAGTGAAGTTTCAGAATGGAGAAACCATTCAATCCTAATTTTCAAGGGTCTCTCAGATCAAGGAACAATTAGAAGCAGTAGATGAAATGGTGGAGAATGGTGAAGTGGTAATGACCACTCTAAATGGCCTACCTAGGTCATGGGATTCCTTTATTCAAGGAATATGTGCAAGGAAGAAGTTGATCTCCTTCAGTAGACTTCGGGAAGAATGTTCTCAAGAAGAAGCTAGACTTATAGCTCGTGAGGAAAAGATGGGAGGAGAAGATCAGGCTCTTGCAGCCCACACAAGGAAAGGGAAGTCCAAGAAAGAACCATCTCACCCTAAGAGATCTTCACATCACTTCAAAGAAAGAAGAGTATGCTTCACCTGTAATGAGAAAGGACACATTGCCATAAATTGTCCCAAGAACAAGAAGGACAACAACATCTCCAACAAGAAGAAGAAGGGTGGCAAAAGAAGGTTTCATGCTCATGCTGCAGAAGATGATGAACCTCCAAAGAAGAAGGCTAGGGCAGAAAGTGATAGTAATGATGACTCATCAAGTGAAGAAGAGTATGTTCTGATCTCTGCTCTCACAGGTACCATCTCCCATGGTTGTAATGATTGGTTGATTGATAGTGGGGCTTCCAAACACATGACTGGGTTTAAAGAATCCTTTGTGAACCTATCTGAACATGAGTCATCCCACAAGGTGAAACTTGGGGATGATTATCAATATCCAATCAAAGGAAGTGGTGAAGCTTCTTACAACCTAGATTCTGGAAAATCTCTGAAGATGAAGGAAGTCCTCTATGTACCTGGACTCAAGAAGAACTTACTCTCCATCTCTGCTTTAGATGCAAAAGGTATGAGGGTTGCATTTGTTGATGGCCAAGTACTAATGTGGCCAAAGGGAAAGACCATGGATGATGCGGTAGTGATTGGAGAGCAAGAGGGAGGCTTGTATAAATTAAAGGGTCAACCTGAACATGCCATGGTACATGAATCCATGGAGCCAAGTGAACTTTGGCATAGGAGACTTGCTCACATGCACTATAGAGCACTTCCAATTGCAAGCAAGGTGGTAGAAGGTCTTCCTGAAATCAAGACCAAACATGAAGGGGTTTGCAAAGGATGTGCAAAAGGTAAGAACACTAAGAAGGCTTTCCCAAGCAGTGAAAGCAAGGCAAAAGACATCCTGGAAATCATCCACTCAGATGTATGTGGCCCCATGTCATCCAGTTCCCTAAGTGGGTATATTTACTATGTATCATTTATTGATGACTTCTCCAGGAAGACTTGGGTATACTTCTTGAAAGGCAAAGATGAGGTGTTTGACAAATTCAAGGAATTCAAAAACTTGATGGAGAATCAAACTGACAAGAAAATCAAAACATTCAGATCCGACAATGGTGGAGAATTCACCTCAAATGACTTCAAGAAACTTTGCAGTGATTCAGGGATTAAGAGGGAGTTGACTGCTCCTTATAATCCTCAACAGAATGGAGTTGCAGAAAGGAAGAACAGAACTATCATGGAAGCAGCAAGGGCAATGTTGCATGACCAAGATCTTCCTATGCATCTATGGGCAGAAGCAGCTAGAACAACTGTATATGTGCAGAACATAACACCCCACAAGATATTGGACAACAAGACACCAGAAGAGGTATTTTCTGGTAAGAAACTTGAAGTCAGCCATCTCAGAATATTTGGTTGTCCAGTATATACTCATGTCCCAAAAGAGAAGAGGACTAAACTAGATCCTTCAGGAAAGAAGGGCATCTTTGTGGGTTATAGTGAAAGCTCAAAGGCATACAGAATATACTTTCCAGGGTTCAAGAAGATTGATGTCAGTAGGGATGTAACATTTGATGAAAACTCAGCATTCATCAAATCAAGGAAGGCACCTACCGAAGTTTATGAAGAACCTAAGGAAACAAGATTTCAGGACACTACCATGACTGATGCAGTTCCAGAAACTGATCGTGAGTTTGAAGATCCACAAGAACCTATAGATCCACCCCGAGAGGATAACTCTCACAAGAGGAAACCTGTATGGGCTAGAGAGCTCATTCATGATGCAGAAAGATTTGGCATTCCAGAAGAAGAACACAGAGCAAAGAAGAGAACCAGATCACACACCAGTTATGTTGCTTTACTCTGTGACATCATGAACAAAGAGCCTTCCAGTTATGAAGAGGCAGCAGAAAAGAAAGAATGGAAGGATGCTATGATTGAGGAATATCAATCAATTATGAAGAATGATGTTTGGGATGTTGTCCCAAGACCTAAAGGGAAGTCTGTTGTGACTTCCAAATGGATCTACAAAATCAAGCATGCTGCAGATGGCAGTGTGGAAAAATATAAAGCAAGATTCGTAGCTCGTGGTTTCTCTCAGAAGGAAGGAATAGACTATGAAGAAACCTTTGCACCTGTAGCCAGGTATACTTCCATCAGAACAGTACTTGCCCTGGCTGCAACAATGAAATGGAAAATACACCAGATGGATGTCAAGACTGCCTTCCTGAACGGTGTAGTAGAAGAGGAAGTATATGTGGAACAACCACTTGGTTTTGAAATACATAATAGGGAATCATATGTATGCAGATTGAAGAAAGCCTTGTATGGCTTGAAGCAAGCCCCCAGAACCTGGTATGGTAGGATGGATAGTTTCCTATCCAGTTTGGGATTTACCAAGAGTAAAGCAGATTCCAACCTTTACTACAAGGTTGAGGAAGGGAATACTGTGATTCTACTACTGTATGTGGATGACCTATTTGTGACAGGAGATGACAGACTGATTGCGGATTCCAAGAGGAAGCTTGCAGCTGAATTCGATATGAAAGACTTGGGAATGATGCACTATTTCCTAGGTATGGAGGTGTGGCAGAGTGCAGGTGGGATCTTCCTTGGTCAAGGGAAGTACACAGTAGATATCCTGAAGAGATTTGGGATGATGGATTGCAAGGCCATGGCCACACCTATGGCATCGAATCTGAAGCTTCTATGTGATGCTTCATCTGAGCTAGTTGATATCACTATGTATCGTCAGATGATTGGGTCCTTGATGTACCTGACGAACACGAGACCGGATATTTGCTTTGCTGTGAACACATTAAGCCAGTTTCTGACGGATCCGAGGAGTGTTCACCTGGTTGCTGTAAAGCACGTTCTGAGGTACCTGAAGGGTACAGTGGATTATGGGCTCAAATATGAAGAAAATCAAAAGTTTAACCTACATGGTTATGTTGATTCAGATTGGGCTGGCAGTGCTGCAGATAGGAAGAGCACATCTGGATGCTGCTTCAGTATGGGATCAGGTGTGATCTCTTGGTTTAGCAGGAAGCAGTCCTGCGTAGCACTGAGTACAGCTGAGGCAGAGTATGTTGCAGCCTGTTCAGCTAGTTGTGAAGCAGTATGGCTACGGAAGCTACTGTCTGAGTTATTTGATATCCCGTTGGAGGCTACTGGTATCTTCTGTGATAACCAGAGTTGTGTGAAGCTGTCCGAGAACCCAGTGTTTCATGACAGGTCGAAACACATAGAGATCAAATATCACTATATCAGGGATATGGTGCAGAGAGGAGTTGTGAAGCTCCTGTATGTTGCGACGGACGAGCAGATTGCAGATGTGCTGACGAAGCCACTAGCCAGGGTGAAGTTCGAGTACTTCAGAGAGAAGCTTGGCGTGCTTCAGGTCGAGGACACTTCGAGGAAGAAGTGATGAACACATTTGCTGAAGCCATTCCAAGCATGTTGGAAGGGGGATCCTTCACATGGCTGTGGATGTAAGCGCTGGATGATGAACATCAGGAGGATGTTCTGGTTTCTGCTTAGATATGATCAGTTGGATCATGTATATGTATTTTGTGTATGCATCATGTTGGATGCTGGATATGATCAGTTGGACCATGTATATGTATTTTGTGTGTGCATTATGTTGGATGCTGGATATGATCAGTTGGATCATTATATATATGTATGTATGCATCATGTTGGATGCTGGATATGATCGGTTGGATCATGTGTCTGTATTTTGTATATGCATCATGTTGGATGCTGGATATGATCGGATGGATCATGTGTATGTATTTTTGTATGAACGCATCATGTTGGATGCTGATGGATACATTGTGTGGATCATGTATCTTTGTATGATCAGGTAGATCATGTATGCTGATGGATACATTGTGTGGATCATGTATCTTTGTATGATCAGGTAGATCATGTATACTGATGGATACATTGAGTAGATCATGTATCATTGTATGATCAGGTAGATCATGTATGCTGATGGATACATTGTGTGGATCATGTATCTTGGTATGATCAGGTAGATCATGTATGCTGATGGATACATTGTGTGGATCATGTATCTATGTATGTATCAGGTGGATACTTGGATGATCGTGGATGACGAGCTTCTCCAGATGACATGCAGCAGGACGTTGCAGTGATGATGATCAGGATGATCATGTGTACATCAGGATGATGTTTGATGAGTATCAGATGATACTTTATGGCCGTGGATCAGGTTGTGCAGGAAAGCATGTAATTTGTGCCCTGGGAGATTTGCAGATGGTCTTTCGAGGTTTTGCCTATGGCATGTAATTCGGTGCCCTGGGACATCTGACAAATGCTCTTGCGAGGTTTTGCTTGAGAGGACATGTAATTTGTGCCCTGGGAGATTTCAGGTCGGAGTTGTGTACCCGTAACATCCTGAGATGCTCTTACGAGGTTTTGTCCTATGGCATGTAATTTGCTCCTGGGAGATCTGGACAGGATGAAAAAGGCCTCAGATGCATCAGCCAGGTTTTTCCATGACCACATGTAATTTGCTCCTGGGAGATCAAGACAGGATGAAAAAGGCCTCAGATGCTTCAGCCAGGTTTTGTGGTGGACCACATGTAATTTGCTCCTGGGAGATCTGGACAGGATGAAAAAGGCCTCAGATGCTTCAGCCGGGTTTTGTGGTGAGATCACATGTAATGTGCTCCTGGGAGATCCGACAGGTAGAGCCGAGTGCTCGTAATAGCCTGGGATGCTTCAGCCAGGTTTTGTGATGGGTCACATGTAATGTGCTCCTGGGAGATCCTACAGGTAGAGATGTGTGCTCGTAATAGCCTGGGATGCTGCAGCCAGGTTTTGTGACTCACGTAATAAGTCCTGAGGATTCCACAGTATGGCCAGTGATGATGAAGACCTGCAGATGGTGGGCCTACATCCAGTATGAAAAAGGACTGGCTCTGTAGAACTTCCTATGACGAGTAGAGACAGAGATTGGACGAGATAGCAGCAGCAGTAACGATGACGATGACGATGATCCAGAGAAGAAGACTTGTCTAGCAGATCTGTGTCGAGAAATACCTTCCTAGTTAAGAGGGAGTGTTGATGTATATGTAACTTCGGAATGTATTTCATCTGTATATTATATTTATATTTATTGTACCCTTATAAGAGATGTGTTATTCCTCTATAAGGAAGTGTCGTCATGTGGATTGACAAGTGTCGCAAGTGTGTGTACTTGCCGATGGGTTATTAGACCACCTTATGGGGTCGGCCCTAATTAATATATAATATAATGTGGATGTACTCAAGTAGACAAGTCGGCCCCAGTAGGTCACTGGGCAAAAAGATGAGTATAAATAGAGATAGGAGATCTCTATTTTACTCATTCGAAAAAGCATCTATCTCTCTCTCTGAAGAGTGGCGCACTAGTGAGGAGGAGGAGGATCATCTGCTAGGAGACTATCTCTGTATTATTTGGTTGTATTTTGGTTGAGCCATTGCTCTCTCTATCTCTGAGGAAGTTGTGGGGTTTTTCACCTTAGGGTTTTCCCCACGGAAACTCTGTGTCTCTTGTCTCTATGCTTTTGATTCTTGTGATGCTTGTGATGCTTGTCATATTATGATTGTCATGCATTGATATACTGTAGATGTTATTCTCTCAGCAAAGATCCTATAGTATTGTGATTTAATACTCAAAATTTAACAGATTTCACAGGAGCACTCACTAAACTTCACCAAATTGGCACAGTGAGAGAGTATTAGACAGAATTTGAGAAATTGGCCAATCACACAGAAGGATTGTCTGATGAATTCTACAGGAGTTGTTTTATCAGTGGTCTCAAGGATGAAATCCGCTCAGAGGTCAAAATGTTTTGTCCCAAGACAATGATGGAAGTCCTAGGGTTCGCTAAGTTGGCCGAGGACAAGATCGCAGCTCAACAATGCTCCAAACCCACCTTTGTTCCCTTCAGAAATATGGGTTCCCAACGACCTCCCATCATGCCTTCTCCTCAACCAACTCCTATCAAGGATTTGTCTGAAATAGAAATGCAGGCATGCCGAGAAAAAGGGATTTGCTATAATTGTGATGAGAAATTCACTCGAGGACATAGATGTGTTCAACAAAAGATCTATCTCTTGGATGTGGATTCTCTTCCTTCCTTATAACTTAGTGAAGAAGCTACATATACAATAGATGATCAGGTCGACATTCAACACTCGCCTGTTGACACCCCATCTCAGGACGACCCACCCGAGATCTCTCTCCATGCTGTAATCGGCGTCACCACCCCACAAACAATGCGGGTCAGGGGATACTTCAAGAAGCTCCCTCTTACCATACTCATTGATTCGGGTAGCACTCATAACTTCATTGACCCTCGAATTGCCAAATAGGCTGATTGTTTTGTCCATCCTTGCACCAACTTTGAAGTCATGGTTGCCAATGGGGGCACCTTACCTTGCAAGGGGAAGTGTCACAATGTACGTATCTCTATGGAAGATTATAACCTACGCTCTGACATGTTTGCCTTGTCCTTAGGCGGATGTGATGTGGTTTTGGGCGTTCAATGGTTACACACACTTGGCCCCATCTTATGGGATTTTGCTGAACTTTGGATGCAGTTTAAAGTCAACGGGGCACAACACAAATTTATGGGATTACAACCAGGGTCTCTCTGCATCATCAGTTCACATCGCTTGGAAAAAATCCTTAAGAAGAATTCACATGGTGTCATCGCTCAGCTCAATTCCATTCAGATGCACCCATCAACAGTCTCCACTACTTCCTTGGATAGATATGCAGGTATCTTTGCTGAACCAATGCGCTTGCTACCTTCAAGAAACCTTTCCGGTAAGAATTTAGCCACATCTACCTCTCAGCAGGAAATGATGGCTATTTTGCATGCAGTACAGAAGTGGCAGCCATACCTATTAGGGAATTATTTCTGCATCAAGACTGATCTCCCAAGTCTGGAAAATTTTCTGGAACAATGGGTCTCCCCCCCAACACACCTGAAATGGGTTATCCAACTCATGGGTTATCCCTATGTGATCACTTACAAGAAGGGTAAGGACAATGTGTTGGAATATGCTCCTTCTCGCACAATTGATGACCCAGTTTCTCTTATAGCTCTTTTTCTGCTTGTTCCAAATTGGTTGCAATATGTTCAATAGGGCTTTCTCTTCTATGAACTCCATGCTTCTTCATCAACAGGGCACTCTGGTTTCTACAAAATGTGTGACCGGGAACAATGTAACTTCTTTTGGCAGGGACTAAAAATGAGAATTCAACAGATGGTGGCTGACGATGATACTTTCTGAGTCAACAAGGGTGAAACGACACTCCTTTCGGGATTGCTCAAACCCTTGTCCATCCCTACACAGCTTTGGCCAACTATTTCTATGGATTTCCTAGCAGCGCTCTGGTGGTACAATACCACATCTCAAAGGACACCATATGTAACAATGTATGGAAAAACACCACCAGTTCTTCTTCCATACACCCTTAGTAGCTCCCTAGTTTAGGAAATTGACTCGGTTCTTTGAAACCGCGATCAGATTCTTCTCATTCTGCAGGACAATCTTCACATGGCCAAAATTCGCTTGAAACAACAAGCCGATCAGCACCATTCTGAGCGCATTTTCCACGCAGCTGACAGGGTTGTTCTTCATCTACAGCCTTCCAAGCAATCCTCCTTGACACTCCAAAGGCGTCAGTGGCCCGAAATGCAACACGAGGATGCTACCGGGGAACGACTCCTTCAGATTCTACAGCAATTTCTCCAACCAAATCTTTGAGGACAAAGCTTTTTCTAAGGTAGAGGGGATGTTACGAACCTATGTCAACCCTTCTCTTTACTATGTTAGTATATTGTTGTTGGACGCATATGCTTTGTAAGTCGTCCCGTAGTATTTGTTGATCCGTAGTTTATATTAGCCCATAGTATTGACCCATAGTATTGGACGCATATGCTTTGTAAGTCATCCCGTAGTATTATATCTCCCATGGTTTTGACTCATAGTATTGGGCATAGACTTAGTATATAAGTGTGTGTTGAGGTCATTGAAGGCACCGTGAAGTTAATTGTATTGAGCTTGCTCAAAGGAGGTTGCCCCCTCAAAGTGGCCCGTGATCAATATAAAAGTGATTCTATTCTATTATTTCTGATATCTCATGTATTTGCATTAATTAATTATTGCAGGTTCATCACAGTATGGAATGCTACGAACATAAAATAAGATAATAATTAAATAATTAATAATTAGGTTAACTAAAGTTAGGTTATGAAATGAGGCGTCTCCTCAACATCAAATGCCCGAGCCATATTTAAGGCAGGGCCATCATTGTAACATATCATCTTTTATCATTATCATCAAATATATTATTCTTATCTATTATTCAATATGTGAGTCGGATTCGACTATTAACTTATTTAATTATTATCTTATTTTATGTTTGTAGCATGGAACTCCTAGATTTACCTTTTATGATGACATGGTTGGAGCACATTCTTATTCACATTTGCAGCAGCATCATTTGTCACTTTATGATGATGCACATCTGCATGGATGCACCTATGATATGCATTTGAGTCACTTGAAGACTCATGGTTTTTCTTTCTCAACACTTGGTTCATTTGATGTTAGAGGAACTTCATCCAACACTTGGGTGAATAGATTTATAATGGGAGAACATTTTTGTTGGAAGCCACATAATTTGTTACATATTTATGATTCTCACATTTATGGATGTATGGGTGAGACTTATTTGAGTCCTTTGAAGTCTCCTTGTTTTTTATGCTCATTATTTGCTTCAGATTTTAGTGGAGACTCTTCATTCACTTCTTAGATGAAGGAATACATGGTTGAATATTTTGATGCATATCACATCCATTTGGAGCAGCATTATAGGACATGGGATTCTCACCAATGTCACTGGAGCAGATTTGATGGGCCACTTGAAGATTGTATGCACGTGGAAAATGGTGGTCTACATACTTGGAGGTATAAGCACTTTCATGACTCTTTGATGAAGCATCTCCTTGATGTACATTTTCATTATGTTGTTATGTACTTTGATGATATATATTTTGTACTCATGATGTTTGGAAGAATGCATACAAGAAAATGGGATCCAGGAATCCTCTTATCTGATGGTATGGGTTGGAGAGCACTCTTAATTGTTGGGGTGCAATACAAGCAATGGGACCCTGGGATCATTTTTGTCTCATTGGTTTCAATTTTTTTTGGAAACAAGCAGTATGGGAGATGGATTCCCCACTTAATAAAGTGATTTTTATCAGAGTAGTGCAACAACAAGCATGGTGGTTCCTCTCTAAAACCTTCATGGAAACTCAAAGACTCAAGGTTGGGCAATTCAATGGCAACTTCAGAGAATTATACAGAAAGCAGGTTCTTCAACACCCATGTTTGAAATTGCTTGAGGACAATCAATATTGGGAAGGGAGGATTTTTCATGTTCCAAATTTGGCATTGGGTCACAATGGCCTAAGCAAATTGGCCCTATTCATTAGAGTTTTTCAAATTGATGCTAAAGGTCAAATAATTGCCAAGGAGGAAAATTACTAGTTTCCTAGGTTTGGGGTGGAAGCTTTGGGATTTGGAATAATGGGGATAATAAATGATGTTGGAACATTAGGATGGCATACAATTTAAAAAAGTATATAAATAAATATATACAAGTGAAAATCAAAGTGGAATTTTATCATGAAGACACATGGAGGAAGTGGGACCCACACAAGCTAGAATTTATGTGCCACATGGCATCCGCTTCTTGCAATTTCGAATCCATGGGAAGCCTAATGTTCTTGGGATGAGTTATAAGGTCAATAATACTTGGCATGAGTCAATGAGGTCGAAATATAGAGGAATAGTAACTCCCATGGAAGAGGAAGAGGTAATCTGGAGCTAGTGAGACACTTGGGCTAGATTCCCTAGCTCTATGACAACAATGATGAAGATGCTATGACACCTATCACAAACATCAGACATGAAGGATGACATATGAAATATATGACATGTCAGGGCTAAAACTATACTCCAAGAGGGCTCTCAAGGGTGTTAGGGAAGCTAAGATGCTTCCACATGTGATTTGGTGGAAGTGGGAGACTAGGAATTGTTGTACAAGTGGAGTTCTTTGGAATCTCTTCCCAACTTGAGTTGGCATGAGTCTCTTGGAAGGAATTAGACCCATGGAGGAAATTAGAACTTTATAAATGTAAATAACAAAGAATTAAACCAGCTTTTGATCATTTGTAGAATTTGCAATTGCATTTGTGAAGAGGGAGAGCTAGTGGATGACTAGTTTCTTGCCTTAACCAATTTCGAGGGTGAAAGATTCCCATCCAAGTTGGTAATTGGAAAGGCCATTTAGACCTTTCATTTGTATCTTTAATGGATTCTTTATTTGTAGGTGTAAGATATAGGTAATCTCATGTTTTCTTCTATTGCAGCTCAGTCCTTCAACCATTTCCAGTTTTGATGGCATATTCTTGATCCTGGAGGGAGGGTGTTTTTGGTAAGATATTGTACTCTTTGGGGGAGATTATAATGCCCCATTTATTTTTTAATATTAATTAAATACTATTTTATTCATCTCCAAAAAATTTCAGGTCGAAATTCCAAGTAGAAATGTGTAAATCGCATTTATAATGAAAGAACAATGCCATTTTTCCACTACCTTGTTGTGAACCAATGTACTACTGATTATTTCGAATGAATGGATGATTCTATGATAAATTTGTGATTAATATACTGCCATGGATTTATTTTACAAGTTTCATGTACTGTACTTGAGCATTTGAAGTATTTTTACTTAGTTTAATTGCATTGGGAGAAGAAATAGTGTCATTTCCCCAAGGGTCGAATGGGTGATTTTTGTAGCTGAATGGGAGAGGGTTGGAATAGATATAATAATCAATTAATGGTACAAATTAGACCTTAATAACATTATTAATACATTACTTACCTCTTTTCATAAATTTTAGTGGGTTTGGAGGCATTTGGGAAGCCATTTTCAGTACTTATCCCAAGGGGATTTGAACCCCAAATTACTAGTAAAATTGCATACTTGGTACAGAATCTTAAGATAGTTTGCAGAGGTATTTTTGTGGCCATATATCATCCCTGAAAATCATATTCAAGTACTAATATCATTCATATACCTTCCTTGAATATTTGAAGTCATTTGGAGTCAATTTGAGACCTAGAGACCAATACTAGTCAAAGGGAATTACTAGTAAAATTCCCTACATTGGCCAGAATTGAAAGAGGATTTGCAGAAGTATTTTAAAGGTTCAAAAGCATCCCTGAAACACATATTTATGTTCTAACATCATCCATATACCTTCTCAGAATATTTGGGAGCAATTGGAGCAATTTGGGGACCTAGTGCTAAAAAATAGTCAAAGGTCTAACTAGGGAAAAAAGTGAAAAATTACCATTTTAATAAAATTCCTAACAAGGGATATTACAAATTCCCAGTGATTGTTCACATTATTTCTCTCATAAATGTTAATAGTAAATAATACAGTAATAATTAACCCTTAACAAATTAATGTTTCTAACATTTCCTCGCTTAATTCGAAGGGGTATGTGTGAGTTGAAGAAAAGAGAGCTGAAAAACGGGAAGTGGACAACTACCAAAGGTTTAACATCTCGAACTTGACAATCCAAATTTTCCATGTAATTATCTAGTAGAAGATAAAGTATTCTATTAAGTGGTGAAAATAAGGTGCTCTTTGAAACGTGTGATTTTTAGATGACCATAAACCAAATGGTTAGCATAAGTTGATGTATTCTACTAAATGGATGTTCAATGATGACCAAAAACTCTAGAGCTTGACGATAAATCTGGCTCTGGCTTAGTGGTTCCCTATGAAACATGACGCTAAATCTAGTTTAGGATCAACGGCTCCCTCTGGAATTTATCTCTAGGGCTCATTGATTCACTATGGAAAAAGGTGGTTTTAGGAAGATCACAAACGAAATAATACTAAGGTGAAACATGGCTCTAACGCTAGCTCTAGTTGTAGCTTTGAATATGGCTAGGTTGTTGTAGCTCGAGGCCTTAGCAACTAGCACAAGGTTCTGGTTATGGCTTTGGATATGTTTTAGGATCACTTGTTCCTACTCACTTGTTATCATTTGATCACTCTGATACTAATTTTAGAGTGCTATGAACAATGGGAAAAAAATACAAAAACAACATAGCATAAAATCAATAATCGTTGATCCATTTTTCTCATTCACATATGCAAATATAAATACATTCAAAATTACCCTTGGTTTCACATTCTAAGACTTCTCTTGACATCCAAATGATTGTTTGCATTCTCACATGTAAACAATAAATAATACAATAATAGTAATTAACCCTTACTAGATTAATGTTTCCAACATTCCCCCCCTTAATCCAAAGGGGTATGTGTGAATCTAAGAAAAGAGAGTTGAAAAATGTGAAGTGGATAGCTACCAAAGGTTGAACATCTCCAACTTGAGAATCCATATTTTTGAAGTAAGATAGCGTAAGTTAAAGTCTTCTACTAAGTGGTTAAAATAAGGTGTTTTATAAAATGGTTGGTTATGGGATGACCACAAACCAAATGGTCAACATAACTTGATGTATTCTGTTAAATAGTGGTTCAATGATGATCACCAAGTCTAGAACTTGGTGATAACTCTAGTTCAAGCTAAGTGGTTCCCTTTGAAACATGGCACTAACTATGGTTCTCACTTAGTGGTTACCTCTGGAAAAAGGTGGTTTAAGGAATACCACAAACAAAATCATGCTCAGGTGGAACATGGATCTCACTTTGGCTCTGGTTGTAGCTCTGAATTTGGCTAGGTGGCTCTAGCTTGAGTCTCTGGAAATGGCACAAGGTTTTGACCATGGATTTGGCTCTAGTTTAGGATTGATTTTTCCCTCTTTCTTTTTATTTCATTCTTGTTTCTAACTATGAATCAATCCCCCTACTAAGAGAAAGGCCAGGAGAAGAAAATCTCTCAATTTCAAGATGTGTCATTACTTGAGAATGAACTCTTCGGTATGACACATATATATTCTTGGTTTTTGGAAACCATTTCCAAGAATCAATCCATTCATATTGAATCTTGTTAAATATACAACATCAAGAGAGATTCTCCACACAGTCTTGTGTATCCAAGATTGATCCTCCCACATAGAGGTGAGCACTTTGATTTCCTTTCGTGTAAAGGTTATTCCTCCCGTATAGAGGTTATTTGCTTGGTAAATCATCAAGTGTACCTGGAAAGAGATGCGGCGAGGTTCTTCGGTCTCGGTAGCCCAATATTTTCCATTCTTTTTCACAGTTGTTGATATGATTTTCAATATTTTGACCTTATGTGAAGATCGAAATATTTTCTTGTGCCATGATTTTTCTTCCTCCGAATATTTCAACAAAGTATTTCGATGCGGTAGTCCAAGTCTGGAGTCTCGGTTGATGTGTACCCCACCATATTGCAGCTTGACCTGTGAATGTTTCGACTAAACTCTTAATTTGACCTTGTTCTCCTATATTATTTGATACTTTCTTGACATGGAATGTGGGTGATTCTTATTCGTTGTATCTCAACGGGGGAATACCCATCGAATTATTTCTCACTAGTGCAAGCATCGTATATTCTCTAATTTTTCTTTCGAAAATCTTTGGAATAGCAGAAACAAAGAAACAATGTTAGATTTTCTTCTTGGGGATAACTTCAATCATCTGACATTCTCATGCTTGTAATTCATAATTCTCTATATGACAATTGTAGAGTTCAGCATCTAAATTATATCCGATTGATGCAAGGTTTTCAAGGTGGATCTCTCCTTGTGCATTAGGTTCAGTATAGTCTTCATTGTTTGTTACTTGGTATAACTGTCGAATGTCCATGTTGTCATCGATAGGTTCTATCCAAGGCTGTCCTTATGGAGGGTTTATGGGAACAATCATTTTCTTCCCCTTTCTTTTAAGTTTTATTCTATCTTTATCAAGAGATATTGAAGCTTTCATCTTCCTTCCCCATGTTCGGCCAACTAAGGCAGGAAATGAACTAGAACCTTCTTTTGGCTCGATAATTTCAAATTCAACTTGTGTAGTTATTCCCATGATGGATGTGTTGACATTTTCCATACCCGGATTGGTTCGATCGATCCTTGGCCAGCTAGTTTAAGATAGATGCTCGACTCATGTAGTTGTGGTCGACCAAGATGCTCCCAAGTGTCTCTAGTCATGATATTTTCTTGTGATCCGAAGTCGAGGACGAATTGTCGAACATAGTATCCTTCAATTTCTAAGTCGAAAAGTGGGTCTGCATCAGTTTTATCTCTCTGACTTAGTCAACAAATATTTTTAGTTTGTTTCCTTCGACATATTTACTTTTAATGTTGTGTAATAGGTCTATAAATTTTGCGACAACTTCTTCCTTGGTTATTAAATTGAGAAGTTCATTAATATGGATTTGTCAAAATTTGATCATTGTCTTCTTATGATTCTAACTCTTGAAATATTTTTGCAGCATTATTATATAAGTGCTTCTATGCATTTGGATTAGGATAGTCATATTTAATTTTGATTTTGCTAATTTGCAGATTATCAGCACCAATTTTAGTTCCTTGAAGAGTTACAATCTGAATATTCTTAGTTTTAACAATATCAGACTTTGGAACACTAGATAAGATGTTAGTGCTCTTTTTATTAGTAATTTTATCAAGTATGGTGGGGAAATCCTCCAAGAAGTGATCACCCACCCCACACTTGGTACAGAATTTAAGATCTGTCTGATCCTTAAAGGGACAGTTTGCAAAAATATGGTCTTTACTCAGACATGTAAAGCACTGTAGTCATTGACATGGTCGAGGATCTCAATTTCCAGTGTTTCTTCCACGACCTTGAAATACTCCTCGTCGATGGAATTTGTCATTTCTTCGATCATATCATGGGACCTCGTTCCTGTCTTTTCTGCCATTCCTCTGGTCGACAACATTGGTTTGATAGACTGCATGGTAATTCTGTTTGTTCTTTAGGTTTAAGCTACATTCTACTGTTGAATGAGACTTGACTTCGCATATAGTGCACCATCGAGCTTGATCATTTTCCATGTTGTAGGTAAAATCTTTCGTTGCGTGCGAGTTGTGTTCCTAGAAGATGTCACCGAAAATTTTTGTTTGTACAAACTTGGCATCCCGTCGATGGTCATCTTGTCGACAATAATCTTTTGTATGACCGACTGTTGAACATTTTGTGCACCAAATATCATCTCCTCACAAATTGATTTCATGAATATATTTTTGGATGCTTTCCAACTGTTCTTTGATGCGGTGGTCGACAGGGGCTATAGGGTAGTCATCATCCATTTCTATCTACAATGCTTTTGTCAAATAATCTTCATAGGAATTAAAATCAGTGAAATGGATGTGCACTCTGATTTTCTGTATCAGTGCATCCACAAACCAATGGACCAATACGAATTCTTCAATGTCGTGCTCGATCTGGCTCAACATATATTTAAATTATTTATCATAGTCCCTAATAGTCTCTCTCAGTTTTTGCGTTGTGGTCTTCAATTTCTTGGTAGCAATATATTTGACATCTGGTGTCTTGAAGATATATAAAAATTGTTGTTTGATCTGAGCTTTTGATGGAGTGGGCGTCCTTTCTTTAAAACTGATGTACCATGTAAGTGCTTGTTTGTTAGTTTTTCAAAAATTTCAATATGATCTAGGATCGTAACTGAGAGAATAACATGTGAAGCATATCTACAACATATCTACAGCATATCAATCATGGACACAATAATGCAAGCACACAAGAGACACAGAGTTTCACCGGGGAAAATCAAGAAGGTGAAAAACCTCGCAACTTCCTCAGAGATAGATAGAGAAATGATACAACCCAAGCATAAGAGATAGTCCTCCTAGCAGCAGCTTCTCCTCCTCCACAAGTGCGCCACTCTCCAATGAGAGTATGAGTGAGAAAGAGAATGATCAAATAGAGTACCTCCTGCACTCTATTTATACATGACTTGACATGCTTAATAACCTTTACTAGGCCGGGCTTAACTTAACCACATAACATAATGCTGACAGGGCCGACCCCCAATAGGGTGGTCTAATAATCCTTTAACCCACATGACTTATATAGGGCCATCCCCAACAAGGTGGTCTAATAACCCATCAAGTATAAGTTACGACACTTACAATATAAATGACAAACACTTCCGTATAGAGGAATAATAACATATCTATAGGAATACAATATACATGGGTGAAATACATTCTGAAGTTACAATTACATCAACACTCCCTCTTAACTAGGAAGGTATTTCTCGACACAAATCTACTAGCACAAGTCTTCTTCTCTGGATCATCGTCATTGAATCATCGTCATCGGCACTGCTATTGCTATCCCAATCAATCTCTGAATCTACTCGTCATAGGAAGTTCTACAGAGCCAATCCTTTTTCATACTAGAAGTAGGCCCACCACCTGTAGGTCTTCATCATCACTGGTCATACTGTGGAATCCTCAGGACTTATTACATGTGCCACAAAACCTTGCAAGAGCATCTAGGCTGTTACGAGCACACGACTCTACCTGTCGGATCTCCCAAGGCTATATTATATTCGACTCCCACCACAAGACCTTTAAAGAGTGTCTTGACTTAACAAGAACTCTAAAGAGCATCCAAGGCCTTTTACATGACTAGCACAACCTGTCCGAATCTCTAGGACGGATTACATGTGGTCATGGAAAAACGTCGAAACACAACTCAACCTATCGGATCTCCTAGGGACGGATTATATGCCATAGGAAAAAACCTCGAAAGAGCATCTTCCAGATATCCCAAGACCAGATTACATGCCATAGGCAAGACCTCAAAAAACTATCTGTAAATCTCCCAGGGCCGGATTATATGTCCTCCCAAATCAAAAACCTCGAAAGAGCGTTTGCCAGATATCCCAGGGCCACATTACATGCCATAGGAAAAACCTTGAAAGACTATATGCAAACCTACCAGGGATGGATTATATGCTTATCTACACAACCTGTTCCATGGCTGCAGAGTATCAACCTGATACTCACCATAAATCATCCTGATGTACACATGATCATCCTGATCATCATCACTGCATCGTCGTGATGCATGTCATCTGGAGCAACATCCTGAAGCTCGTCATCCATGATCATCCTGATCATATAATGCATCCACCTGATACATATATAGATACATGGTCCAAGCATCCAACATGATGCATATACATATACATGATCTAACTAATCATAATAAGCATCCAACATGATGCATATACATATACATGATCCAACTGATCATAACCAACATCCAACATGATGCATATACATATACATGATCCAAATGATCATAACAAGCATCCAACATGATGCATATACAGAGCAGTAAGTAGAGCATCATCCTCATGCTCATCCTCCAATGCTTACATCCACAACCATGGGAAGGATCCTCCTCTCACCATGCTTGGAATGGCTCCTGCAAATGTGTCCATAACTTCTTCCTTGAAGTGTCGTCAATATGAAGAACACCAAGCCTCTCTCTGAAGTACTCAAACTTCACTCTGGCTAGTGGTTTCATCAACACATCTGCAATCTGCTCATCCATCGCAACATGGAGCTTCACTACTCCTCTCTGCACCATATCCATGATATAGTGATATTTGATCTCAATGTGCTTCGACCTGTTGTGGAACACCGGGTTCTCAGATAGCTTCACACAACTCTGGTTGTCACAAAAGATACCAATAGCCTCCAGCGAGAGATCAAATAACTCAGACAGTAGCTTCCGGAGCCATACTACCTCACAACTAGCCGAACATGCTGCAACATACTCTGCCTCTGTTGTACTCAGTGCTATGCAGGATTGCTTCCTGCTAAACCAAGAGATCACACCTGATCCCATACTGAAGCAACACCTAGATGTGCTCTTCTTATCTGCAACACTGCTTGCCCAGTCCAAATCAACATAACCCTGCAGGTTAAACTTTTGATTCGCATCATACTTTAGCCCATAGTCAATTGTACCCTTCAATTACCTCAGAATATGCTTTGCATCTATCAGGTGAACATGTCTCGTATCTGTCAAGTGCTGGCTCAAGGTGTTCACAGCAAAGCAGATATCTGGTCTCGTATTCATCAGGTACATCAAGGACCCAATCATTTGACGATACACAGTGACATCAACCGGATCATAAGAAGCATCACACAGAAGCTTCAGGTTCGATGCCATAGCCTCGCAGTCCATCATCCCGAACCTCTTCAATATCTTTACTGTATACTTCCCTTGTCCAAGGAAGATTCCATATGCACTCTGCCACACCTTCATACCAAGAAAGTAGTGCATCATACCCAAGTCCTTCATCTCGAACTTGGCAAGAAGCTTCCTCTTCGTGTCGGCAATCAATCTATCCTCACCTGTTACAAACAAGTCATCCACACACAATAGTAGTATCACTGGATTGCCTTCCTCAACCTTGTAGTAAAGGTTGGAATCCACTTTACTCTTGGTAAATCCCAAACTAGATAGGAATCCATCTATCCTACCATACTAGGTCCTAGGTGCCCATTTCAAACCATACAGGGCTTTCTTCAATTTGCACACATGTGACCCTCGGTCATGTGTCTCAAACCCGAGTGGCTGCTCCACATACACTTCCTCTTCCACTACACCATTCAAGAAAACTGTCTTGACATCCATCTGGTGTACCTAACATTTCATCATTGCAGCCAGAGCAAGTACTAATCTAATGGAAGTGTATTTGGCCACAGGAGTAAAGGTCTCTTCATAATCTATTCCCTTTTTCTAGGAGAATCCACGAGCTACAAATCTCACTTTGTATTTCTCTATGCTGCCATCTGCAGCATGCTTGCTCTTTAGAAGTCACAACAGACTTCCCATCTAGTCTTGGGACCACATCCCAAACATCATTCTTCATGATCGACTGGCACTGCTCGATCATGGCATCCTTTTACTGTATCCCGTATCTTGGGAACTTCATATTCTTCAAGAGATAGATTTCTTTAAACTTCATTGCTGGAACAAATGTTGTAGTCCTTCTTTTGTAGGTGATTGTATACGATCTTTCCTACAAAGCAAGTTAAATTGCATGATTAGAAACATCTCATAGTTTTCAGAACAAATTCTTACACATAAAGAAATATGTCATATAGTCATGCAATTATTTTATCCAATGCTTCAATACAACATTTATCCATATCCCATAACTTTCTAGATGCCTTCCAATCTCTACCATAACATTGTTAAGAGTGTGCACAACTCCCAACATGTCATCAAAGAGGTTTCATTCTAGATAAGTAGCAATGGAATGTTGTACAGTGCCATAGGCCACTTACCCATCACATGCATATTAGTAGTATACTGTTCATTAATGCAATTATTCTAATATGCGTAATACACACCATAAGTCTAGGAACATAGGCATATACATCATGAACAATATTATTTAAACAAACAAGTATGCAAGAAATGACAATTCAAATACTTATCTTTGTTTGGTTGTAGGGTGGACTCCCTCTCAATGTTTGTTTCCTTGCAGGAACTACTGGAGTTGCTCCCTCTTGATCTTTGCTTCCTGGATTACCTGTCCTTGGACTTATATTCTTCTTGGACCACTATGCATGCTTGAGTGTGCAGTAGTGTCATGATTGTGCCATCCTCAAGATCTCATACATAATCATACATTCATTAGTATAGATACTAAAACAACATAATCTTAAACATGTATAGTCATGATCATTTCAAACACAGATAATAAACATTAGTATTCAAGGTTTCATGGAATACTTCTTTTACTCATGCATATTCTTATTGACCATAGGACTCTTCTCGTTAGTCATATCATCAATCAAAGTAAGAAGCATAATATGCCTAAACCCATGATTACTAACTTCAATGAATAATCATTATCAATCATGACATGTATACTTATATAAGATATTCTAACACAAGGTAGGATTCTAACTTGATATAGGAAAAACATACCTGGGTCAATATGTTAGCTGGTTGTTGTCTAACATACCCACATGATGTCTTCTTGTTCTCTTAAGTGACTTGTGCTAGTAACCTGCATATCTCATAGGTTAACCATTATAGAACCAAGTTATACATACCTCGTAAGTAGATCTTCTATGTGATCCATGGAAATGGATGAACCTTTGTCTTCATGTCATCATGGTCATATGTTCTTGAACTAGAACATGATTTGTCTTTCTTGATGTACCTTTCATGTTAGTGGGAAACATCAACCTCATACAACACCACAATGCATTACTACAATCATAAGTGTCAAAACCCTAATCAATGAATATCTTCTATCATGCATTCATAATTTTATTAAGGTGATATGACAAGTCTAAAGTTAATCAAGATTGTGCCAACCTTAATGAAGACAAACATACCATAAACTTAATCATGAACAGATTTCGAAACATACCTATAAGTCATACTTGTCAAGATTGCTTGTAATCTTCTTATGTAAGGCCTTAGCCTCATCTCCCTCTAAAACAGGAACTTCTTCGCTTATGCAGGTGACCAATCCATTCTCTTCTAGGACTAACCCAATCCACTTGATTTGCATAAACTGGATCTGGAGTTGGATTTGGGTTTGTCAGGGAAACCCTAAAAATTCAAAATTTAAATTTCAAACTTCTGAAAGGATAGAAAGATGTGCCTTGATGATCTGATCAACCCGGTATACTCAGAATTTCAAAACTGCAAAGTTTCACCCCTCAAATTTGCTTTTCAATCTTCTGGATTCACTCGGGAGGACCTTGAATTAGGGTTTGAGTTTCCCAGAGATTTACCCAACCAAATAGTTTGATCCAAAGCTCTAAACTTTTATTTTTCCAAGGAGCTTCCAGCTATGGTCACAGATTTCAAAAATTCCCATTTTTGTAGAAGCCCTAATTTTTCACTTTTTCGATCAAAGTCCCGAACTAGGGTTTGATCAAGCCCAACCTTCTACCCAACCAAAAAATTTGATCTTGGTCTCTAAATTTTGATTTTGATGAGTATCATTCAGTTGTGGTCTCTGATTACAAAAATACCAACTTTCTTCGAAACCCTAATTCCCGGAGCCATGAATGAAGGTGCTCGAAATCCAATTCTGTTTTGACAGAAATATGCACCTGATTGTTTTTGGCGTAAATCCGAAATTATGAATCCATAGGGTCTGAAACTTCTAACTGTGGTAGCCCGACCTGTCATTTTTCCAACCCCATACAAGGTCTGACCTCAATTGGATTCTCTTAGAGAGATTTATTCCAAGTGTCGCAACGTGACCTGTTTACGGGATAAAACAGGAGATCAAACTTGTACGGCGTGCCACGTGTCACTGGTAGCTTCGGGTATACTCACTCGGAGAGCGCTACCATTATCCATCCATATATCTTCATCCATCGGTGATAGGTCTTCATCAATGCCCTCTGTCTGTCGAGCTCAACTCGAATCTGGTAGATTTCCATCTGCATCTATCACTATACTCGACTTTCGTTTTTTCTGGAGCATACTAGCTTGTTCCATTAACTCTTCGCACCTGTTCCTAATCTTTTATTGTTCTATCTTCTGAATATATGGAGTGATTTTATGGATCACCGATCTATCTTTGTAGAATTTTTGGGATTTTTCATTGTTGGCCATATTGTGTTTTCTTTTGTCGACCGTTTTCATCTATTCTACTAGACTGTGGTCAGCTACCCCCCCATTTCTGGCCCAAAGTTCTTTAGAGAACTCAGGTGATACAACAGTTCATTTGCTAAGGAAGTGTTCCCACTCTCGCTCTGTCATGATTTTTTCCCACAATTTTTGCTTTTCTTCCCAGTCCGTGTTTCGAAGAGGTGGTAACAATAATGGTCGAGGTTCAACAATATGTGTTGCTCCCTTTTCGATCAAGAATTTAAATAGAAGTGTCGGTAAAGAGGAAATAAATTGCTAAGTCAGGTTGTTATAGAACCTATGCTTCACGTTATCGACATAAACTCATTCCTTGATCACACACTCTTCACAGAACTCGTCAGCAATTTTTTCAAACCATTCAGATAAATTTGTGCGTCCTCCTCTGTTTAGTTTTGTTAGAAATTGTCGATCTCTTTCATCTGCAGATCTTTTCATCCAGAAGTTTCTTCAATGCGAACAACATAGACTCAATGAACTTCTCATATGTTTTAGGAAATAACTTCTCCCTTTCTTGAGTGATAGTCAACTTGTTTCTTCTAGCATAATTTTGCAAGTAGTTTGCTATTTTTATCTCCCACCATTCCTTTATCTCATGTTCTGTTATCATTTAATCATTCTTATTATCGTGCTATGCATGTATCACCGGCAATAGAACCAATGTTGTAGTTAAGTGGCTTGCATAGTTACTAGCTGTTAAGTTAGTAAATTTTTCTGCAATTTTAGTTTTTTCTTTCCAATTTTGGTTTGTTTTTTTTGAGTCTACCTTAGTTAATTTTTGGTTTTCAGTTTTGGTTTTTGCCTTCTTAAGAACCTTATGAGTGATTGAATAAAGTTTGAACCCAATCCTTTCAGATTTCATTTGATTTTGGTCATTTTTTATATTGAAAAGGGGGTCAATGAGAGTTATATATTCAAAAGGAGAATCATCAATGACTTTAGAGAATGGTTGAACTTATGTCCTAAACCAAATAGCTGCCAAAATCTCCGACAAATTGGCAAAAAGTTAGAAAATTGCTAAATTTTGGTTAAAAGATATTCTTGTAGCGCTACACCAAAGTTTAACACAGAGCGCGCTACAGGAATATCGTGGCATGAGTTTTTTGTAAATTTTCGATCTGATTTCAATCATGATGCAGAGTGAGAGTATATAATCGCATTGTGTGAGTGTTTAACACGTGTTTACAGCATTTTGAGCATGATGTTAGTTGGTTGTTAATCACGAAGAGAAAACAAGGGCATCATTACATGTTATGCGGGTTCAGTTGCACAGAGACCAGCCAATTCCGGGTTTAGGTTTCAATTTTCTCTTGTTACACGGATCATCACAGAAGAGGCAGTGTTTGTGCAGGAGAGTTCACTGTTAAACGGTGGATTGTGTCGCTGTGGAAAGGAGACAGGTGTGTTCTGGCGCCAGCGAAATTTAGGGCTTTTGAATTCATTCACCTAGGGCTAAAAAATCGATATGAAGACACCTGTTCTCGAAGGAGGACATCATTGACACCTCAAATTGAAGACATTAAGCCACATTGGACGAGTAATTGACAGGTATTATGTTATAACCCGTATAGCTGGAAAATTTGGGTTTTTGCTGCTGCATGATTTTTCTGAAAAAATTGGTTGCTGAGGAGGATGTAATAGATCGTAAGATGAGGAATTCACCACAGAAATAGTCACCTGAAGCCAGTTAGGAGGAATTTGCATGAATGTTTCTATCATGACCTAATGTTTTAAACATCAGAATATATAGAATAGGGCGTCGAAAAGACTCACAGAGTTATCTGTAGAACTCAGTTTTTACACAGAAAGGAGTCTGCTAGCTTGATATAGGTGTTACACAGAAAGGTCTGTTAATTTGTGCAGGTGATTTAAATATCACTGAAAATTGTCATAGCCTGCAAAATTACTTGCTCAGAATACAGCTTATAAAACATTTCTGAAACCTGAAACTAAACTTTCCTGTTCCCTGAAAAGAAAGATATGGGAAAAAGCAGTAAAAGTGGTAAGGTTAATAGGGCTGAACCCATAGACTTGACATGGATTCAGAAACTTCCAGATTGTGCAGACCTGTTCCAACAGGCAGGCTGGTTGAAATTCTTTAAGAAGATAGATGGTTTTAATGCTCAAGTGTCCTGCAATTTTGCCAAAGGACTTAAGAATGAGATGATTATAATGGATCCTTTGAGATTCAAATTGACTGTGGAATTAATTTCAGAAGCCACTGAAATTAGTAATGAGGGCGAGCTCTGGTTTAAGAAGTCTCCTTTTGAGTTTGATCCTCAAAGATACTTATTGCCTAATGTTATTCCTGAATGGAACAAAGGTATTCTCATACATAATTTCAGGAAGGAGTGGATTGAACCTATAAGGATTCTTCAGAGTTATGTGACTTGTGAAGGAAGGTATTCATTAGTGTTCAAATATCATCTCAGGTTCCTACAGCACATGGCAGGGGTTTCTAAAATGAATTTGCCATTCTTTTTCTTTAAAAGCCTGCAGAAAATGTCAAGCAAAATAAAACAGCATGATGATCATACTTCTCAATCACTGTTTCATCATGGTCTCATTAAGCTAATCATCTCTACAGTGTTGCAGCATGAGGAAAAAACTTGGGACTTCTTTTTGTTTTGGTCAGGGATTCATCCTAAAGGAGAAGACCAACAACCCAAAAGACAAACTGATAAGGGAAAAGTGATGATACAAAAGTTAGGGCATTCAGTTAAACCTGCAAACAAACATGACATTAAAGCTAAAAAGAAGACAAAGCAGGTAGCAGATGAAGGACAGAATGACAGTCAGCCTCAGGAATTTTCAGAGCACAATAAAGTCAAGTTCTCATTATTTGATGACAAAAGGAAAGAGGAATTTCTTGAAAAGAAGTCATCACCTATAGCAGATTTTCAAGAGGAGAAGAAAATTGATATCAAAGTGATTCCTGTAGCAAAAGAAGAAGTTCATAATCATCCAAGAAGCCCCATCACAGTCCTCTCAGATGATGAGGGCTATATGTTAGAAGAAGAGCAGTTTATTCCTGAGATTGAGGTTAAGACTGAGATTAAAGAAAATCAAGCTATAGAGGACAAAGCCACTAAGACTAAGAAGAAGATCAAAAAGATGGAAGTGGTCGAGTTAGCATCTATCCAATATCAAGGGAAGAAATTAAAAATGATGGGAGAGGCAGCTTCTTTATGGAGACCTAAAACTAGGTCTAAAAACAAATTAAGGTTAAGTATGAAAAAACTGTCAAATCCAAAATTGAAGACTGATAAGGTGACCATCTCGGATGAAGAGTCCATGGAGGAGGAGAAATCAAAGAAAAGTGAATTGCATTCAGTTAAAAGAGAGAATATTAGGTCAGTAAAAGTAACAGATGAAAAAAGCTCTAAATTCATCGTTGAAGACAATTCTGGAAAATTGTCAACAGAAGAGATTAAGTCAGTACAGGTAACAAATGTTTCAAACCCTACCATTGAAGATACTGCTGAGAAGCTATTGACAGAAGAAGCAATATTTAAGAAGTTTGACATGTTTTTCAAACCTAATGAGGAGCAGGATGCTGCAATAGAAAAATTGGTTAATTCTGATAAGGAGAATTTGAAGAAGACTGTCAAACAGTATAAACAACAAATGAATTACATGCAGGAAGTTAATGATGGTCTAATGATGGCAAATAGAAGATTAAGAGAAGATCTTCAAGATACTCATGACAACTTTCAGGAGTTAGTGATTGATGCAAAGGAAGTACTCAGAAGAAAAAGGGTTGCTGACAGGCAATGTTCAGAATTAGAAAAGACAGTTGAAACTTTGCAGCATGAAAATGAACACCTACAGAAAAGAATAGCTGAGCTGGAGCAAAAGCACAAAAGAATGAAGAAAAGATCCTCAAGTCCAGATGGCATCTCTTTGCTTGTGGAGGCATCGAAAGAGATTGGAGGCAGTTAGGTTCATTTAAGACTTTTTGTTAAAGATTTGCTATTTTTAGCAAAATTGTAATTTGTAAAAATGTAAATGCTATTTTACCTAGTCTAGTCATTCGATGGAGAATTAGTAGGAAATACCCTAACTGTTTTTTGGAGATGAAAAACTATTTAGAGAGAGAAAAAAGACATTGTAAGGGTTCGAATTTTTGGAGAGATTTAGGAGGTCTGCAAGCTGTTGACTCTACCAGACTTGTTCACTGCTAAGTATTGCAAACTCTCATATGCATTTTTGATGAAACTATGAATATATGACTCCTTGTCCCACTTCTGATATGTATTGGCTTCATTTTGAACTTATATAGTTTCTTGATTGACAAATTCATTTCTGGTTTTATGTGTAATTTCCAGTGATGCTTGTCTTTTATTGTATGAACTTCATTGCAATCTTTTGTTGGATTCCTGAGATATATATGTATCTTCATAGATATATGTGTATGAATTAGTTTTTACTTATCTGCTGAATGTATTCCCTTATGCTCTTGAAGTTTCTAACCAAAACCTACAAAACAAAACCCTAAAAACCTAGTTTGGATTGATTTTATTTTTGAGATTGTGTTGGCTTGTTACCTTAGCCTTAGTAACAACTTCTGACACAAACATCTTTGGCGTCGTTGCCGGGGACGAAGCTGAAACATATTTTCCCTGGGATACTCATCATTTTTCGGGTTTAAGAGGTGGACTTGAACCAGCAGTTTTTGAAGGCTATTTTCACCAAAAAGAAGTCACACTGCCTTCTAAAGGGATTGGGACCAGGAATAAGCCTGTTTCTCCATTAAAACTGGGTGTGACAGACCCTGAGCAGATTTTAAAAACAACAAACAAACTCAGAAAATCTCGATCTTTGCCAGCTTCCTGTGACTCTCACCAGTTGGGTGAATCATTAGATCCAGCTGAAATTTCACCCTGTATAAAACCTATCCTTTCTGAGAACACTTTTCAGGTTTTCACCAATCCTCAAAGTTTTTTGAAAGCTAAAACCTCTTCCCCTGATAAAATACCAATCTTCCAGTTGAAGGTAGGAAGAAATCCTTTTCAAAAAAGTTTTAGTCAAATATCTTCCTCCTCAAAATCTCAGTCTAAACCTCAGTCCACAATGGCAGCCCAAAATCCACCTATGGATATGATGGATAGAATGGTAGCAGCTAGGTATGCACCATTAGTTTTACCTCAGCCTCTACATGCATTGCCTGGAGGTGATTACCAAAAATATATGCCTAGATTCAATGGACAAGGGGAAACCACTGCTGAGGAACATTGGGAGGCTTTCTTGAGTTATGCTGACAATCAGAGTATTGAGATTAAAGATGTGTGGATGAGGGTATTTGTTCAGAGTCTAGATGGAGATGTAAGAAAATGGTTTAGAGACTTTCCTGCTAACTCCATTACTATTATTGAGGAACTCCATGAGCTTTTCATGAGACAGTGGGGAGACACTAAAGATCACACATACTATATAACTGAGTTTGGAGCTCTCAGAAGAAAGAAAGATGAGACTGTTGCAGATTTTTCCAAGAGGTTTAATAATATGTACAGTAGAATTCCAGCAGAAATTAAACCCACTGAAACATCAGCCAAGTTGACCTATGCCAATGCTTTTGATCATGAATTTTCTTTATTACTCAGAGAGAGAAGACCTATCACCCTGCTGAACATGCAAGATGCAGCCCTAGAGGTAGAGTCTAATTTGTTAGCTTCAAATAGACTTAAGAATGAAACATCTCAACAGCTGTATGAAAGGAAGGGAAAGAAAGAAGCTGTCACAGCAGGCTCTACTTCTCAATCTGCTGAGGCCAAGATAGATGAGATGGCAAAAATGGTTAAGATCCTTACTGCAAAATTGAATAAACTAGAGCTGGAAAAGAATTCTGCTAAACCTGCTCCAGAAGCTCAGAGGAACCCAAATAACCAAAATCAATTTAGAAGACAATTTGCACCTAGATTCATGCCAAGGGAGCGAAGAAATAATGACATCCAGCAAGAAAGGAGAGAAAATGAAGATCAAAAAGTGCCTCCACCTTTTCAAAATAATTTGGTTGATGAAGAAGAAATTGATCAACAGCTGTTTTTTGAAGAAACTGAGACTGATGAGGATATGAATCATATTGGAGATGGATTGTTTACAGGTTTTGTTACTGAAGAAGATTTTCTAAATTCTGAATATTATGATGCTGACTTATATGAGGTTGAAGATGAATTGGAGTTTGAAAAAACTGTTGTAAATGCTGCCTCTAATCAGAATGGAGTTAAGAAAATTATTAATCTCAGAACTGGACCAAAACAAGTAGTTCAAGCTCCTAAGAAGAAAGCTGCTGTTCCTGCTCCAGTTATTCCTGATAAACCAACTGCTGATCCTGTAGCAGAAAAGAAGCAACCTGCAGAAAAACCTAAGAAGAATACAGAAATTGAAGAGGTAAATAGGTCAGGTCAAAATTTCAGTTTGGAAAATGAGTTAGGAAAACTTAAAATTCCTGTGCCATTTTCTGAGCTTATAAAAAATCCATCATACAAGAATACAGTTTTGAAAGTAATGAATATACCAAATAATCAGCCAGTTTCAGATACAGTGAATCTACAGGAGGAAAACCCTAGAATTTTTATTGGATCAGCTTTGGCTGAGAAGACTGAAAACGAAGTTGGTACTTCTCATCCTTTCTATATAACTCTGACTGTGCATGAGCAGATGATTCATAACTGTCTGCTAGATTCGGGAGCATCCCATAATTTGATGCCAAAATCTGTGATGGAAGCCCTGG
The DNA here is from genome assembly GCA_027924585.1 of Larix kaempferi. Lineage (NCBI taxonomy): Eukaryota > Viridiplantae > Streptophyta > Pinopsida > Pinales > Pinaceae > Larix > Larix kaempferi. The sequence goes on along the minus strand of BSBM01000995.1, from coordinate 463,329 downwards.
GCCTTAATGTCACTAAGCCTTACCATGATCTATATGCCTTTGACTCCCGAGCTGTGAAATGTCTAGGAGTGATAAAAGACATGGTTGTCAATCTTACTCAGTTACCCATGAAAAGTGTAATAATGGATGTTGTGGTAGCTGACATCACACCAAAATTTGGCTTACTTCTGTCTAGGTCATGGGCTAAGAAAGTTGGAGGAACATTACAGATGGACCTCTCTTATGCTACTATTCCTGTTTTTGGTGGAGAAAACAGGAGACTTTATAGAGAGCTACAGTTGGCTTACATAGTCACAGATGATAAAAATCCTACAAATCACCCAATATATTCTGTGGATAAAGACCTTGGTTCATGCATACTACAGTTTAGTGAAGAAGAGAATTCTGCTGGTCTGTTACAAGTACAAAAAGATCAGCCTGTAAAACACAGCCAAGAAGAACAGGATGTATTGTGGCAGTTGTATTTTGATGGGTCTTCATGCAAAGAAGGTGCTGGAGCTGGAATTTTATTGATTTCTCCCGGGGGTGAAATGGTGAAACTTATGTATAAGTTAGAATTTGCTACCACCAACAACACTGTTGAGTATGAAGCCCTGCTACTGGGACTGAAGGCTGCTAAAGATTTGGGAATTCAGCAGATTTCTGCATTTGGCGACTCCGAACTAGTTGTTCAGCAAGTAAAGAACAAATATCAAGTAAAGCAGGGTTTGCTGAAAGTATATCGAAATGAGGTATGGGATATGCTTGAGAACTATTTTATAGCATTTAATATTACTCATATTCCCAGAAATCATAATGAAACTGCAGATTCTTTAGCCCTGGCTGCCACACATTTCAGAATTCCAAAAACCACTCAATTAAGGTATCCAATAGAAGTGAGATATAGACCATGTGTTCCAGATAATGTGAGACATTGGAGGGTTTTTGAAGATGACATTGAAATAAAAAAATTTCTTGAGCTTGTAGATGAATTTTCAAACAATCAAATTGATCAAGAAATAGATGAAAGGGATGAACAGTTAGATGAATTTGCTGCAGAGGAGATAGCTGGGCATAAGATTATTGAATTGAAGAGCAATTTCATTCCAAAAGGTCTAGTACCTTTAGAAAGAATATTCACTAAAGATGATACACCTTCCAGACCAGTAATGCAATCTTCAGAAGACAATGTAGAGGAGTACAATATTGGTTCAGCAGAACATCCCAGAATGGTAAAACTGTCTAAAAACCTAACAGGTGAGCAAAGAAGTAGATATATCAGGCTGTTGAGAAAATATATAGATGCATTTGCTTGGTCTTACAAGGAACTAAAAACCTATGATACAGCAGTGATCCAGCACAAAGTTCCTTTGAAACCTAATGTCAAACCTTTCAGGCAGAAATTAAGAAGAATCAATCCAGCCTTGTTCCCTGTAATTGAAAAAGAATTAAAGAAGTTGTTGGATGCAAAAATAATAGTGCCTCTTAGGTATTCGTCTTGGGTGGCCAATTTGGTTCCTGTTAGAAAGAAGAATGGAGAGATTCGATTATGTGTTGACTTCAGAAATTTGAATCGATCATCATTAAAGGACAATTATCCTCTCCCCAAGATTGAACAGGTTTTGCAGCAGGTGGTTGGAGCTCAAAGGATTTCTATGCTAGATGGTTTCTCAGGATACAATCAGATTGCCATGCATCCTGATGACAAAGAAAAGACAGCTTTTACAACCCCCTGGGGAACATTTATGTATGACAAGATGCCTTTTGGTTTGATGAATGCTGGAGCAACCTTTCAGAGAGCTATGGACATTGCATTCGTGGGTGAAAAAGATAAGTTTGTAGTTATCTATCTGGATGATATCACTGTCTTCTCAAAGTCTGATGATGAACATTTGAAGCATTTAGAACAAACCTTCATAAAATGCATGAAATTTGGCTTATCTTTAAATCCTAAAAAATCACATTTTGCTGTGCAAGAAGGTAAGTTGCTTGGGCACTTGGTATCAGCTGATGGTATCAGAATTGACCCTGAGAGAGTCAAAGCAATACTGAAGATTAGCTTGCCCAGGAGTAAAAAGGATGTGCAATCATTTATTGGCAAAATTAATTTTCTGCGATGGTTTATTCCTAATTTTGCTGAAACAATTAAGCAAATTACAGCCATGTTAAAAAAGGACCAAGAAGTCAGGTGGACTGTTGAAGCAAAGGCTGCTTTTGAGAAGATTAAAGTGGCTCTGACTGAAGCACCTGTCTTGGTGAGTCCAAATTTTGACAAAGAATTTCTTACATTTTCTTTTGCTTCAGAAGACACCATTGCTGCTGTCCTACTTCAGAAGAATGAGGAGGGATTGGAACAACCAATTGCCTTTTTCAGCAAAACACTTAGAGATTCAGAGCTGAAATACAGTATCTTGGAAAAACAAGCCTATGCTCTGGTAAAGGCTTTAAAATTTTTCAGAATTTATATTTTACACTCCAAGGTTGTTTCCTTTGTTCCAAATGTTGCAGTGAAGGATGTTTTGACACAGCCAGATAGTGAAGGAAAAAGGGGAAGGTGGATTTCCAAAATTATGGAATATGAAGTGGAAATCAGACCTACTAAGCTGGTCAAAGGACAAGGATTGGCCAAACTGCTGGCTGACTCAAATTGTCAGGCATTAGGGTTACATGCTATGACAGAAGAATCAGCACCTGAAGAAAATCAAGTAATCCTGGAAAAAGAAAGAATCATGGATTCTTATTCATCTTCAGATTGGTATGCTGACATTGTCCATTTTCTGTTATTTTTGCAATGTCCAGAACATTTAGACAGAAAAGCTGCCAGGTCCCTGAAATTGAAAACTACTAAATACTGTCTGATAGAAGGTCAATTGTTTTGGAAAGATCCAGCAGGAATCTTATTAAGGTGTTTAGATCAAGCTGAAATAAAGGAAGTGATTTCAGAATCTCATGAAGGAGCTTGTGGAGGACATAAATACTGGAAAACAACAGCCTATAAAATTTTAAGAGCTGGTTACTATTGGCCTTCACTTTTTTCAGATGTTTATCAACATGTGAGAGCTTGCATACCCTGTCAAAAGTTTGCAGGTAAACAGAAGTTGCTGTCTTTACCTTTGAAGCCTATTGTAGTCAATGCCCCTTTTCAGCAGTGGGGTCTGGATTTTATTGGAGAAATAAACCCAGCATCTTCAGGCCAGCATCATTGGATTTTGACTGCCACAGATTTCTTTACAAAATGGGTGGAGGCTATCCCCACAAGGAATGCCACAGATAAGGTAATTATGGATTTTATAGAAAATAATATTCTGAGCAGGTTTGGTTGTCCACAAAGATTGATTACTGATAATGCCAAAGCATTCAAATCCAAGGCAATGGTGGCCTTTTGTGAGAAAAATGGTATTATACTTAAACACTCAACTCCTTATTATCCTCAGGGAAATGGTCAGGCTGAATCATCTAACAAAAATATCATTCAGTGCATCAAGAAATTGCTCAAACAAAATAAAAAATCCTGGGATTCAATGTTGAAATATGCATTATGGGCAGATAGGATTACTGTAAAACAGGCCATTGGTACTTCACCCTTTCAGCTGGTTTATGGAACAGAAGCAGTATTTCCAGTACAATTGGGAATCCCAGTAATGAAGTTCCTCCAAAATTCTCAAGAGGAACCAGATGATTTGCAAAGGAGAATTTTTGAAATGATTGAGTTACAGCAGAACAGGGAGAAGGTAGACAAAGAAGCCCAGCTGTATAGAGCTAAAATGAAAACCAGGTTTGACAGAAATATCAAAGATCACATTTTTTCAGAAGGTGAGATGGTTTTAAGATGGGATGCAAGAAAGGAACAGAAAGGGAAACATGGAAAATTTGATAATTTATGGTTTGGCCCTTTTCTGATAACTAAAGTTTTGGAAAATAATACATTCATATTACAATCCTTGGAAGGAGAGGAATTGCCCAGCCCTGTTAATGGGCGATTCCTCAAGCATTTCTACAGTTAAATGAGGATCATGGTCACTTTTCATTGTATATACCGGTGTGAGTGAGATTGAATAAAGACTCCATAGCCCAATGGAAGACTGAAGGCACTAGTCTACAGGTTCTTGAAGCCTCACAGGGAGGACTTCATCCCGCAGCTGGAGCCAGATGTTAAGTCAGTAAATTTTTCTGCAATTTTAGTTTTTTCTTTCCAATTTTGGTTTGTTTTTTTGAGTCTACCTTAGTTAATTTTTGGTTTTCAGTTTTGGTTTTTGCCTTCTTAAGAACCTTATGAGTGATTGAATAAAGTTTGAACCCAATCCTTTCAGATTTCATTTGATTTTGGTCATTTTTTATATTGAAAAGGGGGTCAATGAGAGTTATATATTCAAAAGGAGAATCATCAATGACTTTAGAGAATGGTTGAACTTATGTCCTAAACCAAATAGCTGCCAAAATCTCCGACAAATTGGCAAAAAGTTAGAAAATTGCTAAATTTTGGTTAAAAGATATTCTTGTAGCGCTACACCAAAGTTTAACACAGAGCGCGCTACAGGAATATCGTGGCATGAGTTTTTTGTAAATTTTCGATCTGATTTCAATCATGATGCAGAGTGAGAGTATCTAATCGCATTGTGTGAGTGTTTAACACGTGTTTACAACATTTTGAGCATGATGTTAGTTGGTTGTTAATCACGAAGAGAAAACAAGGGCATCATTACATGTTATGCGGGTTCAGTTGCACAGAGACCATCCAATTCCGGGTTTAGCTGTCAATTTTCTCTTGTTACACGCATCATCACAGAAGAGGCAGTGTTTGTGCAGGAGAGTTCACTGTTAAACGGTGGATTGTGTCGCTGTGGAAAGGAGACAGGTGTGTTCTGGCGCCAGCGAAATTTAGGGCTTTTGAATTCATTCACCTGGGGCTAAAAAATCGATATGAAGACACCTGTGCTCGAAGGAGGACATCATTGACACCTCAAATTGAAGACATTAAGCCACATTGGACGAGTAATTGACAGGTATTATGTTATAACCCGTATAGCTGGAAAATTTGGGTTTTTGCTGCTACATGATTTTTCTGAAAAAATTGGTTGCTGAGGAGGATGTAATAGATCGTAAGATGAGGAATTCACCACAGAAATAGTCACCTTAAGCCAGTTAGGAGGAATTTGAATGAATGTTTCTATCATGACCTAATGTTTTAAACATCAGAATATACAGAATAGGGCGTTGAAAAGACTCACAGAGTTATCTGTAGAACTCAGTTTTTACACAGAAAGGAGTCTGCTAGCTTGATACAGGTGTTACACAGAAAGGTCTGTTAATTTGTGCAGGTGATTTAAATATCACTGAAAATTGTCATAGCCTGCAAAATTACTTGCTCAGAATACAGCTTATAAAATATTTCTGAAACCTGAAACTAAACTTTCTTGTTCCCTGAAAAGAAAGATATGGGAAAAAGCAGTAAAAGTGGTAAGGTTAATAGGGCTGAACCCACAGACTTGACATGGATTCAGAAACTTCCAGATTGTGCAGAGCTGTTCCAACAGGCAGGCTGGTTGAAATTCTTCAAGAAGATAGATGGTTTTAATGCTCAAGTGTCCTGCAATTTTGCCAAAGGACTTAAGAATGAGATGATTATAATGGATCCTTTGAGATTCAAATTGACTGTGGAATTAATTTCAGAAGCCACTGAAATTAGTAATGACGGCGAGCTCTGGTTTAAGAAGTCTCCTTTTGAGTTTGATCCTCAAAGATACTTATTGCCTAATGTTATTCCTGACTGGAACAAAGGTATTCTCATACATAATTTCAGGAAGGAGTGGATTGAACCTATAAGGATTCTTCAGAGTTATGTGACTTGTGAAGGATGGTATTCATTAGTGTTCAAATATCATCTCAGGTTCCTACAGCACATGGCAGGGGTTTCTAAAATGAATTTGCCATTCTTTTTCTTTAAAAGCCTGCAGAAAATGTCAAGCAAAATAAAACAGCATGATGATCATACTTCTCAATCACTGTTTCATCATGGTCTCATTAAGCTAATCATCTCTACAGTGTTGCAGCATGAGGAAAAAACTTGGGACTTCTTTTTGTTTTGGTCAGGGATTCATCCTAAAGGAGAAGACCAACAACCCAAAAGACAAACTGATAAGGGAAAAGTGATGATACAAAAGTTAGGGCATTCAGTTAAACCTGCAAACAAACATGACATTAAAGCTAAAAAGAAGACAAAGCAGGTAGCAGATGAAGGACAGAATGACAGTCAGCCTCAGGAATTTTCAGAGCACAATAAAGTCAAGTTCTCATTATTTGATGACAAAAGGAAAGAGGAATTTCTTGAAAAGAAGTCATCACCTATAGCAGATTTTCAAGAGGAGAAGAAAATTGATATCAAAGTGATTCCTATAGCAAAAGAAGAAGTTCATAATCATCCAAGAAGCCCCATCACAGTCCTCTCAGATGATGAGGGCTATATGTTAGAAGAAGAGCAGTTTATTCCTGAGATTGAGGTTAAGACTGAGATTAAAGAAAATCAAGCTATAGAGGACAAAGCCACTAAGCCTAAGAAGAAGATCAAAAAGCTGGAAGTGGTAGAGTTAGCATCTATCCAATATCAAGGGAAGAAATTAAAAATGATGGGAGAGGCAGCTTCTTTATGGAGACCTAAAACTAGGTCTAAAAACAAATTAAGGTTAAGTATGAAAAAACTGTCAAATCCAAAATTTAAGACTGATAAGGTGACCATCTCGGATGAAGAGTCCATGGAGGAGGAGAAATCAAAGAAAAGTGAATTGCATTCAGTTAAAAGAGAGAATATTAGGTCAGTAAAAGTAACAGATGAAAAAAGCTCTAAATCCATCGTTGAAGACAATTCTGGAAAATTGTCAACAGAAGAGATTAAGTTAGTACAGGTAACAAATGTTTCAAACCCTACCATTGAAGATACTGCTGAGAAGCTATTGACAGAAGAAGCAATATTTAAGAAGTTTGACATGTTTTTCAAACCTAATGAGGAGCAGGATGCTGCAATAGAAAAATTGGTTAATTCTGATAAGGAGAATTTGAAGAAGACTGTCAAACAGTATAAACAACAAATGAATTACATGCAGGAAGTTAATGATGGTCTAATGATGGCAAATAGAAGATTAAGAGAAGATCTTCAAGATACTCATGACAACTTTCAGGAGTTAGTGATTGATGCAAAGGAAGTACTCAGAAGAAAAAGGGTTGCTGACAGGCAATGTTCAGAATTAGAAAAGACAGTTGAAACTTTGCAGCATGAAAATGACACCTACAGAAAAGAATAGCTGAGCTGGAGCAAAAGCACAAAAGAATGAAGAAAAGATCCTCAAGTCCAGATGGCATCTCTTTGCTTGTGGAGGCATCGAAAGAGATTGGAGGCAGTTAGGTTCATTTAAGACTTTTTGTTAAAGATTTGCTATTTTTAGCAAAATTGTAATTTGTAAAAATGTAAATGCTATTTTACCTAGTCTAGTCATTCGATGGAGAATTAGTAGGAAATACCCTAACTGTTTTTTGGAGATGAAAAACTATTTAGAGAGAGAAAAAAGACATTGTAAGGGTTCGAATTTTTGGAGAGCTTTAGGAGGTCTGCAAGCTGTTGACTCTACCAGACTTGTTCACTGCTAAGTATTGCAAACTCTCATATGCATTTTTGATGAAACTATGAATATATGACTCCTTGTCCCACTTCTGATATGTATTGGCTTCATTTTGAACTTATATAGTTTCTTGATTGACAAATTCATTGCTGGTTTTATGTGTAATTTCCAGTGATGCTTGTCTTTTATTGTATGAACTTCATTGCAATCTTTTGTTGGATTCCTGAGATATATATGTATCTTCATAGATATATGTGTATGAATTAGTTTTTACTTATCTGCTGAATGTATTCCCTTATGCTCTTGAAGTTTCTAACCAAAACCTACAAAACAAAACCCTAAAAACCTAGTTTGGATTGATTTTATTTTTGAGATTGTGTTGGCTTGTTACCTTAGCCTTAGTAACAACTTCTGACACAAACACTAGCGATACATGATATAGAATAAACAAGCAATTAGATAGATATTAACACAAGATAATGGTGGAAGAGCCAACAAGTCTTTCTATTACTCATAACCAAAGTACAATACAATGTCTTAGTGCCACCTCTGTATCCGACTCTCCAACGTTTATATATAGTTTACAAGTAATTACATAACGACCTGTTGGTTCACTAACGAACGTGACTAAACTAACTCGACATGTAGTGGTTGACATGACAGTTCACGATGTTCTACGAAGTGCTCGAATGGAGGACCTTGTCGGGCGACCGACCTAGGCTCCTCCAACAGCATCATTAATTTCCCACTTGAGAGTCCCTTTGAGTTGTCCAACATTTAATACACCTCCCTTATTCATCATTTGTCCCCATTCACACCTTGGACCAACTTTAACATCAACTTAAACCAGCCTAGGTCCAAATCCTAGGCTCTATCAAGCGCCGAGAGGGATCAAATCTTCCGAGGTGCAAACCTCTCCTTGAATAGCTCCTTGAGTGCAATACCTGAGCCACCTAATCTTAATCTCTAAATTCTCTAGTTTAAGTCTCATATTTACTTTTTACTTTGTGTTATTCTTTTTTGTTTATGTCCGACATAATATTTATTACTTTTTACGTTGTATTATTATTTTTTGTTTACTTTGTATTATTTTGTTACTCAAAAAACACTCTAAAATCTCATATTTACTTTTTACTTTGTATTAAAAGTAAAAGTAAAGTCTTTAGTTTAAGTCTCATATTTACTTTTTACTTTGTATTATTCTTTTTTGTTTATGGCCGACATAATATTTATTACTTTTTACTTTGTATTATTCTTTTTTTGTTTACTTTGTATTATTTTGTTACTCGACAAACACTTGACTCACAAGATCTCTCGACAAACACTCGACTCATAAGATCTCCCCCATACTGGGCTGTAGAGCGCCTCTTGGCGCAATAATTTTCCTTAGGAAATTTTACCCCATTTTAATACAAAGGAAAACTTAAGATAAATCCAAATTCCCAAATAAATTTAATTATCCATTTGAACTTTGGATTGGGAATTTCCTATTTCACATTGGTTATAATTTTATATTCGTAACTTTGATTTTCCATTTGAAAGCCTCACCAACCTTAGGAGACTCAACTTAAGTGATCAATCAACATATCCCACCATCTCAGTCAAACTTTTACCTTGGTCATTGAGATTAGACTTGATAATTTTCATGACCATGACTAAATGAATTAGGCCATTTTGGTACTTATCCAATTTTTTGGGTCATTACAAAAAACAATGTGGATTTGAATTATTGTTTGAGTGGGGATTGAACCATATATATGAATGATTTATTCTCTTGCAACATAGTTCAATTTCCTATTTTTTTAGTGTGTGAGTGATTTAGTTAGTGCAAGTGTTTATTTAAATGATTTCTTCGAGTTACAGTAGATGTGAGAGTTTTATTTCAATGATTGTAGTGTCAGTTGGAACTTGTTTCCTGCATAGACTTTGCACACTGACTTTGAAATAACGAAATTCCTTGCATTGACAATTTATGTTTTGGGTATTTGAGTTGTTCAATTAATTCGACAATTAAATTACCCAACAATTAATCATTAACTATTATGAAGGAGTAACAACACGATAAGAATAACAACAAAACATGGGTAACAATAAAATAAAATAAACAAAGTTTAAATGAATATGGCACCAAAACTGCTGTTGTGTGGTAAATCTACCTTTGATAGGGAATTCAAGATATCATCAACATACATGTAATTGAGTTACAGAGGTAGAATAGTAAGCAGGTGCAACATGCAATACTTCTTTCAATGGAAAAGAACTAATATCTAAAGTCAAAATGAATACTTGAATAACCAGCATCTGATCCAAACTTCAAACTTTAATCTCCTGTTTCACTGCTCCAGATAGGTTACCTACAATAAAACATATACCCTTCTCAAAGCTTTTGACCAAATAGAAACGAATGCTTAATATGAAACTCATATATTAAAATATATGAAAGATTCAATGACATAAATTCATACAATGGACAAATATTTATAGGAAGGAAAGTCTCTATATTATTTGCATTAAAGGAAATCAACTAAACTTGTTTTGGAACTAGCATCGTTTAAACCTGTCCCTGGGATCCTACTCCTCTTCCTTTAGTGGAATTTTCTCCAGCATTTTCTTATCAAAATTGGTTCTTCCTTTATCAAGGCCCTCTCCTTGTATTTATAGCAAGGCTGAGAGGATAGACTCAAAAGGTAATGGTTAGGGAGGTTATGGTAGTTAGAATAACTACCATAACTAATATCTAATAATATTTTAATATTTTTTTCTCATGATTTAGAGATACCTACAAGTGTGTCTCTTGACAAATAGTGAGTGAGTCGCGAGTATAGTGTTGAGCAACTTGCGGGTGCATCTTTTTAGGTGTTACTCATGGGTTGTCAATATAAACTATCGCGGTTAACCCACGAGTTTGTTGATAGGAGAGCCGTGGCTATATCTCAAAATATGTCACATAAATAGTTATTTTAAGGAGAATACTGCAAAGTCTGGGACAAAGAATCTATGATCAAATAGGCTCTTCCATCCATAAGGTCCTTTTGTGTGACCGACAAGGAAATGTAGTCACAGATGTAGAAGTGCCATTTTGACTGATAACAAATTCTCCCTAATGTATGCCGTCAGAGGGGAAGACGATGGCCGAAATACATTACAAACCAAGAAGTGGAGGAGCATAGGAACCACAGGGAAAGGGTTGCAAAGAGTACCTGAAACATAAACAAGGTCAACGAGCAATTACAATCTTGATATTAGGAGATGTTTAGAATGTCAGAACATGATCCCCAATACATAACTAAAAAGATGTATATAGCATGGCCACTGAAATACAAGCATGGATCTATGTCAAAAGGAGACCATCGCCATAACAACAAACTGTATCTATGTCTCATGATGAGCCAATATAAGTAGGGATCGGTCTTGCGCATCTTAGGTGATAACGAATGAACTGTATCATAAACCCGTTGTCTTCAAACCAAACATCGATAGTACAAACCTTAATACATGTGAATAAAGGATTTGAAGTTCAACATGGAGGATTTCGTTTGATTACCGCCCAATGATGAGAATCGTTAACAAACACGAGGACACCCACCAATAATGAAAATGGCGTCCAAGGTACCTTGTACATTCTTACAAGTGTGAATAATAGGTCTTGAAGTCAGACACTTGAAGAATCTGTCGAGTAAGGTACATTGATGTATTCCCATAACTCAACGGCAAGAGAATCTACCACTGATGACTACAAATATCAAGGTACTAACTAGGAATCTCTAAGTCCAATTCGTAGAGAAAACTGGGTTGATGTCGATAGGAAGAGACCCGTGAGAAGGAAGGAATTGAGATATCCTTCATCATCTCACCCGAAGAACAATGAGAGATTGAGTTGAAAAAGACATATATAAGGGATGGTTGGCATGAGGAGTTAAGACGAACCGCAGAATGGCCGACACAGGGGTAATCCTTGAACATTGAGCACCAAAGGTAAGTACTTTAGGCATTTTTGGACTGATAGGAAACATGATATAAGTTTGTCATGTAGGAAACATAACAAACTCTCCATAGGATCAGAAGAGTAACCAATCGGAGGAGTACACAACTCTGGAATCAAGTTAAATCCTAAAGCTAAAAACTAAGACCCATTGACTCATGAAAGTGCTGTGTTCAAAGATGGATTAGACTTGCTGCCAAATAATGAACGAATAATAGAGATTTTCCTTCCCTTCTCTTTTTAAATGTCTTTTCTTAGTTTAACAAGCATGAAAAGGTTGAAAAGAAAGCTCGATATTGTCTCTCTTGTAAAATTTTAATGAGTCCAAGAAAGTAAACTCAATAATCCATCTATTAAATTTTGAGCATTAATTCACAATACTCTTGGATATTTACTGAGAGAATAACATATACAGTATATCAATGCATAACAATCACAATAAGCATCACAAGCATCACAAGAATCAAAAGCATGAGAGACAAGAGACACAAAGTTTCCGTGGGGAAAACCCTAAGGTGAAAAACCCCACAACTTCCTCAGAGATAGAGAGAGCAATGTCTCAACCAAAGTACAACCAAAATACACTTGAGATAGTCTCCTAGAGCAGAGGATCCTCCTCCTCACTAGTGCACCACTTTCTGAGTGAGAGAAGTGTGTCTTTCTGAATGATTCAAATAGAGATCTCCCGATCTCTACTTATACTTAACCTGCTTTCCCAGTTAGACTATGGGTCCGACTTGTCTATCTAGATACATCCACAATATAATATATATTTTAGGGCTGACCCCACACATGGTGGTCTAATAACCCATTGACAAGTACACACACTTGCAACACTTGTCAATCCACATGATGACACTTCCTTATAGAGGAATAACACATCTCTTATAAGGGTATAATAAATATATATGAAATACATAGATGAAATACATTCCGAAGTTACATATACATCAACACTCCCTCTTAACTAGGAAGGTATTTATCGACACAGTTCTGCTAAACAAGTCTTCTTCTCGGGATCATCGTCATTGATGCATCGTCATAATCATCGTCACTGCTGCTGCTATCTCAACCAATCTCTGACTCTACTCGTCATAGGAAGTTCTACAGAGCTAGTCCCTTTTCATACTGGATGTAGGCCCACCACCTGCAGGTCTTCATCATCTGTGCGAATGGTCTGATAGAGGTGGCCTCTCAGGACTAATTTTATGTGCAGATGCAATACCGGTGTTAACACTCAAAAAGTGTTAACAACCTCATCTACCACATTATATGGCTCATTTTCCATTTTCCTACCATATTTCCCTTAAAAACCCTAAAAATCCCAATAAAAAGCCTCCAAAAGGCCTAAAATGCCTCCAAAAGGCCACAAAACCATCAAAATAGCCTCAAAAAGGCTAAAAAACCCCTTTTTCCTCCAAAAATATCCAAAATTCCTCTAAAATAGCAAAAACCCCCTAAAAAGGGAATAAAAAATATAAAATAATGAGGAAAAGGAGGAAAAAACCCTATACAGCTGCCCTAAACCATATGGTTCCCAAAACCATGGGTCAGCACTCCACCACCAAAAAACTATAAATAGGTGATGGAGATCCCTTATTTCAGATCCAAAATCACAAGTACCCTTACTCTGCCAAAATCTCTCTTGAAACCCTAGCTCACCATTGAGCCACTTTCACCTTGAGAGCCCCTTTCGGCCCATTCCCACCATTGGAGAAAGAGAAGGAGCAAGTTGGAGCTTGGAGCAACCCTCTTGGACATTGCAAGAGCTTCACCAACCTTCACATTGGAGGTAATATTAATACAAAAACCATTATTTACATTTTGTTGTTTATGTTTCATGCACATGTTTTAGAGTAGTTTATATTTCTGTTTTAGCATAATAATTTCCATTTACTGAACTGCTACTAAGGAGTCCATTCTCCTTAGTAGGTGCTCATTTGCACAAGCTAGGGGTAAAACCCTAGCTACAGTTTTGGCGACTCCCCTAGGTTTGAATTTCTGGTTTTCGTTTAATAAATTTTTAGTTTTCTGCAATAATTTCCCGTTTTTCCTTTTGGTTGTCCCTTTCGGCTGCTGTACACCGCGTCTTTTCCCTCTGCCATCGCATCCCGACCGCGTCTTTCAGGCCCTTACCTGCGACCCGACTGCGGCTCTCAGACTGTTTCCGACGCCCTGCCGGCGGATTCAAGTCTGTTACCTGCGGTTCGACCGCGGCTAATAAGCCTGATTGCTGCGATCTGACAGCGCCTGTCGGCCATTTTCCCGCGTCCCGACTGCGGCCTTCAGCCCCTTTCCTGTGTCCCGACTGCGTCTGTCAGCCTTTTTCCCGCGACTTGACTGCGTATTTTTCCCTGTTTCATGCGGCCCGACTGCCTCTGTCTGCCCAAAAGCCGTGACCTATCTGCGTCTGTTTCCCTTAAACCCGCGGTCCGCCTGCTTAGATTCACCACAGACCCGCGGTCTGATTTCTGCATTTTTTCCCTAATTTGAGCCCAGCCCCTTTTGCTGCAATATTTTCTGCATCTGAACAGCCATCTGTCCTACCTGCAGCCCTACTACCCTATAGCCTTTTCTGCAACATAATTTTTGTTCCCTTTACAGAATCTTTTTAAAATTTCAACCATTTTTAATTCAGAAAATTTTGCAAGTTAAAGTTTTGAATTTAGTATTATTGATAGTTAGAAGTTGCCCCCCTTGTGGCACTTCTATTTTGGGTTCATCACCTCACGAGCACACACTCTGTCACATAATTCAAGTGAGCCTTAAAAAGTACCTAACTCAACCAATATTCTAACCCCACTTGGGGAACACAAAAGAATCTTTGTAGTTAGGTAGGATCGGGGGGATAGGCTTCCAATAACACCCCTCGGTTACTTACACTTGAGACATAGATGTTGTCCAATTAGGGAACCAAAATCCCCTAGTACTTTTTGGCACGGTCATGACCAATTTACCAGAGGGCCTCTCCCCTAGGAGGGTTGAAGTCGCGAGACTGGTTCAGGAGGCCTGAGTGGAATACCGCACTCCATTCAGTAACCGAAGGGCTACCTTTCACAGTTCTCGGGATATCCCTGTATTGGGGTATTGCGGTTAAAGGACCAAACGGTAGATTCACCTTTCTGGACGTGTCATGAACGGGGTATCTTAGTTGCCATTCTTCTAGGATTGACTACCCGGTGTCCCTCCCGGTAGGGGGATATCTTAGCCACTTGGCTTTCCTATTCATATTGTCTGACTTGGATTTCATCACCTTGCAGAGGATATGTCTAGTTGAGTCAGAATACTTTTTAGTTAGGTATTTTGCATGCTCCCTTACGTCCTTTTGGTCTAGTGAGTCCACCATTTTTTATTTTTAGGAAACCTGCTGCTTGTTGGTATTCTGACCATCTTTTGTTGGTACTCCACCTATTGTAGCATAGCTGTTACAGTGGGTGTTTTGAGTTGGTTGTTGGCCTGAGTTCCTTGGTTTTTTAGCTCTCCTTCTGCACACTCGGTTGCATTAGGGTTTTTGAGCTGCTTTTTACTCACCTCAACCCACAGAGTTTTGATACCATCTGTCACCATTGAGTCCCTGAGACATTCTTGGCGCCTCAGGGGCGAGCCCCCACAGCACGGTTCACTTGACACCACCCGTCATCGCCACAGATCATCATCACTTGATACCACTTATCACAGATCTAGAGCCTAGTCACTTGATTCCACTCGTCAGCGGCATAGGACTCCGTCACCAGATATTGACGTTCTTTACTTTACCTCCGATTCTGAGGCAGAGTCTGAGAACCCCATTTACACTGCCCCTACTAGCCCCATGGCTGGCACGACTTCCACTCCTTTTGTTCTAGGGACCATTGGTGGCACATCCACCACTACACCAGTTACTACACCTACTTTGGGTATGCCCTCCATGGGGCCCCCATCTACCGTTCCCCTCATTGCACCGATTCCCGCAGCTGGGATACCTATCCCCACTTCATCAGTGGCTCATACTACCCATGGTGGTGCAGGACCATCCTACACCACCTTCGTTCCCCCACTTGGGGGAAACATCCCAAATCCTGCCCCTCCACTTGGGGGCATTAGCCCCAACTTGGTCCAACCCACTACTGTGTCACATCCTTCTTCTAGTTTTCCAATAATGGCTAGCCTCAACATACCTGACCTGGCCAGATTGACCAACGACCCTATCCGACATGACCCTGCATGGCCTCATATGCCTACCAAACTCCCCTCTGACATCCCTAAGTTCGAGGGAAAGGCCGGTGAGGACCCACAAAACCATATCATGTCCTTCCACCTATGGTGTTCCTCCAACTCCATAGTGGATGACTCTGTTTTCCTCCGTCTCTTACAGCGCACCTTCACTGGCTCTGCAGCCAAGTGGTATATCGAGCAACCTTATGGGACCCATGCCACCTTTGCTTCCCTTGCCTCGACCTTCCTGCAGTTCTTCCAGTTGCCTGTCCGCTATGACGCGGGCGTTGAGATCCTCCTATCCTGCAGACAAAACATGGCTACCCACATCACGGACCACATCCATGAGTGGCATCAACGTCGTAGCTTATGCAAGATTAAATTAGACGACTGTATCTTCCTAGATTGGTTCCTCAAGTCCCTTCTCCCTGGCATTGCTAAGGATGTGGCATCAGAAAGACCCCAGTCTGAAGAAGAGGCCATCCTTAAGGACCAACAGTTCGACCTCATTTACGCCCAGTCGAGTTACCTTTATACCATTATACCTGACGCCCCTCGCGGAGATTCCTCCCAACACGATGCGGTGGGGGCATCCCATGCTGCAGACGACATCATTGGCCGTGTTTCTTCGCATCCCCAACCATTTTCTATAGCACGTCCTACCCCTGGCCCCGACCTTTCGCGGGCTACCTCACAGTCTGGAGCAACCAACTCGTATGCTCCCATGACACATCACCACCATTCCCATGGACCCTCATGTCCACCTCAGTGCTTCGGTCATGAGACTCCTGCTTATGCTCCCCTAGTCGCACCGCAGCCCTACTACCACCAATAGGCTGCACCAACTCCTGCGCCTTCACAAGTACAACCCGCTTATTATCCGTCACCGGCAGCCCCTGCGGCCAACCCATAACCCGCTCCGCAACCATATTAGCAACCCCCTCAAGTTGCTGCACCTGCACAGCCTCCACCTACATATCATCCCCCACAGCCTGCTCCTGCACCTGCGCAACCTCAGAATCCACTTGCTGCCCAAGGGCAAGTTTATGCCCAACAGAACCCGCAGCAAAACCAGAACAACCAACGTAACCAGGGCCAACAAAACTGTGGCAAGGGCCGTAATCGTGGGAACAACCAACCTGCCGACCAAGCTGGTCTACCGGCTAATCCCCCCGACAATAATAATGCGGCCCCTGCTAACCAAAACCCTGATCGCCTACCGAAACAGGTTAAAAACCCTAATTTGTGAACAAACCATCCTTGTTCTATCTGCGGGGTCTATGGGCACTACACACATGCTTGCCCACATTTGGAGCGAGCTCGGCAACTTTGGGTTGATGAAGCCCATCGCCAAGGGCATGCAGCTCCTCAGGTACCACCTAACCCCCCTCAACCTCAGCAGCCACCTTTGTTGCTGCAAAACCCCTTACCAACCCAAGGCGTCGTGAACACTCAGCCATTGGCTCCCCCTCAAGCCAACGTGCAACCCCAACAGCAGATCACGTACGCTGCTCCCGATCAACCCATATTTGACTCGGGAACCCATCACTTGTTGATGATGTCATCCACTGACGTCAACCTCCAGACTCGTCGGAACCAATATGGCTCCACCATTGAAGCCCCTCCTACTGAGAAAAACCCTAACGCTCATCCCACCGATCAAGCATTACGCATACCCCCACCTCCACTAGAGGGCACTCCCAAAGCACCTCGTTTCCCGCTTCGCCGTATCAATAATAACCCCAATGCGCGGGCTGCGTCAAACTAGAACATCGTCGATGAATTAGCCCAATCTCCCGCAGCCATGTCTGCATTAGAAGTCTTGAAAAAATGCCCCTCATAGCGCAAGACTTTACTCTCCGCCATTGGGGCGATTGACCCACATGATTCGAATTTAATGGCATTTGATTTGGGCCAATCTGAACCACGCCTGCCTTCCTCCTTAGCATTCCAAGATTCTGTTTCCGTTCGGAATCTTGTCATCCATCGATGCATCATCGATGAAGGTGCCTCCACATGCGTTATGTCTACATTCGTATGGTAGAAGTTGGGATCCCCTACTCTCCAGCAGTCCACCACTGCATTACGCGCCTACGACGGTTGGTCGGCCCAGCCCCAACGCCTCCTACCCAATGTCCCCGTCCAGTTAGGTGGTAAAACCGTACTTATCGACATAGAGGTAATCAATGCCCAATTGGATTATAACCTTTTACTTGGCCGCAGCTACATGTATGCCATGCGGGTGATTGCCTCTTCCATTTTTTGCACCATGATGTTCCCCCGTGAGGGACGCGTGGTCAAGGTTGACCAGCTCACCTACTATGATCCCAATGCTCCCGCAGCACCAGAAAATTTTCTCCCCATGGTTGAACAACCTGTTTCTCATGCCACCACCTCGTTTGTGTCCTCTACGGGGCCTGGAGTTTACTCAGACGCGCCGATGACCTCCACCTTTCAGTCTATTCCTCCCCCGTCATCTACGCTCGAAGTGTCTGACTTATGTAGCCTGTCCCATGATAACCAAACACCTAACAATCAACCACCCTTATTGCCTAAACCACCATTGGTACCTAGCCACATTGGTGTTACACCTATCCATACAATCCCCTTCCTAGTCCCTCCATCGGGAGTAGTAAGCGCCCCAGTTATGGCTACCCTTAGCCTCCCTGGGTTAACCTTGGGATTACCCGTCTGGTACCTTTCGCCTCCCGTTCCCCCGCCGACCCCAAGCGTCGTCCTCCAACTGGTGCAACCCATGGCTACTACCACTCAGCCACCCCCCGATGTCTCTACCCCTTCATCCTCCACGACTCCCCCTCCTACTCCCAAACCCACTGGGGGCAGAGGGCCACAAACTTACACTGCTGTACCACCTCCCAAGACAGTAAAAAACCCTCCAGTGTTTCGCGCTCCTCCCAAATGCTCGTTGTGCGACGAGATAGGCCATGCGACTCATCAGTGTCCACAGTTACCAGCCTTACAGAAACACATGCAGATGCTCGACGACGACCCCAACATCCCGGTTGTCGAACTAAACCCCACCCCCAAGCCTAAAGACAAATCATTACGCACTAACCATCCCCGTGCGATATGTGGTGTTTACGGGCATTACTCACATCACTGTCCCAATCTCCTAGATTATAGAGAAACTCTCTATGAGATGAACAATCTGGATCTTGAGACGGAACCACCCACCATTGAGGAGATCCACCCCCCAGTCTCATCCCCTTCTAGAGAGATTAATACCATTTATATGATCTCTTCAACCACTACTCCTTTGTCAACCGATTTGACAACCCAAACCTTCCGGACTGATGAGGGGATTCTCGAGGCTCTCACCGCCCCGGATTATCCCTGGGATGACATGCACCATCGTTCTTACTTCCTCCCAGAAGAATCCTCCTCTAGTACCGCGACCCAATTTGCGGTTCAATCCAAAGACTTCCTTCCCACCAAGGTCGACTGGTTCAAGGACCCTATTCCTGCTCCTGACGCCTTCGAGGAGGGTAACATGGCCAACATCTCACCTGTCATCCACATTGATATTGCTGCCCCAGGAGGTGCCCTTGAACTCATCACTTTAGGAGCCTCCTGCAGTGAGCACGAGATTGGAGAGTACACACAACTTTTCCAAGAGTTCCATGATGTCTTTGCCTGGTCCTATACTGAAATGCCTGGTCTTGACCCCGCTATCATAGAGAACCACCTTGACACCTTTGAGTCAAGGGGCATAATAGATTACCTCGACCCTGGGATAGGGGGCATGATTAATCATTTTGACCCTACCTCATCACATTTATCTCAGCATGTCAATGAACCCATCATTCAAACCAACACATATGTGATCCACAATCACAAACCCTATGCACATAGCATGGGGGTAGGTCATTAACCCTGCTCACTTTTTCACATGCGTGATCTCAACCATTTTTGAGGTCACATGACACTTGTATATATGATTTGATTTGATACACCTAGTATTCTTCCCCCACGAGTCATCATTTCTCCCCACCACTGCATCCTTGGCTTGGTGGGCTCACCTTTGACCATTCCGGAGTCCTTATAACCTCCATTTTTCGCACCATTTGCACTGCCGGATTCATATTTCCGTGCCCGTGATGATGCTTGAGATCATTTCTCGCTCTCACTAGAACCTTTATTGACATCGTGACATGACACCTTGTCCCCTCGGTTTGCGTGCCACATCGGCCGTAACCCATTTTTGCATATTTTATATCATCGGATTCATTTTTCCGAGCCGGTGATGATGCTTGAGATCATTTCTTGCTCTCACCCCCAAATTTTTTCGGCATTTTTTCCAAAATGCCCCCATCGCCTCGGTGTGCGTGCCACATTGGCCGTTATCCGTTGTTGACACTCTTTATATCGTCGGATTCATTTTTCCGAGCCGGTGATGATGCTTGAGATCATTTCTCGCTCTCACCTGGCACAATTTCAACATTGTGTCCCGACACCTTGCTGCCTCGGTTTGCGTGCCACATCGACCACCATCGGATTGTTCCACATTTTTACATGAGCCAGTCACTCCTGTCATACTGCAAATATTTCGTTATTTTGCCACCATTTCATTCACCCTGCAAGGAGGCCCACCAGTGTTCCCCCCTACCCTCGTTCTTGGTCATCATCATTGTTCCTTGATTGAACACTTCCTCCTTGCCTGGCCATGCCTTTTGTTCGGTATAATTTTATCCCTTTTTCGGGTCGGACAAGTCCCTTACGAAAAAGGCACTGAGGGAGTTTCCGTTAAGCTCTTTTCTGACTCCTAAAACAATGAAAAGATCGCCGAGCAGTCTTGCTTCCTTTCATGCTCATTAAAGTACCTGAAAGGGCATCTATCTGGTATAAGTTTACCCCTTTTCCGTACCTGGTAGACTAATTACGAAAAAGGAATACTCTAGTCACACCGGCTAGAAGAGTTCTTCATTGCATCCTTTTATGCTTCTTTGGGCCTTGGAGACTAAACATACGAAAAATCAACCCCCTGGAGTCTTCTTATTTGCTTTCAGACTCTCTAAAATTGAAAGCAACCACGAGCATGAACTGTCCTGGGCTCGTATAAATCCACACGACAGTACCATTCCATTCCTTCAGAGTCTTCTTATCACTTTCAGACTCCTTAAAATTGAAAGCAACCACGAGCATGAACTGTCCTTGGCTCGTATAAATCCACACGACAGTATCATTTTACACACACTTCTTCTAGTTCCTTAACCCATGAAGAAGTCCCCTCCCGTACCTCCTGGCACTATGATCGATCATCTCGGCAGCACCCCCAATCAGGTCGCCTTTGTACATATTTTTGTAACAAGTGACACTCTTGTGGTCTGTGGCCTCTAGTTCTATAGATTTCACACCAAGACCCCTGAGCCTGTGGTAAAGGGTTAGGTGCTCCGATTGCAATATAATCCATGAAAACAGGACAATGGTCATTTGAATGTCCTTGTGCTCTACACTTTGTACACCAAATTTCTTCTTTAATATCCTTTGCTTTCTTAATATCATGCACTTGCAAAGTTAGGTTTGCTATTTGGTTCTGCAACTGCGCAACATCGTTGCTTGTTCCAGCAATTGGTGAAGCTTCTAGTTTCATAGCCATCTCTAGAGCTTGTTCTTGAGTAGTAAGATTCTGTTGCATAAGAGGAAGTCTAATATGAGGAAGCAGCGCAGCAATGAACCATTCCTTATGCTGCTGCGGTGCAAACTCAAAGCTTACTTGATCTATCAAGGCTTTGAACTTCTGGTCAAAGTCCCATACTGATTCTGTAGGTAACTGTTTTATGTCTTTGAGTTCTGTTATGCACTGTGATTCTGATTTAGGTTTCTTGAATTCTTTAATCATAGCATTTCTTACATCAACAAACGTCCTATTCTGTGATGCTAAGTATTTCATAAACCAGGTTAAAGCTCTCTCTCTTAGTGTGGTTGCTAACTGAACCAGCTTAACAACATCAACATTAATTTGCTTAATCGTCCAAATGGCTTCACATAGAAACCAGTGTTGCTCAGGGTCTTCTAGACCTGTTCCTCTAAAGGTTGGTAGCTTCATGTCATCACCCATCCTTCTTGCACTAGGTTGACATGGAGGTGTTGTGGCACTGCCTCCGGGATGGTTAAACAAAGGTGGGGCTGAGGTACTAGAAGTACCGTGTGGGCTACTAGAGGGTGTTACTATGGGGTTATGCTGAGCCCCGTCTGGCTTTTGCGGTGTAAAAGGGTGATAAGGGATATGAGCACTCCCTTGTCTCTCTATATGGCTCGCTCTATGATCTCGGCTATCTTCTAGGCTAGACTCAAAAGAATGTTGGTCGAGGCCTACTTTATACCGTTTTCCGCTACGAGTGCAACCAATAACTTCAAGATCACTATCAGAATCTGTGGACATTACTTGTCTATGCTATTCATCGGAAGCTATGCATAGTTTTCCTTTTTCATATAAGAGCATTTTAATCCACAAGTTCAGAGAATTTAAGAACTTACCCCTCTATGCTTTGAAGAAGCTCGTCTCAGCCTCGCTGAAGCTCTTTCTCGTGTCTACTGCAAACTCAGTGATGAAGCCTTCCAGCAGACTGTTCAACCAAAAGTCTACTGCGCAGGAAACAGGATTATCTACCCGCTTCAAAATGCTAACTAGCTTAGGCGTCCAAATGATAGGTTGATCAACATGCACAGTGGGTCGAGTATCTGCTAGCTTGGATACCCACTCATGCAACTCGAGTGCAAATGTTACAAAGAAGATTTCGTGAAGGTCAGTATAAATATGCTTCTGCAACCAGTCCTCTGTCTGAAGCCTAGGGCTTCTATTTTCACATTCAGTGAACTCTCTAGCCTTTGAATCAAACCACTCTTGAATTTCTTTATTTGTAGGATTCCAGCACCACATTGCCTTCAAAATAATAGGGTTAAATCCGGCAACAGAACCATTTGTTGGCTGCTTTCTGGACAGACCTGGGTTTTCAGGAAGCGCAGCAATAAACACCCCTTTGGCGCACTGGCCCTTTCAGCAACGAGCTGCACAGCAGCCCAAAGTCTCACCCGAAGTGGCTATGGGGGGGATAAGGAATTAGGTTTCCTTAATCTAGGTGGTGTGGAATCTACAGTCTTCTCTCTTCCCTTGTTGGAGGTAACCCCTGAACAGAGCGTCTCACTCTTTCACAGGTCTCCCAGCGCTACAGCGCTGGAACTCACTCTTCTCAGCCTAGCTGCGCGGTAGCTCCGCACCTGCGCACGAGTCTCTTACCCGCTAACCCTGATACACTATGTATCGTCTATGCCCTTGCGGCACAGCGCAGTAACACACTCCTTTAGCGTTGCGGCGACAGTGCTCTTACAGACTCCTTCGACAATGCACAAGTACAACTTCTAAGGGAGCTTCTAGGATTTACTTTATACAATCATTCATAAAGATAGCGAAACATTCATAGAAACAGACAGTAAAGCAAAGAAATGCAATCACATAAAGCATCACCACAACAACAAGATTTATGTGGTTGAATTCTAGGAGGGAAGCTACGTCCACGGGAACTATGTTTTATATTATCTTGAGATGGGCATAACACAGTTCTGCTGCGCACATAGCTGCAGCCTTAGATCTTTCCGGGAAACTCCACGCAAACAGCTAGGAGCCCTTCTCTTAGATCTATTCTCTTCTTCTACAGATATTACTATAACAAAGACATACAATTACATTCCCCTCAGTCATCTTGCGACTGGTCGATATATGCAATGGCCCTCACGCCAAGCGGTCTTCCTGCAAGATCGCGGCCTTCTTACATGCACAAAATGTTCATTAACAACTTACAAAATACAGCAATACAAATGACTCAGACATCAACTTAGACTATCTGTGTAACTTAGTAACTATCTAACTCTTTTCTCTCTATCCTTCTAACCCGTTTCCGTTTTCAATTACACATATATATAGGTGGCCCTGAGGGTCGCACCTTTGCAAAACTGTGGGCCTTTCCCAATAGTGATCCCCAAAAACCCTAACCACGGACACGGCTAGGTGTACTGCAGGAACCTCTTGCAGTCACGTCGTAGCTTCTTGCAAACTCCGCGATTTCTGGCGTAGATCGCGGGTATGCGCGCCGCTTCATCATTCTTTGCTCCTTGTCCTTCGCCTTCAATGCTTCGGCCCATTTCTCTTCCTTGGTCCGAGCAACCATAACTTCATGTACTTTTCCTTAATGAGGGTAGCTGAGCCCTCTATTCCACCGCTTCATTTACTATGGTGGTTGAGCTTTCTACTCGGCCACCTTATTTACTCTTTCCTTTGACTTGTGTGTGCGAGCTCCGTGATTTTTGGCCCACAATCTGCGGTGAGCTCGTCCATCTGGCACCATACCGCGCACTGTTCATTTCTGCCAAAAATGGTGCTTTTCCTCAAAATTAGCACTTTCCCTTCAAAACTTAGTGCTTTTTCCCCAAAACTGGCAGCTTTGCCACAGCTGTGGCCTATGCTCCAACAATGGCCACTGAAATACAAGAATGGATCCATGTCAAAAGGAGATCATCGCCATAACAACAAACTGTATCTATGTCTCATGATGAGCCAATATAAGTAGGGATCGGTCTTGCGCATCTTGGGTGATAACGAATGAACTGTATCATAAACCCATGGTCTTCAAACCAACCATCGATAGTACAAACCCTAATCCATGTGAATAAAGGATTTGAAGTCGAACATGGAGGATTTCGTTTGATTACCGCTCAATGATGAGAATCGTTAACAAACACGAGGACACCCACCAATAATGAAAATGGGGTCCAAGGTACCTTGTACATTCTTACAAGTGTGAATAATAGGTCTTGAAATCAAACACTTGAAGAATCTGTCGAGTAAGGTACATTGATGTATTCCCATAACTCAACGGCAAGAGAATCTACCCCTCATGACTACAAATATCAAGGTACTAACTAGGAATCTCTAAGTCCACTTCCTAGAGAAAACTGTGTTGATGTCGATAGGAAGAGACCCGTGAGAAGGAAGGAATTGAGATATCCTTCATCATCTCACACGAAGAACAATGAGAGATTGAGTTGAAAAAGGACATATATAAGGGATGGCTAGCATGAGGAGTTAAGATGAACTGCAGAATGGCCGACATAGGGATAATCCTTGAACATTGAGCACCACAGGTAAGTACTTTAGGCAACGTTGGACTGATAGGAAACATGATATAAGTTTTTCATGTAGGGAACATAACAAACTCTCCATATGATCAAAAGAGTAACCAATCGGAGGAGTACACAACTCTGGAATTAGGTTAAATCCTAAAGCTGAAAACTAAGACCCATTGACTCATGAAAGTGCTGTGTTCAAAGATGGATTAGACTTGCTACCAAATAATGAACAAATAATAGAGATTTTCCTTCCCTTCTCTTTTTAAATGTCTTTTCTTAGTTTAACGAGCATGAAAAGGTTGAAAAGAAAGCTCGATATTGTCTCTCTTGTAAAATTTTAATGAGTTCAAGAAACTGAACTCAATAATCCATCTTCATTTTTAAACAAGCTCGAAGAGGAGGGAGAAAACTGCTTGATATAGGTCCAACCATGTGTAATTTAACGAGTCCATCAGAGGGAAACTCAAGAACTTCTTCATGTTTTAACGAGTTTGAAGAAGAGATAGAATAGTACTCGATAAGATACCAATCTGTGGATTTTAATATCAAGCCCAGATCTGCTCGTGCTCGCCGGTGTTTTCAATCTTAAGGAGTCTGAAAAACTTAAACAAGAACTCCATACACCTACTCATCGATTTTAGTATCGATCCCGAGTTGGTATGTGATCACTAGTGTTTTCATATTTAAGGAGCCTGAAAAACTTAAACAAGAACTCCACAGTTTACTTTTTTGTAAAGTTAGCCTCCTCGTACAAATAAGTGTAAAAGTACATGAGCGAGGACTCTTCTAGTCGACAAGACTACAGTATACCTTTTTTGTAAATGATCCACAAAGATCCAAAAAAGGGGTAAACTTATATCTAACTGGATGTTTGTTCAATTCCTTTAACGAGTCTAAACAAGACAAGTATGCTTGGTAATCTTGTTAATTTTAAAGAATTCTAACAAGAACATGAAAAAACTCCATAGGGATGGGAAAATTAAAATAAAGAGAAAAATGATGTATAATAGGTAAGTTCCTGTTATCTCCCAAATTGACCACCGTCTTTTTGGGTGATAGAATGGGTAAATTTTTTATTTCTGTGAGTCTTGGGTTTCAAAATTCGAAAATTTAAGCTTTCAGCAGTTAACTGAGTCTGTGGAAGTTTGCTTAATGGCCGAAAAGGATTAGTTTCCGCAGCTAAGGGGGTTAACAGACAAAACATAAGTTGCCGAAAATGTTTCAATATGCAAAAAATAAAATCTTGCTTTTGCACGCTCCAATGTCAAGCAAGCCTGATTCATCATTGCAGTTGAAGAGAAAGTGCTGCCTAAAAATCCTCTATATACTTGGGCTGTTAGTCATCATTAAGTAGTATCACCTGTCGGTCTAGAAGCTCATTATCATCTCCAGGTATTAAGTGACAGTTCATCATTCCATGGTGAAAACAAATCTCCCACTGAGGACAGAGTTAGAAGGGGTCTGGTACCTTAAGTCTCGCCCACAAGTGGCCGAGTTTTTCAAGTCTGCAAGTGTTTTCGAAGAACAACAAAGATCCGCAAAGAGGAATTTTCTGGTGAAATCGCGTGATGTTGCGGGGCAATTTCGACGGCCTTCCCGAGCTCCAAATCCAAATCTAAAAGCACCAATGGATATCTTATGTTCTGTAGATCAAAATCGACTATTTAAACATGCAAAACGGACATCGGACGGTTGAGAAAATTGATTTTTTCCAAAAGCAGTTTTTTTTTGGAATTCTACAGGATTTCGGCAGCTTAGGCGAGCTACACAGCGCTCATTAGCTGCCGAAAAGGCCAGCTTTCGACAGTTAACTCACGAAACCGGCAGCACTGTTAGCTGCCGAAAGCCTGTTTTTGGTAGTTTTTTCTATTTTTTCCCAGATGTCAATTTTGTTCAGTGAAATAGCGTAAGGCCAGTCAAAAGAGGTGGATTATGAATTATTTCATCAATATCTTAAAGCTTTTAAGCGAGATCTATGTCAGTTGGGCATTTTGGCTAAGATTCGACCTCATTTTGAGGAATAGCACTAGAAGTCAACTGCCACATCAATAGCTTCAGTTTGCTATGCGTCAGCTTAGCACCACCGAGCCTTTGAAGGCCAGTTCCTCTTCATCAAGCACCGAGCACTAAAGGAAGGAGAACTACTTATTGATATTTCCTTGATTTTAGGGATTAATCCCTATCTTTTTGCATTGTTGTTCTAGTTAGTTTCAGTTAACTCAAACAGATCCACGTTTTTAGGATCTGTAGACTATTTGGTAAAGGCTATAAAGCCTAAGAACTCAGACTGTTAAAGGGTTCGAGCTTGGAGAGACTTTGCCATATGTTTTGGTTGCTTGTTATAATAAAAAATCACAGTTTCCTCTTGTTGTTGTGATCAGATATTTTCATCCACCATTGTTCTCCACTCTGTTCAAATTAGCTTAGCCTGTGCTCATGATTTGGATTGAGGAACTTCCTATTGCTGTGTGTGACCCGATGTTATGCATGTACTTGGTTGCATAAACCCTGCATGTTAATATACTTGGTTGTCTCAGCAATATTCTACATACCATTTCTGTTATTTATCATCTGATTTACAGTTTCTAAGAGCACTGGCTCATTTAACTATTTGATAAGCAACCTTTCCATCGAGCTATTGTGGTATCCCATCGATCCATTTACTGAAAAGGGTATTGAATTCTTAAGTTACCAAGCATACTTAGCCATAACCACTAAGTAGTTTCTTGGAGAGCTAACAAATTGGCGCAGTTGCCGGGGAGCGAGGTGAGAAGCTGATCTTCCTGGGAGACGACACAGATCTGGTCCTTGATGATAGACAAGGATCAGACACTTCACTGGTTATAAATCTTCTATCTGGCGACTCCATGAAGGACGAACTCAGTGGCGACTCCATTGTTTAGAATTCTGTTGGTGATTCCACTGGTATGACATGAACAGAATCTTAGCCAAGAGGTATGCATTCTGTGATTTTTCAAGCATTGCTGGTTTTGCTAATCAAGTACCTGCTAGAGATGAATGGGAGAACAGTCTTCCTAAATTTCGAGGAGAAGAGTGGGAAGTGCCAGCTGAACATTTGCTGGACGTTCATGACTACATGCACCGGTTGCAGGTAGTGCATGAGGATGTTCAGATCCGGATCTTCTGTTGTTCATTAGAGGGGATTGCCTGTGATTGGTATCGGTCTCTCCCGGATGCAAGTGTCAGTTCATTGGCTGATTTTCATGCCGCTTTTCATGTATTTTTTAGGGATCATTTTCCAGCTGATCTTCTTTTTCCTGAGTGTTGTCATGAGTTTAATCTTTCGAAATTAGAACTTCAGGGAGAGTATGCAGCTGAAGAGAATATTCTACATTATGATCAAGAAATTGCTGATTCACATCATGATAGCCATGAGGATGTTATTAACATTGTATCAGATTCATTTATTAAAGTGGACTGTCATGATGATCAGATTGTTTCTTTTGAAATCTTTAAAGATGATGATCAAATTTTTATCTCTGAAAATTTTGAAGATGTTGAGCAAACTAACAAGACAACAGCTGACAGTTTCAGATCTATAGAGGTTGAGGAGGATAGCCTACAAAGTCCGGATTTGCAGGGGCTGTCCAATCTTCATCTAGAACAGGGGAAGATAGATCACAACACATATGAAGATGTTGAGCAGAGTGACATATCAGCAAGTGACAGTTTCAGATCTGCAGTGGTTAATGAGAACAGTCTACCATTTTATGATTTGCAGGGACTGTTTAATTTTCAGCTAGAAAACGAGAATCATGATCAAGAATGTGTTAAAGCAGCAGATCTTGAGCAGTTTACACACACCATTGAGATCAAGGAAGACAGCCAGCCACATTATTTTCATTTACAGTCAGAACAGAAGCTTAAAGAGGTATTCCATTACTATTTAATTGATCCTATTGCTGATTTTCTGGAATCCACGAACAATGTGGGTATTAAAATATTCTTTATAGAGCAAAGCTGGTCTAATCATCTGTTCGAACCTTTTTTCTACATGATATGGCTTCATTTGTTGTTCGAGTCAAAATCAAAGATGCCTGTAAATCACAATCTGACATGGCTGCATTGGAAATCCAGTGTTACTTGATCATGCTGCTCCTATTAGTTAGTGTAGGAGTAGATAGGAAAATAAAGCTCTTCTTATGAGCACGTAGATCATTTTCAGTTGTTGTTGAATAAGCAGAACAGGCCGCATGAAAGTTGCAGGTGGGATACAGGTTTGCAGAGGGACCAGTGCTGATGGCTCAATGACTCCATGCCCAATGCTAAAGGTTACTGGAACTACTTGGTTTTGGGATTCTTCGGAACCTCACTGGGAGGATTCCATCCCCGAGTAGGAGCCAGATGTTATCTCCCAAATTGACCACCGTCTTTTTGGGTGATAGAATGGGTAAAATTTTTATTTCTGTGAGTCTTGGGTTTCAAAATTCAAAAATTTAAGCTTTCAGCAGTTAACTGAGTCTGTGGAAGTTTGCTTAATGGCCGAAAAGGATTAGTTTCCGCAGCTAAGGGGGTTAACAGACAAAACATAAGTTGCCGAAAATGTTTCAATATGCAAAAAATAAAATCTTGCTTTTGCACGCTCCAATGTCAAGCAAGCCTGATTCATCATTACAGTTGAAGAGAAAGTGCTGCCTAAAAATCCTCTATATACTTGGGCTGTTAGTCATCATTAAGTAGTATCACATGTCGGTCTGGAAGCTCATTATCATCTCCAGGTATTAAGTGACAGTTCACCATTCCATGGTGAAAAAAAATCTCCCACTGAGGACAGAGTTAGAAGGGGTCTAGTACCTTAAGTCTCGCCCACAAGTGGCCGATTTTTTCAAGTCTGCAAGTGTTTTCGAAGAACAACAAAGATCGGCAAAGAGGAATTTTCTGCTGAAATCGCATGATGTTGCGGGGCAATTTCGACGGCCTTCCCGAGCTCCAAATCCAAATCTAAAAGCACCAATGGATAGCTTATGTTCTGTAGATCAAAATCGACTATTTAAACATGCAAAATGGACATCGGACGGCTGAGAAAATCGATTTTTTCCAAAAGCAGTTTTTTTTGGAATTCTACAGACTTTCGGCAGCTTAGGCGAGCTACATAGCGCTCATTAGCTGCCGAAAAGGCCAGCTTTCGACAGTTAACTCACGAAACCGGCAGCACTGTTAGCTGCCGAAAGCCTATTTTTGGCAGTTTTTTTCTATTTTTGCCCAGATGTCAATTTTGTTCAGTGAAATAGCGTAAGGCCAGTCAAAAGAGGTGGATTATGAATTATTTCATCAATATCTTAAAGCTTTTAAGCGAGATCTATGTCAGTTGGGCATTTTGGCTAAGATTCGACCTTATTTTGAGGAATAGCACTAGAAGTCAACTGCCACATCAATAACTTCAGTTTGCTATGCGTCAGCTCAGCACCACCGAGCCTTTGAAGGCCAGTTCCTCTTCATCAAGCACCGAGCACTAAAGGAAGGAGAACTACTTATTGATATTTCCTTGATTTTAGGGATTAATCCCTATCTTTTTGCATTGTTGTTCTAGTTAGTTTCAGTTAACTCAAACAGATCCACGTTTTTAGGATCTGTAGACTATTTGGTAAAGGCTATAAAGCCTAAGAACTCAGACTGTTAAAGGGTTCGAGCTTGGAGAGACTTTGCCATATGTTTTGGTTGCTTGTTATAATAAAAAATCACAGTTTCCTCTTATTGTTGTGATCAGATATTTTCATCCACCATTGTTCTGCACTCTGTTCAAATTAGCTTAGCCTGTGCTCATGATTTGGATTGAGGAACTTCCTATTGCTGTGTGTGACCCGATGTTATGCATGTACTTGGTTGCATAAACCCTGCATGTTAATATACTTGGTTGTCTCGGCAATATTCTACATACCATTTCTGTTATTTATCATCTGATTTACAGTTTCTAAGAGCACTGGCTCATTTAACTATTTGATAAGCAACCTTTCCATCGAGCTATTGTGGTATCCCATCGATCCATTTACTGAAAAGGGTATTGAATTCTTAAGTTACCAAGCATACTTAGCCATAACCACTAAGTAGTTTCTTGGAGAGCTAACAGTTCCCAAAGATATCAAATGACGGTATGGGCTTCTAGAAAGAATCAATGACAATGGATAGAAAATGGCAGTTCAAGGTGAATGAAGGAAATCTGAATGACATAAATGACGAAAGATAGATTCCATGTATTAATCTAACCGACATGTCATAAGAAGTCAAACCTTGTATAAAACACCAATATGAACATAGTAGTGAGAAAAGTGCCTTCTTGTGCTCCTACCTAGTCAAAACAACTTGAACTGTTCATTAAGATTAAGAAAACTGACAAAAAGAAATTTGAAACTATAGAGAATGGGTACAAATTCAAAAATATTTTAATAAATAGTAACAAATTAAAAATATAACCCACATTTACCATTTTACCATTGGAGAAGAGGACAAAAAACCTACTACTTCAAACATTGATTGTGATCGATCTAGGAGGCTAGATCAGAAACTATCACTTGGAGGTAACTCATCTACCCAGTGGAGTTGCCAGTTCTGTTGTGCGGTAAATCTAGCTATGATAGAGAAATCAAGAGATCATCGACATACGTGTAATTGAGTTCTTTCAATGGAAAAGAACTAAGATCTAAAGTCAAAATGAATACCTGAATAACCGACGTCTGATCCAAGCTTCAAAATTTAATCCCCTGCTCCAATGCTCCAGATGGATTACCTGCAATAAAACATATACTCTTCTCAAATAGTTTGACCAAATAGAAATGAATGCTTAATATGAAACTCATATATTAAGAGATATGAAAGATTAAATGACATAAATTCATACAATGGACAAATCTTTACGGGAAGGAAAGTCTCTGTATTATTTGCATTAAAGGAAATCAACTAAACCTGTTCTGCAACTAGCACCATTGAAACCTGACCCTAGGCTTGCTCCTCTTTCTTTAGTGGAATTTTCTCCAGCATTTCATTATAAAAATTGGTTCTTCCTTTCTCAAGGCCCTCTCCTTGTATTTATAGCAACGCTAAGAGGATAAATGCAAAAGGTAACTGATTAGGGAGGTTATGGTAGTTAGAATAACTTCGATTACTAATCTCTAATCATCTTTTAATATTTTTTTCTTGTTATTTAGAGATACCCGCAAGTGTGTCTCTTGAAAACCATTGAGTGAGTCGCGAGTGTAGTGTTCAGCAATTTGCAGGTATAACGTTTTAGGTTTTACCCGTGGGTTGTCAATATAAACTACTGCGGTTAACCCATGAGTTTGTTGATAGGGTAGTCGCGGTTACAGCTCATAATATGTCACATAAATAGTTATTTTAAGGAGAATATTGCAAAGTCTGGGCCAAAGCATCTATGATCAAATAGGCTCTTCCATCCATAAGGTCCTTTTGTGTGACCGACAAGTCAATGAAGTCACAAATGGAGAAGTGCCATTTTGACTAATAACAACTGCCAATTAACAAAACAAAGCTTTATTTATGGAACTAAAAATTGTCTTAGGAAATTGAAAGAGTTTTTTTTTTTGCAAATGCCAACTGCAAGAAACCTAGTTTTCAGATGCCATTTGTCTAGTTGCGTTCTTGATGGAATTTTCACAAGTAGAATTATTTATTTTTTCTCAAGTAACAACTACTAGAAGACTAGTTTTCAACTGCTACTTGTCTATCTGCACTCCAAATGAAGTTTTCACAAGTATATTATTTTTTTTATGTGGATGGAGAAGAATGTTTTTCATTCCACAATATGTGAAAATGTGGATTAGAAGCAATATTCTGAACAAAAGAGTCCTTTGAAGTTGTTTTATTACATAGCCGCAATCGGTGTCCATTAGCAAGGAGAGGGAATTGATCTCCATCTATAGTAACAAGTCGAACAGTTCCATTACTGACACTATATCAACCTCGTAAGAACCTATCCACCTTGTCCATAGTTTACCCTTAAAGTCCTCACTAGAGGAAATTTGAGGTCTAAAATGGGCCTCCTAAGGAAAATAATAAAATAATAGTTAAAATAATGAAATAATATTTATTAATTTTGGAGGAAGAAAAAAAACTACTTTTTTGTTTGTATTTTCAACATATCTTCATGTGTTTTTACTCAAATTTCGAGCGGGAGCACTCATTGGATGCAAAATTAAATTACGCATCCAACGAGTACCCACACTACATACTTTTGACGTACCCCACTACCCAAAAAACAAGAAGTACCTAAAATAAAGTGATGATGTGTCATCATCATTTTTTCCAGGTATTTCTTGTTTTTGGGGTAGTGGGGTCCATCAAAAGTATGCATTGTGGGTTCTCGTTGGCTGCGGAATTTATTAAGGTATTTGGAAAGAGAAGAACGTCTGATATTTATTAATGAATGAAAGAAAGTACATGCAGTTATACCTTCTTTCAAGCTTGGCACTTCACGAAACCTAGATTCAAGGTCTCCTGCTTCCGTTCTCCAAGGATTCCAGCTTCTAATCAACTGTGCTAGGGTTTACCAGAAACTAAGCACAAGAGAGGGGGATGAGGGTCTCCATTCCTCCATCATAACAATATTGTAGACTTCTGTCCCCTCACATGGCCCTTCTACCCTCCTTATATAGTCAGTGAAGGATAGGAAAAGAAGTTATAACCACTCAGGTGGTTTCCCAACCAACTTAACTTACTCAAATTTCGAGATTTTGACCAAAACAGGGGTGTACGCTACTATTTCACAGTGGATTAGTGCTCAGGAGGGTTGAGCACTACTATTGTACACTAGAGTAGGGTACACATGTTACTATCATGCCTGTGTACCAACGCTCATGTTAACAAATGGCCAAAAAAAGGCTTTTCTGCTCATTTTCAGGAGATGGTTTGTCTGGAAAAATGTTCCTAAGGGTCATATAGATCAAATGGGTCAAGAATGAGGTAATTTCAACCATTTTTAGTGTCCCAAATGACTCCTCCATCCACAAATGTCCTGTTGTGTGACTGAACTTGATCTCAAAAGTGTCGTCATGTGACCAAGGGAAGCCAGTGTCGTCACGGATGGAGAGGTCTCATTTCAAGCTATAACAGATGCCCCCTAATGTATGAGGTAAGAGAGAGTGCAGGAAAAAATGGCCAAAATACATTAGAAATAAAAAAGAGTTGTATCATGGAGGAATGGAGAAACCAAGAATCATAGGCTCAAATGAAGTACCTGAAAGCAAAGGCAATGTCAGACGAACTTATCCTTGGGGTAACTGTCCATGTTCAAATGGTGGAACATGACCTCCAAGAGGATACAATAATGATCCAAATACTGATGCATATATCATGGCCACCAAAATACAAGCGTGGATCAATGAGGAACATAAGTGTAAACATAGCCACATAAATACAAGGTGTACATATGTAAAAACTGGAGAACATAGCCATAGAGAACAAGCTAGATCTACGTCTCATCAAGAGCCCAAAAAGAGTGTGGCTCAGTCTTGCGCAACTTGGGCGATAACATAAATGAGGTGATGCTATTGAGGATCCCAAGGTCTTCATCCAAAAACAACCCAAGGTACAAACCTATCCATGCGAATAAATGAGTTGATGTCAAACATGGGAGGTATCGTCTAATTATCGGTCATTGATGTATACGGTTAACAAACGCGAGGGTGTCCACCAATAATGAAAATGGAACCCAAGGTACCTAGTACATTCAAGCAAGTGAGAATAAATGGTCTTGCTGTCAAACACTTGAAGAATCCATCGGATAGGAGACATTGATGTATTCCCATCTATCCAGTAGCGAGGGAAACTGCCACTAATGACTGCAATCCCCAAGGTACTAACCGAAACTCTAAAATTCATTCCCAGAGCACAATGAGTTAAAGTCAATGGGAATAATTCCATTGGAAGGGAGGCCTTAATGCATCCTCCATTATCCAACATGAGGGACACTCAATAGGTATGAGATGATTTGGAGTAGGATTGAACACATGATGAAACATACTAACACCAAGGAAAGGCCAACACATAAGGTCAAGGGAACTGCAGAATGGCCGACACATGTTGTATCCTTGACCAGTGAGCATGACACAAGAGTGACTTAGGCAGATTTGAACACAAAGAGACCAAAATACAAATCTTCAATGTAGGAGACATTAGCAGATTCTCCATATGATTAGAAGAATAACCAAATGAAGGAGTAGGAACTCTGAAATCAGGTTTACCATAAGGCCAATGCTAGAACCCAACTTGTTTGATAGACACAAAATAGGTGCTTTGTTCAAGGAGATAGTTGACTTGCTACGATCATATTGAAAGATATTTTAACATTCTCCCCTTCCCTTTCCTTTTTCATTTTTTAACGAGCTTGACAAAGAAATAAAGCATGCTCGACGGTATTTTCATATTTAAGGAGTCTGAAAAACCTAGAAGAAAACTCCATACACCTATCTGTGGATTTTATATCAAGCCCGGATTGGTTTGTGCTCAGCGCTGTTTTCTTGCTTATAGAGTTGAAAAAATTAAATAGTCCTCTATACACCTATCCGTGGATTTTATATCGAGCCCGGATTGGTATGTGCTCGGCGGTGTTTTCTTGTTTATAGAGTTGAAAAACTTAAACAGTCCTGTATCAACCATCTTGTGGATTTCACATCGAGCACGACTAGGTGAATGCTCGCTTGGTGTTTTCACATTTCGAGAGTCTGAAAACCCTAAAGATGACTCCCAAAATCCTTTTTCATAAAGTTAGTCTCCTTCCCCGAAAAAGTGTAAAATGATGGAAGAAGAACTCTTCTAGCACATACAAGAGTATACCTAGAGTATACCTTTTCCGTAAATTATCCACCAAGGCCCGGAAAAGGGGTAATTCTATACCTAAGTGGATGTCGGTTCAGTTATTTTAACGAGCACAAAAAGACAACTATGCTCGGCAAACGTTTCCTATTTAAGGAATCTAAAAAGGGCGCTAAAGAACTCCATAGGGATCTTTTTCGTAAAGGTTTAATGAGTCCGGAAAAGTAAACTCATGACCTCCTTACTGTTTTTAACGAGCTCAAGGGAGATATAGACAATGCTCACAACTTCCTTATTGTTTTTAATGAGCTCGAAGTGAAGATGAAAGAAATGCTCATAGCCTCCTTATTTTTTTTAACGAGCTCGAAGGAAAGGTGGAAGAAATGCTCATAACCTACTTATTGTTTTTAACGAGCTCGAAGTAAAAGAAGAATGTTCAAAACCTACTTACTATTTTTAATGAGCTCGAAGTAAAAGAAGAATGCTCGTAATGGGAGGAGACAAGTGTCAAGGACATGTGAAAATAGCTCCAAGCGCATGGAACAAAGCTATTCCTAATGCAAGGAACGTGATCAAGATAAGGACAGCTAGGGTGTGTCTCCTCCAGGTAAAAGGTATCAAATTGCAAAGGCAAAAATGATACAGGGCTTAGCAGAAATGAGATCAGAGATGGAGGCTTATATAACGAGATAAAAGCATGGAAGCTGGCATTATGCTCATTAACGCAAGTGGGATCATAACAAATGCATATGCAACTTAAACACAAAGATGGGAGCCTTATCAGGGATGGCCAGAAATATATGAGGAAGAATGATATGAGGCTTCTTCTCAAAGTCATGGTAAATCTAAAAAGGCTCCCGAGCCTATGAGAAAAACTCAACATGGGCACCAGGATGGCATAACGGTGCTGACTAAGGTGACCCATGTTAGGTAGGCTATGCTGTCAAACTGGTGTATAATGCATTAAGAGATGGCTAACACACCAATATCCAATAGGTTCGACCCTATGGCGAATTCAGATGGGAAAAGGTTCAAATGCAACATAACAGCGGGGAAGCCTAAACCTATATGCAAGGTTTCGAATATACCTGACATGGTCGCACAAGGTGTCGAAAAGGACCAGTAAGCAAGTATACATCCAGCTAAGAATCCTTTCTCCAAGAAACATTAGTACCAAGATCATATCTAAAATATATGTAAGGAAAGACCCAATACAAGTCACTATGGTAGAAATACTTTCAACTTCAATATCATCAACAATAGGCATAAACAAGGCAGAGTTTTCAAAAAAAGACTCTATGGTACCCAAGCCCGAGGAATTACAATGAACAAGATCAACTTCAGGATGAAGATCAAAGTTGAAGGACATGATGGAATCTGCAGAAACAAATTCATCATCATGGGAGTTGAAAATTCTAGAAGCAGAATCAAACTCAGCAGGAACACCGATTTGCGGATCTATAAGAGAGTACAAAGACTCAACAATAGGAAGATCAAACTTTAAGGTCAAACCGGGGCTGGACATAACTGCGACTGGATCAACATCCAAGTGAATGGAAGACTATACTATAGACTCTAGGAAAACTTCATCGGAAGGAAGTATATCATCCCAGATAGAATACATATCTAAACATTCAGATGGAGGTGTCAAGTGGTCAAAAGCTGGGACTAAGTCCCGAGAAGGTAAGAATGAACTTAGAGACTCCTTCTCAGTAGCAGTTGAACTCAAAGAACAATATGCCGCAAAATTCCCATGTGACATAGTAGTGCCAAATGACGAGGGACCTGACTATTCTACAGTTGGATAATAAGGAGAATCAATGAATGCAAGTTGGTCGATGGTGAAAATGTTTTCGTTATGAGGGAAATACATCACACAAAAAAGTGTAGACACCACAGCATGCATATCATAAATGTAATCATTCTCGAGGATCATATCAAAGTCCACAGGGCCCTTTAAAACCATAAAATCAACTAAGACTATTTTTCCACCCAAAGTAACAGGTGCCTGACGGAGGAATCCGATCGGTTCACTAGGTCTTATATCGAAGGTCAACAGCCAATTAACAGTTGGAATAAGATTAGGGAAACCCAAATCTCTCCAAGCATAAGTGGATAAGATACTAACAGAATCTCCTTCATCAACAATGCATCGATCAACCGTATGGTTCCCAATATCAACCTTTATCTGGAAAGGTGTCGAAGAAGGAAGACGAGGCTCGGCTAGACTATTCCAATCAAAGGAAACGATCCTAGGGCTTGGTAGGGGTTCACGTGGCACAGATGAAGTACCCCCCTTTTCAGGAACATCCAAACTGGTAATGCAGAAGACTTCCGCAGTAGGTGCATAAATCTTTGCAGGACTGATGGGATTGGTAGAAGATTGCATCGATTCGATCACTTCACTCTCTGAAGGAAGAGCGGGGTCGACCAAAGATTGCATTGGTTCAACCACTTTATCAACCAAAGGTTGATCTGACTGTAGGGAATCTATAGACAACTCAGGAACAAAGGTTCCTTAAGACATGGACCACACTCTTCGTGCCTCTGGAATGACAGGGCATCGATGAGTAAGGTGATCTCCCTTACAAAGTTTAAAAGGGAACTTTGGTTTCCATCCTATAGTTCGAGACTCCTTTACAATGTCAGTACTCTCAGCATGACTAGCATTGGCTGATAGCTTGCCCCTGGCATGACTTACAGAGGTTGGTTGCTCAGAATTAGAAGACTTTGGAACTAAGGACCACACTTTTTTCACTTCTGGAAGTACAGGGCACAAGTAAGTAAGGTGGTATCCCTCGCAAAACTTATAAGGGAACTTAAGCTTCAATTTGTTTGGTTTTTCGACAATGTCAACTCCTTCAGCATGACTTTCAGTGGCTGATCTGGTGTCTCCAGTATGACTCACAGGAACTGGTGACTTGTCATTAATATGACTAGCAGTGATCAATGACGTGTCCCCAACATGACTGATAGTGGTTGAAGACAAACTTTCAGTTTGATTTTCAATGACTAAAATCTTTCTCCTAGCATGACCTTTAGAGGCTGGGTAGGTTCCCCCTGCATGATTTGCAGAGGCAGGGTGCTTTCCCCCAACATGACTTACGGAGGCTGGGTTGTTGCCCCCTTGTTTTGGCATCTTCTTCCTATTCTTCCTCTGTCTATTCCTTTTAGACTGCTGGTTACTAGTATTTCTACTTTCGCCACATGAGGTAGAAGGAGGAGGAGAAGATAATACTGTCAAAGAAGGCACAGTGCTCTGATGCTCTTGATTTGAGGTGCTCACAAAAGAAGCGCCAGGAGCATGCAAGGCATTCGGAGTGGAAAACAACCAAACCGGCAACCCTATAGTGAATCCAAGAAGATTCAGAGTAGCCATTAA
This sequence comes from Larix kaempferi, assembly GCA_027924585.1. NCBI lineage: Eukaryota > Viridiplantae > Streptophyta > Pinopsida > Pinales > Pinaceae > Larix > Larix kaempferi. The sequence goes on along the minus strand of BSBM01000995.1, from coordinate 424,253 downwards.
GGGATTCCAATGTTTCCAACGAATGGAACAACACAAGGATCCCCTGGAATAGGGGTACCTTGATTGGTGCTCGCCGAAATTCTAGACATAGTTTCCTGCTCAAATGAACAAGAAAATCTCTAAGTCAAACTAAAACAAGTAGCACAAAGAGCACACCACTAAAAAAGGTCTTAGGTAAATCAAACCAGGCAAACAAATGCCTTCCGAAGAAGAGTATGGGATGATGAGGGCCCATAATAGATCAACGCAGGATGAAGAATAGTTACCCGGGGTCCACAGTACAATGACTAAGGGTACAAGCGCTGGAATCACCCAACTGCCCTCCAAAAGACCTGGAAGGGATTTCCTCCCACGTCTGTCCTAGGTACAACAGATATACCCTCCGCTATCACCTGTGTATGAACCTATGGTCAGATACTAAGGATACCACCACACCAAAAACTCCTGGGGGAACAGTCGCTGGTCGAATCAGAAGGCGTGGGCAGGGTAACTGAGCCCAAAAGTCAAAAGAGTCCCCAAACGTTATCTAATCCTGGTATATGCTCGAAACAGAAAGTAGGAGGAGTATTCCCAACAATCTGATCTCACAAGACCTACTGCATAGATCCCAGGAAAGCTTTGAATGAAGTGGGTTGACCTATGATAGTCGAACTATGATTTTTGCGTAATGTGTGATCTTGGGTGGTTTAAGGTGTTTTAAACCCAAGATCCTAACCAAGACTAGTTGGTGTAGTGTAAGCTAGAAAAGAAAATGTTACTAGTACATTTTATTAGGGTTCATTTCAAAGGTTACTTGCTTATTCAAAAAGGTAGTGGGTGTGTGAGAGTGGTTATAGTAGAGATAGAGTACTGAAAATGAAATATTTACCACCAAACAAATCTTTTCTTTCCAATGCAAGTCTTAAAATTATGATCTATAATGCATATGCAAATGCAATTTTTAATCTTTCGAATGCAAAAAAAAAAGTAAACAGAAAGTCTAAACTCAAAACCTAAGAATGCAGCTACTCAAACAAATAGGTATGCAAAAGAAAACTTGTTCTTTTGATGCAAACCACTCTAAAATCTTTTAAGCCACTTTCAAGGTACTCTATTCAGAAGATAAATCAAAATTCTTTATGCTTTTCAAAGGTAAGAAAAAAAAACTGAAACTACCCTACTATCAAAACAAAAGCAAAGAACTTTCAGGTTCTCTTTATTGAAACAGTAAAAGCTACCAAATATGACTTTCAAATTCTTATTGATGTAAGCATTCCAAACATTGGGAAAAGAGTACGAAAAAATACTTTTAGACCCAAATGAAACAAATGACCTACAAAGAAGTATGGATTGGTAAATTTAGGTCTGCACATAAACAATGCAAACAAGGTCTTGAACAACAACCAAAACACTTGAGCTTTCACTACAAAAGAAAACTTAAAAGCATAAGGGAGGATAAAAAACCAATCTAAAAGAGAAATTTCACTCAAATAGATACAAACAGGGTCAAGAAGACTCAAGAGGTTTCAAATCTAGTGGAAATGGAGCAAGCAGGTTCAGTCAGACTTAAATTACGGTACAAAACACCAAACGGATCCACAACCCCCAACTTGGTTCAACAAGCCCCAAAACTTTCCAAACAAGCCCAAATTGATCAAACGAGGTTCAAATCATGAATGTAGGATCATTACAAGGATGGGAGACCACTTACAGTGGTTTAACTCAGACCTAGGGTCACCGAGGACCCGAAAAAATGTAGCCACAGCCCCCAGATTTGGGTCCACAACCAAAAAGCTCAAAAACTTTCAAACCCAAATTTTGAGCGCTACTGTGTATGAGGCATACCAGCTCCCACAGCAGGATGGGCACTAATATGTAGAGGAAAAGTAGCGTATGGGCGCTAATGTGTTGTACAAAAAGTAGCGTACAGGTGGAAAAAGTTTGAAAAATGGGGTTAGAACCCCCAAACATGGGTCCACCAGGGTCTGAAAGGGCTAGGAAGGGTCTATAAAAGCCAAGGAGGGTCAAACAAATCCTACTAACTGATCCTAATCAAGAAAATGAACAAATACCATCAGACAAGACTGAAGAAATGACCTTGGATACCCCTATGCAGTCAGGCTTTCGCCAGCGGCGTCACCATTCTGTTGGTGGGAAAATGCACCTATAGTTCAGGGCAGAAACTACCAACTTACGGTGATAAAGATAGACTTACAAGCATTCTGCAAGTACAACAAATAAATGAAGAGATTAGTGTTTAGAGATGTAGGCACCTTATTCAGAAGGTTGATCCTAGCTTTGCCTCCCTCGCTCTCCAATGCTATTCAGTGTCGCGATGCCCAGACCTGCAAAACAACTTGATACCTTTCTCAAATACATTTGACTACATATATAATATTGATATCCATAATGGAAGAAGACATCAAACTACAATCAAACAGTAATCAAATCTAAGACACATTAATAGGTCATATTTGGAAAGAGAAGAACGTCTGATCTTTATTAATGAATGAAAGCAAGTACATACAGTTATACCTTCTTTCAAGCTTGGCACTTCACAAAACCTAGATTCAAGGTCTCTTGCTTCCGTTCTCCAAGGATTCCAACCTCTAATCAACTGTGCTAGGGTTTACCAGAAACTAAGCACAAGAGAGGGGGATGAGGGTCTCCATTCCTCCAGCATAACAATATTGTAGAATTCTGTCCCCTCACATGGCCCTTCTACCCTCCTTATATAGTCAGTGAAGGATAGGAAAAGAAGTTATAACCGCTCAGGATGTTTCCCAAGCAACTTAAATTACTCAAATTTCGAGATTTTGACCAAAACAGGGGTGTACGCTACTATTTCACAGTGGAGTAGCGCTCAGGAGGGTTGAACGCTACTATTGTACACTAGAGTAGGGTACACATGCCACTATCATGCCTGTGTACCAGTGCTCATGTTAAAAAATGGCCAAAACCAGGCTTTTCTGCTCATTTTCAAGAGATGGTTTGGTCTGGAAAAATGTTCCTAAGGGTCATATACATCAAATGGGTCAAGAATGAGGTAATTTCAACCATTTTGCATGTCCCAAATGACTCCTCCATCCACAAATGTCCCGTTGTGTGACTAAACGTGATCTCAAGAAGTGTCATCATGCAACCAAGGGAAGCAAGTGTCGTCACGGACGGAGAGGTGTCATTTCAAGCTATAATACATTCCTTTATCTCATGTTCTGTTATCATTTAATCATTCTCATTATCGTGCTATGCATGTATCACCGGCAACACAACCAATGTTGTAGTTAAGTGGCTTGCATAGTTACTAGCGATACATGATATAGAATAAACAAGCAATTAGATAGATATGAACACAAGATAATGATGGAAGAGTCAACAAGTCTTTCTATTACTCATAACCAAAGTACAATACAATGTCTTAGTGCCACCTCTGTATCCGACTCTCCATCCTTTATATATAGTTTACAAGTAATTACATAACGACCTGTCGGTTCACTAATGGACGTGACTAAACTAGCTCGACATGTAGTGGTCGACACGACATTTCACCATGTTCTACGAAGTGGTCGAACGGAGGACCTTGTCGGGCGACCGACCTAGGCTCCTCCAACAGCATCATTAATTTCCCACTTGAGAGTCCCTTTGAGTTGGTCAACATTTAATACACCTCCCTTATTCATCATTTGTCCCCATTCACACCTTGGACCAACTTTAACATCAACTTAAACCATCCTAGATCCAAATCCTAGGCTCTATCAAGCGCCGAGAGGGATCAAATCTCCCGAGGTGCAAACCTCTCCTTGAATAGCTCCTGGAGTGCAATACCTGAGCCACCTAATCCTAAGCTCCAAAGTCTCTAGTTTAAGTCTCATATTTACTTTTTACCTTGTGTTATTCTTTTTTGTTTATGGCCGACATAATATTTATTACTTTTTACGTTCTATTATTATTTTTTGTTTACTTTGTATTATTTTGTTACTCGACAAACACTCTAAAATCTCATATTTACTTTTTACTTTGTATTAAAAGTAAAAGTAAAGTCTTTAGTTTAAGTCTCATATTTAGTTTTTACTTTGTATTATTCTTTTTTTGTTTACTTTGTATTATTTTGTTACTCAACAAACACTTGACTCACAAGATCTCTCAATAAACACTCGACTCACAAGATCTCCCCCATACTGGGCTATAGAGCACCTCTCGGTGCAGTAATTTTCCTTATGAAAATTTACCCCATTTTAATACAAAGGCAAACTTAAGATAAATCCAAATTCCCAAATAAAATTAATTATCCATTTGAACTTTGGATTGGGAATTTCCTATTTCACATTGGTTATAATTTTATATTGATAACTTTGATTTTCCATTTGAAAGCCTCACCAACCTTAGGAGACTCAACTTAAGTGATCAATCAACATATCCCACCGTCTCATTCAAACTTTTACCTTGGTCATTGAGATTAGACTTGACAACTTTCATGACCATGACTAAATGAATTAGGCCATTTTGGTACTTATCAAATTTTTTGGGTCATTACAAAAAACAATGTGGATTTGAATTATTGTTTGAGTGGGGATTAAACCATAGATATGATTGATTTATTCTCTTGCAACATAGTTCAATTTCGTATTTTTTTAGTGTGTGAGTGATTTAGTTAGTGAAAGTGTTTATTTAATTGATTTGTTCGAGTTACAGTAGATGTGAGAGTTTGATTTCAATGATTGTAGTGTCAGTTGGAACTTGTTTCCTGCATAGACTTTGCACAATGACTTTGAAATAACGAAATTCCTTACGTTGACAATTTATGTTTTGGGTATTTGAGTTGTTCAATTAATTCGACAATTCAATTACCCAACAATTACTCATTAGCTATTATGAAGGAGTACAACACAATAAGAATAACATCAAAACATGGGTAACAATAGAATAAAAACAACAGAGTTTAAATGAATATGGCACCAAAACTATTGTTGTGTGGTAAATCTACCTAGGATAGGGAATTCAAGATATCATCAACATACGTGTAATTGAGTTAGAGAGATAGAACAGTAAACAGGTGCAACATGCAATACTTCTCTCAATGGAAAAGAACTAATATCTAAAGTAAAATGAATACTGAATAACCAGCATCTGATCCAAACTTCAAACTTTAATCTCCTGTTTCACTGCTCCAGATAGGTTACTTGCAATAAAACATATACCCTTCTCAAATCTTTTGACCAAATAGAAATGAATGCTTAATATGAAACTCATATATTAAGAGATATGAAAGATTCAATGACATAAATTCATACAATGGACAAATATTTATGGGAAGGAAAGTCTCTGTATTATTTGCATTAAAGGAAATCAACTAAACTTGTTTTGGAACTAGCATCCTTGAAACCTGACCCTGGGATCCTACTCATCTTCCTTTAGTGGAATTTTCTCCAGCATTTCCTTGTCAAAATTGGTTCTTCCTTTCTCAAGGCCCTCTCCTTGTATTTATAGCAAGGCTAAGAGGATAGACTCGAAAGGTAATTGGTTAGGGAGTTTATGGTAGTTAGAATAACTGCCATAACTAATCTCTAATAATATTTTAATATTTTTTTCTCATGATTTAGAGATACCTGCGAGTGTGTCTCTTGACAACTAGTGAGTGAGTCGCGAGTATAGTGTCCAGCAACTTGCGAGTGCATCTTTTTAGGTGTTACTTGTAGGTTGTCAATATAAACTATCGCAGTTAACCCGCGAGTTTGTTGATACAGGAGCCACGGCTATATCCGAAAATATGTCACATAAATAGTTATTTTAAGGAGAATACTGCAAAGTCCGGGCCAAAGAATCTATGATCAAATAGGCTCTTCCATCCATAAGGTCCTTTTGTGTGACCGACAAGGAAATGTAGTCGCAGATGGAGAAGTGCCATTTTGATTGATAACAAATTCCCCCTAATGTATGTGGTCTGAGGGGAAGACAATGGCCGAAATACATTACAAACCAAGAAGTGGAGGAGCATAGGAACCATAGGGAAAAGGTCGCAAAGAGTACCTAAAACATAAACAAGGTCAGCGAGCAATTACAATCTTGGTATCATGAGATGTTTAGAATGTCAGAACATGATCCCCAATACATAACTAAAAAGATGTATATAGCATGGCCATTGAAACACAAGCATGGCCATTGAAATACAAGCATGGATCCATGTCAAAAGGAGATCATTGCCATAACAACAAACTGTATCTATGTCTCATGATGAGCCAATATAAGTAGGGATCGGTATTGCGCATCTTGGGTGATAACGAATGAACTGTATCATAAAACCGTGGTCTTCAAACCAACCATCGATAGTACAAACCCTAATCCATGTGAATAAAGGATTTGAAGTCGAACATGGAGGATTTCGTTTGATTGCCGCTCAATGATGAGAATCGTTAACAAACACGAGGACACCCACCAATAATGAAAATGGGGTCCAAGGTACCTTGTACATTCTTACAAGTGTTAATAATAGGTCTTGAAGTCAAACACTTGAAGAATCTGTCGAGTAAGATACATTGATGTATTCCCATAACAACGACAAGATAATCTACCACTGATGACTACAAATATCAAGGTACTAACTAGGAATCTCTAAGTCCACTTCCTAGAGAAAATTGTGTTGATGTCGATAGGAAGAGACCCGTGAGAAGGAAGGCATTGAGATATCCTTCATCATCTCACACGAAGAACAATGAGAGATTGAGTTGAAAAAAGACATATATAAGGGATGGCTGGCATGAGGAGTTAAGACGAAATGCAGAATGCCCGACACAGGGGTAATCCTTGAACATTGAGCACCATGGGTAAGTACTTTAGGCATCTTTGGATTGATAGGAAAAATGATATAAGTTTGTCATGTAGGAAACATAACAAACTCTGCATATGATCAGAAGAGTAACCAATCAGAGGAGTACACAACTCTGGAATGGGGTTAAATCCTAAAGATGGAAACTAAGACCCATTGACTCATGAAAGTGCTGTGTTCAAAGATGGATTAGACTTGCTGCCAAATAATGAACGAATAATAGAGATTTTCCTTACCTTCTCTTTTTAAATGTCTTTTATTAGTTTAACGAGCATGAAAAGGTTGAAAAGAAAGCTCAATATTGTCTCTCTTGTAAAATTTTAATGAGTCCAAGAAAGTAAACTCAATAATCCATCTTCATTTTTAAACAAGCTCGAAGAGGGAGAAAACTGCTTGATATAGGTCCAACCATGTGTAATTTAATGAGTCCATCAGAGGGAAACTCAAGAGCTTCTTCATGTTTTAACGAGTTCAAAGAAGAGATAAAATAGTAGTCAATAAGATACCAATCTGTGGATTTTAATATCGAGCCTAGATCTGCTCGTGCTCGCCGGTGTTTTCAATTTTAAGGAGTCTGAAAAACTTAAACAAGAACTCCATACACCTACTCGTGGATTTTAGTAGCGAGCCCAAGTTGGTATGTGATCACTAGTGTTTTCATATTTAAGGAGCCTGAAAAACTTAAACAAGAACTCCACAGTTTACTTTTTCGTAAAGTTAACCTCCTCGTACAAATAAGTGTAAAAGTACGTGAGCGAGGACTCTTCTAGTTGACAAGACTACAGTATACCTTTTTCGTAAATGATCCACAAAGATCCAGAAAAGGGGTAAATTTATATCTAAGTGGATGTTTTTTCAATTCCTTTAACGAGTCTAAACAAGACAAGTATGCTTGGTAATCTTGTTAATTTTAAAGAATTCTAACAAGAACATGAAAAAACTCCATAGGGATGGGAAAATTAAAATAAAGAGAAAAATGATGTATAATTGGTAAGTTCCCAAAGATATCAAATGACGGTATGCGCTTCTAGAAAGAATCAACGACAATGGATAGAAAATGGCAGTTCAAGGTGAATGAAGGAAATCTGAATGACATAAATGACGAAAGATAGATTCCATGTATTAATCTAACCGACATGTCATAAGATGTCAAGCCTTGTATAAAACACCAATATGAACGTAGTAGTGAGAAAAGTGCCTTCTTGTGCTCTTACCTAGTCAAAACAACTTGAATTGTTCATTAAGATTAAGAAAACTGACAAAAAGAAATTTGAAACTATAGAGAATGGGTAAAAATTCAAAAATATTTTAATAAATAGTAACAAATTCAAAATACAACCCACATTTACCATTTTACCATTGGAGAAGAGGAAAAAAAACCTACTACTTCAAACATTGATTGTGATCGATCTAGGAAGCTAGATCAGAAATTGTCACTTGGAGGTAACTCATCTACCCAGTGGAGTCGCCAGTTCTGTTGTGCGGTAACTCATCTACCTATGATAGAGAATTCAAGAGATCATCGTCTTACGTGTAATTGAGTTATAGAGATAGAATAGTAAACAGGTGCATCATGTAATACTTCTTTCAATGGAAAAGAACTAAGATCTAAAGTCAAAATGAATACCTGAATAACCGACATCTGATCCAAGCTTCAAAATTTAATCTCCTGCTCCAATGCTCCGGATGGATTACCTGCAATAAAACATATACTCTTCTCAAATATTTTGATCAAATAGATATGAATGCTTAATATGAAACTCATATATTAAGAGATATGAAAGATTCAATGACATAAATTCATACAATGGACAAATCTTTACAGGAAGGAAAGTCTATGTATTATTTGCATTAAAGGCAATCAACTAAACCTGTTCTGCAGCTAGCACCATTGAAACCTGACCCTAGGCTCCTGCTCCTCTTCCTTCAATGGAATTTTCTCCAGCATTTCCTTATCAAAATTGGTTCTTCCTTTCTCAAGGCCCTCTCCTTGTATTTATAGCAACGCTGAGAGGATAGACTCAAAAGGTAATTGGTTAGGGAGGTTATGGTAGTTAGAATAACTTCCATAACTAATCTCTAATCATCTTTTAATATTTTTTTCTTGTTATTTAGAGATACCCGCGATTGTGTCTCTTGAAAACCACTGAGTGAGTCGCGAGTGTAGTGTCCAGCAATTTGCAGGTATAACATTTTAGGTTTTACCCGTGGGTTGTCAATATAAACTACCGCGGTTAACCCGCGAGTTTGTTGATAGGATAGTCGCGGTTACATCTCAAAATATGTCACATAAATAGTTATTTTAAGGAAAATATTGCAAAGTCTGGGCCAAAGCATTTATGATCAAATAGGCTCTTCCATCCATAAGGTCCTTTTGTGTGACTGACAAGGCAATGAAGTCACAAATGGAGAAGTGCCATTTTGACTGATAAGACTGCCAATTAACAAAACAAAGCTTTATTTATGGAACTAAAAATTGTCTTAGGAACTTGAAAGAGTTTTGTTTTTTGCCAATGCCAACTGCTAGAAACCTAGTTTTTAGATGCCTTTGGTCTAGTTGCGTTCTTGATGGAATTTTCACAAGTAGAATTATTTATTTTTTCTCAAGTAACAACTACTAGAAGACTAGTTTTCAACTGCTACTTGTCTATCTGCACTCCAAATGAATTTTTCACAACTATATTATTTTTTTTATGTGGATGGAGAAGAATGTTTTTCATTCCACAATATGTGCAAATGTGGATTAGAAGCAATATTTTGAACAAAAGAGTCCTTTGAAGCTGGTTTATTACATAGCCGCAATCGGTGTCCATTAGCAAGGAGAGGGAATTGATCTCCATCTATAGTAACAAACACATATTTCATTAGACTTGGAATTAAACAGTGGATTTGGAATTCCAAAATAACTAAAAGACTCAATTTTGGTGTTGTCCTTGGAATAAAATGTTTCCATTTTTAATGAAATATGTGTTAACAAGTCGAACAGTTCCATTACTAACACTGTATCAACCTCGTAAGAACCTATCCACCTTGTCCATAGTTTACCCTTGAAGTCCTCACTAGAGGAAATTTGAGGTCTAAAATGGGCCTCCTAAGGAAAATAATAAAATAATAGTTAAAATAATGAAATAATATTTATTTTGGAGGAAGAAAAAAAACTACTTTTTTGTTTGTATTTTCAACATATCTCCCTGTTTTTTTACTCAAATTTCGAGCAGGAGCACTCATTGGATGCAAAATTAAATTACGCATCCAACGAGCACCCACACTACATACGTTTGACGTACCCCACTACACAAAAAACAAGAAGTACATAAAATAACGTGATGATGTGTCATCATCATTTTTTCCAAGTATTTCATGTTTTTGGGGTAGTAGGGTCCATCAAAAGTATGCATTGTGGGTACTTGTTGGATGCGGAATTTGATTCCACATCCAACGAGTTCTCCCGCCGTAAATTTGAGTAAAAACACATAGAGATATGTTGAAAATACAAACAAAAAAAGTAGTTTTTTTATGACAAATATTTCAAGTCAACCATTATGGTTGACTCATTTTATTGAAATTCTATTGGTTCTTGAATTCCAACTCATAAGAAATTATGGTAGGCTCATTTTCTTATAAGGTCCATTTTAGACCCCAAATTTCCTCTAATTTGAATCTAGAATCATATAGAAGGGCCTAGTATCCAGGATGAAATACTTTTTTCTTGATGAGCTTATCATGCCATTTAGTACACTGCTTCTGAACAATATCTGTGTGTTGCAGTGTTGTTACTCGTAACTCATCCAACTCATTAAGTTGATTCAACCTATGATTCTGAGATTCTTTCATGTCTAATCCAACTTCCACAGTAGTTCTTGATGTTTTGATTTCAAATTCAACTGGGAAAATTTGACACTTACCATATACCAATTCAAATGGAGAAAATCATGTAGTATTTTGCCAAGTAGTTCTATATTTGCATAGAGATTCTGGTAACCTTTCACTCTAGTCTTTTAAATTGGTGACCACATTTTTTGTAAGGATACTCTCCAGGACCTTGCTTGTGCTTTCCACTTGTCCATTGGCTTGTGGATGGTAAGGTTAAGTAACATGATGTTGGATCTTATATTTTGATAGGATTTTTTTATTTTGTTTCCTATAAATATTTTCCCTCCATTAGTGACAACCTATCTAGGAATTCCATAACGAACAAAAAATTTATTCAAATAAGAAATCCATGACAGATTGTTATGTAGCCTTCGAGAGAGCCTTTTCCTCCATCCATTTGGTGAAATAGTCTGGACAGAACATAATGTATGATTTCTATTTGGTGGGGGGTCGATTTCCCTACAAAATCTAGAGCCCATTTTTCAAATGGTTCTATGACTATCTAAGCTTGTATATCCATTTCATCTGCTTGAATCGGATGACCCATTCTTTGACAGCTATCACACTTTTGTACATATTGTTTTGCATATTTGAATATTGTGGGACAATAGTAACCCATATGCAGAACTTTTCTCCCTACTCTCCTATCAGCAAAATCCACCCCATAGGGTTCATCGTGACAAGATTGCAAGATATCAGGGATTTCATCCTCCCTGACACACCATCGAATTATCTGATCATCTCCCATGTAAAAGAGACACCCTTCAACCCAAGAATATGGTGCGCTCTGTTGGATAATCCTTCTTTCTTCTTTTGAAGAGAGATGGTTTGGAAGATTTCCTGTAGCAAGAAAGTTAGAAACATCTACGCACTAGGGAGTAACAACATAAACAGCAAATAGGTATTCATCAGGAAAATTACTTCTACAGGAAATCTATCCCTTACTGTAACAAACCAAGACAAAAAATATGCTACTACATTTTCCTTACCAGGTTTGTCAACAATCATAATATCAAATTCTTGGAGGAGTAACAGCCATCTGGTAATCCATGCAATATTAATGTGTTTATTAGTGAGATACCTGATTGTTGAGTGGTATGTGTGAATAAATGTCGGGTAGCCAGTGATGTAATGCCAAAATTTGTTTACTGAGAAAACCATTGCCAAAAGCTCCTTTTTTTTTACTGTGTAGTTCTGCTTTGTAGGAGTTAAATTTTTGCTGGTGTAATAGATGGTGTATGGATTCTTATCTTCCTCTTGGCCCAAAACTACTCCCACATCCATGTTAAATGGGTCTGAGGTAATGTGAAAAGGTAATCTCCAGTCTGTTCCTCGCAATATGGGTGTCGTGGATAACAATTTTTTCACTTTCCCAAAAGTTACATCACATTTATCAGTCCAAGAAAAGGTTTCATCTTTCAACAACAAAGCAAACATAGGAGAGGAAATTCTCGAATAATTCTCCATAAATTAGCGATAATAACCAGTTTTACCTAAAAATATGCATACCTCTTTATGCATTTTAGGAGGAGAAATATCAAGTATTACCTTCACCTTTTTTGGATCAACTTGGATACCTTCTGCTGAAATAAAATGTCCCAAGATGATCCCCTTAGTCAGTAATATATGGCATTTTTCTGTACTTAACGAAAGATTTACCTCTTTGGAGCAATTAAGTACTTTTTCTATATTAGATAGAGCTTCTTCAAACGTAGTGCCGTATGGGATAAAATCATCCATAAAAGTTATGCCACTATCATTAACCAAATCAGAAAATATTCCCAAAACGACCCTTTGAAAAGTGGTGGGTGCATTACATAATCTAAAAGGGAGGACACGATATGAAATGTACCCTAAGGGCAGGGGAAAGTAGTTTTTCCTTCAGCGTCTATTTGAATCTGGTTGTAACCACTGAAACCATCAAGAATAGAAAATAATTTCTTTCCCGAAAGAGTATCGAGTACATGATCAATAAAAGGTAATGGGAAATGGTCTTTATGAGTGGCTTTATTAAGTTCTCTGTAATCAACACAGATACGCCACTTCCCATTTTTCTTTGGGACAACAATAAGAGGAGACACCCATTCACTGTAGGATATAGAATAAATAAAATTGACATCCAACAGTTTTTGGAGTTCCTCTTTAACAATATCACGTATTGCAAGGTTCATTCTTCTCTGAGGTTGTCTGTTGGGAATGCAGTCTTTCTTGATGTAAATCGATGAGTACAGACATTAGGGTGGATACCCTTCATATCCTTGTAATCCCATGTAAAAATTGTTTGTTAAGATTTTAAAACTTGTAATAATTGGTGTTTCTGCGTTGGAGTCAAATTAGGATTTATATTCAAAGTATTTCCAGGATCAATTTCAACTGGGATGCTGCCATGGAATAACGTGGTTGCGATTCCTTCTTCCTCTTCAACTTCATGCACAGGATTTTCATATGTGTTATTTTCTATTGCATGCTCCAATAGTTGATATGCAGGGTGGGAGACAGAGGGTGGGTTACCAATAAAACTAGAAATAACATCATCCTTTGTTTCATTCTTGAAAGTCAAAGCTTTATTGATGGTGAGGACAGGCCAGACACTCTCATTTTCAAACTCAAAATAAGCCCAAACATCATTCTCATAAGTTGCATTGGGTCTCGCTGGAGGATAGAGGATCAAGTTTTTCTTAAGGTCGCAATGGGAAATAATCATATTCCCTGATCTATAGAAAATATAGGAATCCGTTATTGCTAACCATGGCCTTCCCAAAATTAAGGGATGGCCTTCCAATTGAGACTTAGTCTGTAGGACAAGGAAATTAGTTGGATATTCCCAAGAGTCTACCAAGATACTTACATCCTCTATTATCCCTTCTGTTTTAATGGTTGATCTACTTCTAATTCCAAAATAGTGGGGCTTGGTCTTAATTCTACAAGGCCCAGATCCTCCCAAGCCTCTTTTGTCATGATGTTAATGGATGTGCCTAGGTCTACCAAAGTGTCAGGAAAACGTTTCTTCTGAATTTGAGTAGTAGCAGTTGGGTTCCCAGGATCCTCGTATTTAGTACGTGTAATCTTCCCTAGAATCAGGTCAGACAACTTCCCTAAAATATGAATGGTAGGGAGATCCTTTGGTTTCCTAGCTGGTTTCCTAAGGAACAGTTTCTAACCATTTTAGCATAAATTGGCACATCATAGATGGCCTGTAACAACAGTATTTTAATGTGTATATTTTGAGGTTCTCCCAAGAGATTAAACTCGGGTTGCTGTGGTACTTTTATTACTGCCAATCTCTCTAGATATGGGGGAGTAACAGTTTGAGGTTGAGTTGGCCCAATAACAACTATTGTTACTTCTAGAATCACTGTTGGATAAGCATCCATATCCTCTCTTTGTTGATGCTCTGTGTTGGGAAACAAAGGTTCTTCCTCTGCAATTATTGTTGATTTTTGTGGTTGAATTATTCAGCCAGACCTTAAGTGAATGTCACTGCACCCAAAAGGGACAATGTTATAGGTTGGAAATATGGTCAATTCAACTTGTTGAATCACCTTATTATTGGGGTTGGGGTTCATTTGGATAGGTAGTTGGGGATCAATGGTAGGATTATTCACTTGAGCATTCATAGGCACATTTGTTGGGAGTTGTAGTTGGGGTTGATTGAGAATTACTGCTGGTAATTGTTCATGTGATTAAGGTTGTAACCCAAGATATTTTTGCATAGGAAAAGGAGTGTTTTTCCAATTTTGAGACCATGATGAATTATGAACTAGTTGTTGTGGCCATGATTCCCAAGGATATGGAAACTTAGAGGGTTGTGAGTTTTTTAAGGGCTGAGGATTAAATTGTGAGTGTTGTGGTATGTATTGACCTTGTGAATTGTGTGAGGTATATAATGATTATGTAAATTATTGAAAAAGAATGGGTCTTGATTCATACCTAGAGGTCGATTTTTACAAGGTTTATTTTGTCTAATAAAGTATGTAGGCTCAGCCTCTTCGTCGGCACCCTGATATACAAATTTCAATCCTGGAGGCAAGGGGCATGATTTTGTTGGATGTTCTTTATCACATATTGCACACAAATCCACGACCTTCAATGGGCATTCCTTCGCCCGGTGTTTTTTCCTACACTGTGGGAAAAAGATATCCAATGCCTTCTCTTCCTCAAACTGTCTCTATTTTGTTTGAAATACATCAAGCTAAGAAGACAATGTCCCAAGAATATATGTTTTAAATTCCTCTAGTAGGGTTCCAATTTATGTATGAGTAACTCCTCCATTGGCATATTTAGCCACCCTAGCAGGAAGATCTCGAATTCCAGCTCTATTCCTAGATGATCCTCTAGAACATATTCTGCACCAGTCATAGATGGTCTCATAATTTTCTTTAGAAATGTCTCCCTTCCCCATCACATTCAGCATGTCCAACCTTTCATCTCATATCCCTTTGAGCAATATTATTTTCAGGACATCATCATCTAGCATGGATTGTGGAGACCTTTGTAAATTGTACTGAAAACGCTCACATAATCCTCCAAGTTTTCATCCTCTTTCTGCACCATCCTGAAAATCTATTCCTTAAGGTAACAGGACCTGTAGTACTCTTAGTATTTTTATAAGAAATCACTCTTTATTTCTTCCGAAGTGGTTATGGATCCACCATCAAGGCCCATAAACCATCATAAAGCTGCTCCTTTCGAAGTAGCAGGAAACAAATTAATTTTCCGTAAATCTGTAGTATAATCATAACTCTTGCATAACACATCGAATTCAAATAGAAAGGAGTTAGGGTCTTCAATGGTCATCCCGTTAAAATTTGGAAGAGTAGATAATGAAATATGCTTCATAGGAGCTGCCCAAGGAGTATCAACAATGGGGAATTGGAGTGTGGAGATGTAGTAGCAACCATCTTTCTAGGACTAGGTTCCTCCCACAACAACCAATACCGGATCCCAAATTTAGTAGGTACCTTAACAATTGGTGATACTTCTTCTATTTTGGTTAGGGGTGGCTTAACAACACTTACTGAATCTGAAAAAGTCACGGTCTGATGCTCATAAGAAGTTTCTCATGTTTCCCTAAACCGGTCCACTGTTTTAGGTCCTTCTGTTGCATGAGGTGAGTTAGGCTTGTTTTGTAAGCTTTGTGTTTTCAACTCACTTCCTCCTTGCGAAAGATTATGCAATTCCCCTTCTACAGTTGTAGCAGACCTTCCTTGTGGAGTACGTTGTTGACCTGATCCTTCCACAGATGCCATTTTGACAGTATGGAAGGGTGTTATCTTTGATTGTGCCATCTCAATCATTTCTTGAATGAATCTCCTTCGTCCTTGGTCCTTCTAGTTCCCCCTTCCTGCAACTTTATTAGTGTGGGGTGTGTTGGCACATGATTGGTTTTTATATGATGGAATTTTTTAATGGGACCAAAACTTGTGACAAACAAAACTAGGGAAAAATTCCTATGTCTATATAAGCATATAAACAAGTGGACAAGGTTTTAAATTTAGCCAAATTGCTAAAATGAAGGACAAAACAATGGAGGGTCACTAAAGTTGTTGGCAAGTTCTAAAATAACAGGATGATTAAAGGTATAACGAACTTCCAAAAACTAAAAGAATGCTAAAGTTCAGTGTAGATCAAAGGCAAGGAAATGAGCCGCGGGAGATTGATGGTGGAGATTGGAGGAAGGGAAAGTGGAAAATAATGCTAAGGAAGGCGCTAGTTTCTGAAATGAATAAACGATCGTGAATTAAAGCACCTTTGAATCGACGGCCGATAACCTTTCCAGAGACGAAAGTAGCGTAGAAGAGGAGAGGGGTGAGCATCGGCAGAAAATATACTGCTCACCACATGTCAGACGACGGTCTATTCGGCAAGTTGAAATTTGGTTTGGGGAAATAGCGTTCGAGGATCCTGAAACCACCTAAGCGATAAAGGTTGACGAAATCGACGATGTAAATAAAATCACGTGATAATATCAGCGGTTAATTTTCCTTCGTTGATTTTAAAAGAATATTATAAAGGGAAAAGTCATGGGTAATGAGTCATTGGTCCTGTACATGGAGGAGGAACATGTCTACATCAACAGGATTTAGGTTAAAAGATTATTTCTCATCCATCGTTTACCAGGTAGGTCCCGAACCTCTTTTTAACCATTTGATTGTTGTTTAAAACTGGAAAGGGAAGAAGGGGTAGAAGCAAAAGTCAAAGAGTTTAGTAGGTTAGAAATTTTTTTTGAAGATAGGGATGGAGAAATTTTCGACATAATATTGTCCTTTGGTTCAGTACGGGAGGTAAAAGATAAATTGAAGGTCCTAGATGACTAGGGAATAGATTTGCACTATGTGAAGAGGTCACCATTTCATCATTTCTGTCTAGAGCAAACCCTAAATTTTCAAGATTTTGTAACCTGGTGTGCGTTGAATTATTCTCAGTCGAAACGTGTAATAATGGATGCAAATAGGTCTAAAATCCTTTGTTTTGTGAATGCCCAAACAGTCAGAGATTCCTTAGACATTCCTAATCATTTGGTCAAAATTTGGAAGATTTTACTGAAGAAACCCCGATCGAACAGTTTAGACAAGCCCCTACACAAGAAAAGCAAGTTTTTTATTCTAAAATCCTAAAGCCGGACTTTTCTGTTGAGAATGAAACCTTTCCCTTAGATATTGACATGTTCAATGAAGAGTCTCGGTGGGTCATTTCCTTGTTGAGTTAGTTTTTAGGGTTAGACACTGATAAATTTGTCCTAGAAACACTTGTAAGCCTGTTATTTAGAATAGGTAAACATCATCTTGAATCTGAGTCCATTCAGTTACCTTGCCTTAAATTTGATGAGTTTCTAGCTTAGAGTATCCATTCTCAGTTGGTAAACTTCCACATGACCAAACATTTCAGGTTTCAGTCATATTTGGTCAGGATGTTCTTATTTTTTAATGAAGCAAATCTGCAGTTCCTAGAGATTGTTTTCACTTCTGAGATCAGGAACAGTACTTTCAACTATATGAATCTGATTATGACAGGAATGTACAGATCAATGTTTCAGAAGCAATCACCCAAAGTTTTACCCGATATGCAAGAAGTTTTACAGTTCAGTGCAGGCCAGAAATTTGGAGATTGGTTTCTTTTGGAAGATCATACTATCATTAGGGTTTATGGTTTTGTTCATGAGACATATATATTGCCTGCGTTTTTAACACCAAGAATATTTTCCTTAGAGTTTTTTAGATAGAATATGATTGTAGAAAATGAACACTTTTTAAACTTCAGGAAGGCTTCTGAAATCAAATATCCTATGAATATTGGTCCTTTGATTATAAAAAATAAAGATTCCCTCTCACTTATTGCAGGCTTATTACAGGATCATATGAATTTTTCCAAAAGCCACTAAAATCAATTATGATCCCCACCACATTATTTCATAAAAAGGGCAAAAAAACAAAAACAAGGCATTTGATCATGAAGAGATAGAAGGATTAGCTGAAAAAAGATAATTTAAAGGAGTATAATTCAAGCATGGAGACTTCAGAGACATTGCAAAAAAATCCATCTACAATAGTGAAATCATCTACATTAATTATATCAACCACAAACAAATTTGACATTATTGGTAAAAGGAGTATTCCAGAAGGTGATGAGAAAATGGATGAAGAGTTAGAAATAAAAAAGGGAAAAGATTGATTCAGATGAAGAGATGGTTGAGATTGACACCAAAAAGACATAAGAAAAAGACCAAGAACCAGTTTTCCAAGTTCGAGAGTACAGTTTTGAAGAGGCGCAACAAAGTGAATCCAGTGAAAATTTTAAGTCAAGGAGTGACTTGTTTACCAAATGTGGGAGGAAATACACATTTCCTCAGAGAAAGTTTTAAAACTTTATTTTAAGAGTAAGAGATATTTTAGATAAAGAAGTTTCATTAGTTACTGTGAAAGATCATGTCAAAAATACACTAAATTTGGCAGTGGCAACCCATGATAGAGTTTCAGAGATGAAACTAAATTTTCCCAGAATCCCTATACTTGATAAAATTCATCTCCATCAACAAACTAGGGAAGTAATATATACGTATTTGCTGAAGAATGGTTTGAACAATTCAAAATTACAATTGGCAGTTTTGAGATTAGAAAATCAACTAAAACATGAAAAGTTGGAGAATAAAGCATACCAGCAACAGGTTAAAAGACTCCAAGGTGACATATTGGCCATGGATAGTGAAAAAGATAAAGTTCAAGCTACCAAAAATATTTTAGCTGAGAAAGATAGCACTATCCAAGTATTAAAGAAAAAACTCAAAATCCCAGCTACTCAATTAATTCAGGCTTCTAAGTTGACAGAATTAGAAAAGGAGAAGGAAGCATTATCTCAAGAATTAATTGACACTAAAGCAAAATTATTGAAGATTACAAAAAAACTGTAAATGGATAGGAGGGATAAAGGGCTACACTTCTAGCCAAAATGGTTGTTCTCAATGAAATTCAAAGTCAGTTGATTCTGGAAAAGAACAATCAAATGAAAACAGGCCAGCCAAGTACAGAGATTGGTATAGAGAATCTTGTTCAAGTAATGTCACAGATTAGTTTGAAAGAAGAAGAAATAAGAGGTTTGAAAACATAAAATCATAATTTGGCAGAGGAAGTGAAGAAGTAAGAAGGAGAAAAAGAGGTCTTGGAAGAAAAAAGTAAGAAATTAGAGGAGCAAAATGAAAGATTGATTGAGAAAGTGTCAGGGAAACTTCCTGTGCAAGGAGCCAAGAACTTTATTTGGGATGCAATCATGGTTGAAGTTTCTAATTTAATATCGTATTTGAATTTAATAAAGGGTAAAGAAACAGTGATGAGTATAGCTATGCAGAATTGTTTAGTCATGACGGAGACTTTGGATAAAGTACCAACAAAAATAACTCAAAGTACTATTGATTTCCTAAATTCTTTAACTTTAGAAGACATGAAAACTTTGGGAATCAAAGACAATATTACAATAATAAATCATGCTATAAGGGTCATTGCAAAGCACCACCATGTTCAAAATGCCCAAGCGAAAGTAAATTAAATGACACAACAAGTGAAGTCTTTTAAAAGTTTGTTCTCATATTTTTTTCAAAAAGGACTCTCTTCTTTCTGGGATAAAAATGAAAATCAAATTGCTCAGTCTGACTATCAAAGTTTGTTGGTTAAAGCTAGATTGGATCATAGGAAATTTGAAGACATGACTCACTCCTTAACAGGAAAAGTCATAATAGACAAGCTGGCGGTAGATTTTGAAATTCAAAATAGGTTAAAAATGATAATTGTTGAATTGCCTCCAATATCCTACGTGGAGCATGTTGGGTTGAGAGTTTTAGTTAAAGAGATGACGAATTATGAAGCGCCATCCATGAAGCAATGGAAGACAATGGAGAAATTCGGGAGCACGAGATACAAATTACATCCATGAAGACAGGTGTCTAGAATATGCCAACGAAGGAGTATCAAGACCACTATGATGTGGAATGAAAATTTTCTATTTTTTTAACTAGTTAGTTTTTACTTTTGACAGAACAGTTTTGAAATTCTATTTTTAGAATGCAAACAGTTATTCGCAGCTCATGGAGCAATTTTGATGTATTTAAGCAAGTTTTAGTAAATTATTGAGGGTTGAAAAACTTATGAGAACAAGAGGCATTTTGTACTGAATTCTAAGCCTAATAAGAGTTGTAGAGCGAAGCAAGAAATTTTGAAGTAGAGATTCTCGTGTTATTCTCTTCATAGTCTGTATTTTCCTTTTCTCCTATGAATGTTTTTCCTATTATCTTTTTCCCATTATGTGTTCTTTCATACTTGAATAAGTGTATGATGAGTCAGAGTTCATATTTTATGCTCTGATTTGTTGATTTCAAGTATTCACAATTAATTTTGCATCTAAAGTTAATATTGGATTCACCTTGTTGTGCCCATATTAATGGATTGTTCATTTTTCTTGTTTTATCACCATCAAACCAAGAACTTGACCGTGAATGAATAACTATCCCGCCTCTGTGAAAATATTGATATTGTGAAATCCCTGTATATCTTTTATATCTTGTGATTATTGACTCCATGCCCAATGAAAACATATTGTTTCATCCATTATAATCTTTAGTTCAATTTGTGTAAAAATATTCCTGGTCATTGTATGTATGTTTTGAGAGAGCCCTCTCTGGTACGAAATAAGCCAGCTTTCCTCCTAAAGGTTGGTTTGAAATAGTTACCTTAGAATTATCCTTCTACAACCAAAGGGTAATTTATGAGTGCTAATAGGGTTGTCTACCTCTACCTCTAGGATTATTTCCTCTATTCATGCATTCTACAAGCTACTTCACTCATATACGAAGAAAAAAAAATTCAGTTCAAGTGAGACAGGAGTCTACCACAGGTGATACCCTCACAAGGAATCAGTGGTATATGTGTAGGTTCTTACCTCCCATCTTAAATTCTCATGCCTAAGTAGAGATGAAGATTATGCATCTACACAAACAAAGAAAAATAGCATAAGTAAACTTGCACCTATGTAGCCTCCCCATCAACGGTGCCAAAATGTTGGTGCTAAATAAGTCCTTTTAATTAAAACCCAACCAACAGTTACATTAATTATCAATCCGTGAGCGTATGAATTTTAAGACTATTGCAAAATATATGCAGGCACTATTCCTCCTAGTGATGTGAGAAATATTAATTGAAATGTAGCTAATGAGATGAAGTAGCAGCAACTGTAATTAAGGAATAATCCTAAAGTTCTAAAGATCAAACACAAGCCTCTGATCTAGGAAAATGAATAACAACACACCAATCTCTAGCTTAACCAATCCAAGAAGGAATCTTGCTGAAGAAGAATGTACTCTAACAATCTCAAATTCATCCACAGTATTCTATTCAAGAGTCCTATATGAATCTTTCAATCCATAATAAAACTATGATGTGATAAATAATTATAACTTTATGATCTATCTGAAATCAACTAAGTAACAGAGTAACAACAAATGAATCAAATCAGAAATTCTTTAAATTAACACATCTATCAGATCTATTGGCACCAAGGATTAAATCAATGTTGAACACTTATGAACCCACTCGAGTTATAGCAATCATAATTGATTCTTTTCTGAAAGTAAGAAACAACACACATTCAAATTGAGTAACAACAGTAAATAAACACACCATTAGTTCATCAACAACACAATGTAAATAAAAATAGGAAACAACAAACCATAACAACAGCTCCTAGTCAGCGAAGGGGGGGCCTTCCTCTTCTAACTGGGGATGTAGCACACACATAGACTTAGGGGATCAAAAGAGCATTATTTTATTAAAATTAATGAGTTACAATAGTGTTACAAATTGAAACTCTTTTCTCCTCTAAGACTTATCTTTCTTTCTAATTTATTCCTAACCTCGTAGGCTATCGAATACATCTTTTTATACAGTCCCTTGAGTAAGATCCACCTAATTTGAACACCTTGAGAATCAAATATTCTCAAGGTTGTTCATTTAATATTTACATATTATCCCGTTAATTGTCATAGATACTGTTACAACTCTTTGTTCAAAAATATACAATACAATACAATTATCCATGTATTTTCGAGATATGTTACTCTAGCATATCAAACGAAGATTGATTTTATAGATGGTGCTATAAAGGCTCACACTTGATATCAAAGATGAAAAAACAAATCCTGATATATGAGCAGTAGCCCGAATTCCTGAACCCAAGGGAGAGTAACAACATGTCATCTTTGAACCTTGATCATCCTACTTTTGACCTGCTCACACGAGATTCTTTATTGATTCGATTAGTAGGAAAAATACAAGCATAAGACAAAATCAAATGCTTTATTCATGACTTAAAACAACATGATATCCAAAGGTCGTACCTTAAGTCAAACTTGGATTATGGAAGTATTATTTCCAAAAAGGAGTCAAAAGTAAGCTCAAAGGCAATAGGAACAAGGTGTATAAAGTTCCAAAAAGAGGGTATTTCATGGACCCAACACCTATTGGTGTCATTCATGTTGCCAAAAAGGTTACAATGTCTTCAAAATATTCATCTACCATGTTGATTGAAAATAAATGCACATCTAGGAGGTTATCATCCAAATTGACTGGCTCTTCTCTTGTTTCCAACCTCGACAGATGGTCAGGTCCTGCATTTAACCTTCCTGGTTTGACTATGATTTCAAATTCATATTATTGAAATAATAAGATCCATCTATAAATTCCCCCCCCCCAAAACTGGCATGTTAACTAGGTACCTTAAGGTAGACTGATCAATAAACATTTTAAAATGACCCCCTAAGAGGTAGTGCCTGAACTTCTACAGTCACATACACCATGGCTAACCATTCACTTTCTATTGTAGTGTGATTTCTTTCTGCAGTGGATAATTTCCTACTGGAAAATGCAATTGGATGATCAATAGCTCCCTCTCCTGGTTGAGCCAAAACTGCACCCAATTTAATGGATGTGTTAGGATATCTCATCATTCACTTTTTTTATTTGCATGCATGCATTGCATGCACCCGCATGCTGCCTAGTCACCAGTATGATGCCTCCAGCACCTAGTCCCTAGTCTCCCAGCACTCGGGAGCTACTTACCACTTAGATTTAGCCCTCCTAGCCTATCATGCGCCCACTTCTCACCTACCAGTCCAGTTACACTTCAGTTATCACTCCGATTTACCTTTGATTGACCCATCACTGATGTTATCGCTCCGATTGACCTCTGATGAGACATGAATGACAGTTCTGAGTACAGTTAATCCCTCATGCGCCCTCCATTGAGCCTCCATCCCTAGATTAGTGCCACTTACCATAAATTACACTTATTACACTCAGTTAGACTCCGTTTGACACTAGTTTGATAGTGACTTATGCATTGATGACCACCACTAATTGATGATGAGGACTCCTATTTGGAGCCAAGCTATGCCATTCAGTTAATTCGAATGACCTCCTTAGGTAATTCGAATTTCTCACTCATTGTGACAGTATTGTATTGTATTTTCACCCTTATTGGGATTATAGAGCATTGATGGATGCTTTTGCACAGTTTACACCATATTTTCTGAGTTTCATCTATTGTGATTGATTTACTTGTTCATTAGATCTACTATGACTAATTTTACATGGTATCAGAGCCATTGCAGGGACAAGATCTTTTTTCTACAGGTGTTCTACAAGAATATTTGAGTGAATTTGCTCAAAATTACAGAAGTTTTGGCATGAAAGATCTCCTGTGCATTCGCTCATGTGCATGCAAAGCATAAAAATACACTCCAATCCACTCCAAAAGCTTGAGTTTTCCACATAATTACTGGATTTGATACATTGGACCCATTCAAATTGTTTGATCTCCAATCCCAGGTGTGATGCAACTCTAAAAGGGTGGATTGTTTGACCTTATTGTTCTTGTTTTGATTGTGATTTGCAGGCTAATCATCTTCACCAATTGCATTCGCCCTCTTGTGTTTGACAAGTTCTTCTACATCAAGTGCACTCGCTATTTGAGATGGAATACTCTTCTTCCAAGCCAGTTCTTACTCCCGTCAATTATTTTGAATGGAAAGATGATATGGAGATTATATTACGCTCAAAAGGGTTTTATAGAGTCACTGTTGGCCTCGAATTGGAGCCAAGCACATTGTCGGAAAGAACCAAACACTACAATAAGCTTGATGAAGCTTATGGTCTCCTTTGCCTCTCTATTTCCAAGGATCTTCACTTCCATCTCAGTGGATTGAAGACTCCAAAAGCAATATGGGAGCAACTTGACACGCTTTTTGGCATGTAGGACGAGCTTAGGGCTTTTCAATTAGAGAATGAATTGATTGCTCTTAGTCCTGAGAATTTCGAGACCATCAATGAGTTTTTCACAAGATTCAAGCACTTGACATTGTAGTTGAAAAACAATGGTGTTGTGAAAGAGGATAACCAATTGATCCTCTCCAGTCTCACAA
This sequence comes from Larix kaempferi, assembly GCA_027924585.1. Taxonomy (NCBI): domain Eukaryota; kingdom Viridiplantae; phylum Streptophyta; class Pinopsida; order Pinales; family Pinaceae; genus Larix; species Larix kaempferi. Next base: position 399,618 of record BSBM01000995.1, on the reverse strand, counting down.
AGCTTGGGAAAGATTACTCGGTATTTGTCTGTACTTTCAATTCTAGTCGGCTAAGTACCCCGAATTGGAAGATTCCTTCATTGAGTCTGTCACAAAAGAGCATGATAAGTTGATTCAAATGGGGTCCATAAACTCCAAAGATTCATCCCTCTTTGCTCAAGGATCCAAGAATTCGAATGGTAAAGGAAAGTAAAGGAAAGAGAAGCCCAAATTCGATCCTACCAAGCAAAGAGATAAAGGCAAGCAAACAGAAGCACCATCCGGTTCGAGGAACAAGCAGAAGGGTAAAGAGGGTAAAGAAAATTCTTAGTGTTCTTATTGCAATAGTGGATTTCATCCTTAAAGTTCATGCATGAAGAAAACAATAGATCAAATGGCCCTCCTTTTGGAAAAGAACAACATATGTCCTCCCGACGGTGCACGGAAGAAGGATAGGAATGATGATCATGAAAGAGGTCAAGCACTCATGGAAACTGTTTCTAAACCCACCACTCTATTGATAGATTCCGGTGCCTGAAATCATATGGATGCAAACATTGACTCCTTCTCTTCATTCGATCCAAGTAGCTCCATCCCCATCCATTTGGGATATGACTCAAAAATTGCTTCGAAGGGCATAGGTACCATCCATGTAGAGCATGGAAGCTTCTAGAATGTTCTCTATGTGCCTTCCTTGGCTTCAAATCTACTTTCTGTGTATCAAATGAAACACACTGGTGAACCGAAGAAAGTTACATTCAGCCCTAACAATGTCAAAATTTCTGATATCAAAAGTGGAAGACTTATTGCAGTCGGAAAGGAAAACCACACTACAAAATACTATGAGTTTTCTCACTTTGTGTTGCTTGAAAATCCCACTGCTCTCCTCACTCATGGAAACGAGGTTAGTAGGATTTCATATGAAAGGTTTGGAAACCTTAATTACAATTATTTCCTTCCGCTACAACAAAAATCCATGGTAGATGGTCTTCCACAACTCTGTTCCTCGAAGGGAATTTGCCCCGGTTGCATTGTTGGGAAGCACCCCGAGCACAGGTTCGACCGTGACAAAGCTAGCAAAGCTTCTACCATTTTGGGCTTCATACATTCTGATATTAGTGCTCCACTACCAAATATGTCCATGAATGGTTCAAGGTATGTTTTGACATTCATTGACGACTTTTCCCGCTTTCCTTGGGTATTTTTTTCTCAAAAACAAGTCAGAAGTGCTTGGAAAATTCAAGGATTTTAAGGCTCATGCTGAGACCGCCACTAAGAGAAAGATAAAAGCTATTAGATATTATAATGGAGGATAATATATCAAGACTGAGTTGCTACAACTTTGTGCCGAAAGAGGAATTCAGATCCAACATATAGTTCCCTACACACCTCAGCAGAACGGTGTAGCGGAAAGGAAGAATCAGTCACTGAAAGAGATGGCTACCTGCATGCTTGAGTCAAAAGGTTTGGCTGCAAATATTTGGGATGAAGCCATTAATGTTGCTGCATATATTCAGAACCGAGTTCCACATTCATCCGTGAAAGGTAAAAATCCTTTCGAAGCATTCTTTGGTCGCAAACCGGATGTGTCCAATTTGAGGGTTTTTGGCTCCACTGCATGGGCTAGAAATCCTTCTGATAAGAGAAAGTCTTTGGATCCACAAAGTATTGAATGTATCCTGATAGGATATGGGGAAGAATCAAAAGCATATAAACTCATGAATATCAGATCCAAAAAGGTATTCATAGAGTGAAGTGTGAAGTTTGAAGAACTGCTGCCAGATCTGAAACTAGTTGAGGAAAACATTGTCGATCTGAACCCTCCACAAGAAGAAGATTCAAGCAAATATGAAGAAAGCATTGGATCTGATATATCTGATATTATATTAGAATTTGATTTCCATGACATATCAGGTTCGGAATAAGACCATAATGATCCTCCTCAATTACCAAAGTGGGCCCAAAACACTCTACAATCTACTGCTCCAAACATTGGAAATCATGCTGATCCAAGGAGAACAAGAGCAGACTATCAAAGAGCAGGTATGGCTCTTTCTTTTTCTGATCCATTATTATTTGAAAAATTTTATTTGATGATTGGTTTAGATCCCAAATCATACTATCATACCCACCGAGATCCACGATGGCAAACTGCCATGGATGAAGAGTACAGTTCTCTTCAAAAGAACAATACATGCGAGCTAGTTTCTCTTCCACTTGGAAGAAAATTAGTTCAATGCAAATGGATCTACCGCACGAAGGTTGCTACTGATGGCTCTATAATCAAAAACAAATCTAGGTTGGTGGCAAAAGGTTTCTCCCAAGTCCAAGGTGTGGACTACACGGAGACTTTTGCACAGATTGCAAAAATGGATTCCATCCGCCTAGTTTTGGCCATTTCCGCATCCAAGCACTGGGAAGTGCACCACATGGATGTGAAGAGTGATTTTCTACATGGAGACCTTGATGAGAAGGTATATATGAAACAACTAGAAGGATACATATCAGATCCATCACTAGTTTGCAGATTGAAGAAATCTTTGTATGGATTGAAACAGGCCCCAAGAGCTTGGTACGCAAAGATGGACTCCTTCCTTCTTTCTCAGAATTTCAAAAGATGCAAATCTGATCCTAATGTGTACCTATAGCAAGTTAAAGGTAATTTGTTGATTGTGGTTTTATATGTTGATGATCTTCTCATTACTGGTAGCACTCTCCTTACAATTAACAAGCTGAAAACCTCTTATATGACCAAGCTAAAGAACCCTTGGGGGAAGGCAAGTTCAACCCCATGTGGCACGGTCCTTACATCATGAGGCGTGTCCTGGAAAAAGGAGCATATGAATTAGAAGACTATGAGGGGATTGTCTTGAAGGAGCCTAGAAATGGGCTATATCTCAAGCGGTATTACGCTTGAAACTCTAGTTCAATATGATACTTTTGTACACTATTGTATAGTTGTTTCTGTACATAGTTTGGCTTGCTTTTTGGTTTTCGGGTCTACTGATTAGCTTCAGTTTGATTGAAAGATGTTAGCGGGATCTCCTACATTCTTAGGTTTCGCAAATGGTGCTAGACGGCATACACAGCAGCTTGCTTCTGCTGCTCGGGTTATTTTCTCACCTAACCACCTATTTGTGTCCTCAGGAGGTGCTTGTCTCGTTTCTACATCTAACAATGTGGCTAAGTATAGTTCCATCATTGAGCTACTTCAAGATGTTATTTCACATGGCGTCTAGCCTTTAGAGGTCCGCCTAGATTCACAACTAGTTGTATCTCAGTTGAATGGGCAGTACCATGTGCGAGACCCTACACTACTATGGAAATTCCTAAGGGTAAGACTCTTGGAGAGAAATTTTGTTTCAATTACATACATTCATGTTCTGAGAAGTCTTAATCATATATTTGATGCATACGCTAACTATGTATTAGATTGGCATTTATCACATTCATAATGAAGCATACAAACAAAAGCGACATTCATACATTTGTACATACACACATATCGTAGAACCGGAGAACCATAGTTTATATATAAATATGTCCAGAAATGGTAGTGTCATACAAAATTGGAGCCCATAGCCCTCAAAAATATACATATTGATATAAAAAAGAGATCCTGGGATATCTACTCCCTACGAGGAGGCCTAGATGCCGCCCCGACAGGATGTGTCTCATAGAAATAATGAACTGCATTGGCTACCCGCTGTAGTAGCCGTACCCAGTCACCTAGAACCCCCACTACTTGGCACTGCATGGCCTCAGGTAGTCGCGCCACCTCTATCTATGGATCCTTGGCAACCATCCGTGATAGGTTGCGCCGCAAGGTCTGTAGAGTGCACTCTACTGCAGTACCACCTGCCTCATCACCCCTGCCCCAGCGACCATGTCTCGGGAAGCCATCGGGTCTCACTAGGACCTTGTCTGTGAGCAAACAGTCAAACATTAGCATTTGGTACTACCACAAAAAGGATTTTTGCATTCACATCTATAATAAAAAATCCATAAAAATTTAATAACAAAAATTTAAAAAGAGTACTCACCAATGTCTCCGAATGCTATGTCTGGTGGGAGTGGCATGTCCCGATCCTAGCAGAAGTCTATCCCTGCATAGGGATAGTCCTCTACAGAAATGACCTGTCGATCCCACCAGCGGAAGAACTCCTTAGTATATTGTGATGCCAGATGGACATCCACCCTCAGACTAAGCCCTGGAACTCTCTCAAAGAAGAAGCTGCACAAGATACTGCCATACCCGAAGTTTTTTGCCTTCCCTTCTTTGCATTCTGTCAGTTGGGTCTTCATAGACCCCAGTAGTGTGGTACACCAATCAAATACTATAGGCTGGATGCATTGTGATGCATAGAACATCACTGTCCTGGATGCCTGGTGCAGAGCTTTTGAACCCGTTATTCGCACTAAGGTAGCCACAATGATCTTCATGCTAATATTCACTATGGCATTGATGGGCACCTGACTCCCCACCGCTCGTGTATTTGCGGGACAATACTGCGCTATGTAATCAAGGACGGTGATCCCACCACCCACAGTATGAGACCGAAGACTGGCCACCTCACCTCGACGGGACAAACCGGTAATGAAGTAGATGTCTTCCACTTCCAGTGTGAGGATTTGCCCATTGAGATTGAAGTTCTGTGCATCAACATCCCAATAATCTATCAAGTGGCGGAGTAGTAGGTTTTGGGCCCTCAAACCCCCTATACTCCAGAATTTGTACAACCCACATGCTTGCAATTCTTGCTATGCTTGCACATCATTGCGCACGGCCTCATGCACATCGTTGCACATGGCCTCATCTACTTGGTCATGCTCCCTCTCCCTCCACTCTAGAACCATCATGGAGTGAGAAAAAACAAGGATTTTAGTCAATTTTATTTGCAAAATCAACTTCACGGCCGTACTCACGGGCTAATTTGTATACAAGGGTGGGTACCCGTGGTCAACCTGTGCGTTCGCTACAAGTATCGTGCCCTACCTGCGACCCACATAGTAATAGCCCGCGGGTAGTGCCAAAGCCATTTAGGGCTTGGCAAAAATAAAAATCCCACTGCTGAAAACTAAAATGAATGCAATGAAATTAAAGGTATGGATGAGACTACTAACCTGCTCCGGACGGTTCGATGAACGTTCGCTTGTAGCTCCTAAAATCGGCAGTTGAACTTCAAGGTGAAAACTAACCACAAAGCTCCAAATGGGTGAATAGTAAAAATGAATTGTAAATTGTAAATTTTTATTACTATTTATAATTTTCAGGACCCACTTGTCTATAGTTTTTACCGTTTGATGCCGTTATGGACTAATATAATGTCATGGAGTAGAATTTTTAATCAGATTTCTTCGGCGAAAGCTGTTTTGGACCATTTCACGCCTACGACAGGTATGTTTCACACCCGACATATAGGTTAGATGCCTTTCCACATGTAGTATGCATTTGACCTTTTGACCATTTTCACAAACCCTAGGTGTGACCCCGCTCCGTAACCGACACGGAACCTTCACACTACTATAGAAGTGTCGTTATGTGGCGGTAGGGATTTTTCCGAACATGGGCACCCTAGTGAGATCCCCTTTGTGCATTCTGGCGCCCATGCCATTGTTTGTCCTTAGGATTTGGAGTCCTTTGTAGTTACGCCATGACATTGCGATAAAGACTCATACTCTACTTTGTCTTATGTTGGCCATCTCCCTTAAGGACTCCCCTCATTTATATCATATTGTTATTGCATTGCATCGTCCTGCTTGCCGCTTGAGCCTTGTGTCGGCTCCCGCTTACTCAGTTATTAGCTTGGTGCCTGAGTACTTTTCCCTGTTGAGCCTTACAGAGCTTCCATTTGTCCTTCACAATTTGATGACCTTTTTGACCCTAAGGGGACACCCCCCGAGTGTCCATATCCTGCATATACTTCCTTACATTGATCATAGGTATGTTCCACTGCTTGGGACTAGTCTGCTCACTATTTGACACTCGTTCCCTCAGTTGTTGTACTATAAGCAATTTTATTCTTTTTCAAGCTTTCTCCAAATATGAAAAAGACAAAAAAATCAAATATTCCAAAAAGTCAGATGGGATTATGATTACTACTTCTTGTTGGCAGCTATTGTGTCACCTTTGAACAGAGCATTCATTCCACTCCATACACTATGAGTCGGGACTATAGTTGGACCTTAGTAGCTGCACTTGTTTCTCAATTTCTCCACCGATAGGTTAAGATTCCAGTCATTATGGGGCCCTTTGTGATGCCTCCTGCATCGCACAGTCTATATCGAGTCTATGCTGCCTAAGTCTATCCATCTACTCATGCTCTTGTTTAAAGGAAGTACTGAAACCAGAGTCGGCCACTCCTCAGATCTCTTGACTATTGCATGTCGGCCATCCATTTCGAGTCAATCCATTTCACCTGAGATCTTCCAAATCTTTCAGCATAGCTGGTACCTCGTTCTGGTTGATGGGGGATGCATTAATTCCCTCCTTCCAGCAAGTCTCGTTCCGTCGACTTCAACCCATTTATTCTGGGAATTGAGACTTAGAGTTCGATTGAGTACCTTGAGGCTTGCAGTCATTAGTGGCAGGTTCTCTCACCGTCGACAGTTTTGGGAATACCTCAATGTCCCCTGATCGATGGATTCATTCTAGTGTTCGACTTCAACACATCTATTCACACTTTGATAATTGTACTCTGTGCCTTGATGCCCATTTTCATTATTGGTGGGTTATCTCGCGTATGTTAACGGTATACATCATTGACCGGTAATCAGACGATGTCACATCAGGTTCGGCCCCAACTCCTTTATTCACTTGATGGGACTTGCATCGTCGAAGAGTTGTGTAGAAGACCCCAGGTGACAGTGGCATTCAGTATGCTACCTATGACTTTGAATTTACATCTGAGATATCACCTCTCAAATATTAGCAGTTTGTACCTCCAGTTTGCACCAGTTGTTTCCTTTTCAGCAGGAGACCATATATTACTGTAGAAGGATCATGGCTATGATCACTTATGACATGTATTCATTATGTACTGCCTATTCATGGCCATAGTATTAGCTTGTTGTACTATACCGACATGTATTCATAGATACTATTGTACTATGACGAGTGAGATGCTCTTTCCACTTGTGTCCCCATTACTCTACTTCTGAGATCTTTTTATAATGTATTTCGGGCATCGTAGCATCAGTCTCTGACCTCACACATTAGGGGGCATCTGTTACAACGTAATTTTCCACCTTGTGAGCATTAGCATTCTTTGGCCTGCAGGATCCATTTCATTGACTCAAATCCACTTTATATCCTTCAGACACTATTTTTCCCTATTTTTTTCCTATACGCTATCTGCATCATTACAGTGTGCGCCACGAGTTGCATCACTATAGCCCGCGGGTAGCATGTAAAATGGTAAAAATCACTAGTTTATTACTTTTTACTCCTAAAAAGTGGTCATTGGGTGACCTTTGACCCTCCATCTGCCCAAGAAACGCCTCGATGTGTCCTTTCACTTGCCTTTGGGAGGACTATATATTGAGCACATATGGTTTATGGACGGGAGGAGAAAGGAGAGCAAGGGAACTCTAGTGGATTTTTTCCCTATCTTGAGTCTACACTCATTGATCCTTGTAGTTGTGAACCCCTTATGTTCACCTTCCAAACTCTTACCATAGTTTGAGTTTCCCATTCATGGAGGATTGAAGTGGTGGAGGCACAAGTGGATTGATTCAGAACTTGGTTGAGATTGGTCGCTGGTAAGAGGTCGTATCCCATTGTACTTGTTCTTGTTTATTAATAGAAATAGTCATATTCTCGTCCATTAATGTTGTGAATGTGGTTTATTCTAAATTGGGTTGCATTTACTTATAATATCATGGACCATTGCTATTGATGATGTTAATGTCGTTTATATATTATATGTACTTGTTGTATATTGGCTATCAAGACTAATTTGCAGATTCAAGTGCACAGATTGAAAGCTCCAATGGGGGATCTACATCAAACGTTTGGATCGAGGTTGGTTACATTGTCCATTATCTTAGAATTGTCATTTATAATACCATAGTTCTGAGAATTGAGTTAATTTATGGTAGTCAGCTGTCTGTAGTGGTCTACCCCAAGCCATAGTGAGTTTTCTCTAATACAATTAGGGACTCAATACAAACTCATTTGCATAGTTGGATTTGTCACAATTTTGGGCATATCCTTTTAGTTGTCTTTATCATTTGGGAGATTTGGCTTGCACAGAACTCTCATATTTTTTAAGATAAGTTATCATCTCCAGAGTGGCATGCGAGGAAAGTTGTTGCGGCTTTCATGGAATTCTCTGCCACTAACATAGTCTGTATTGATATATTAAGGAGCAATCGATCCATCCCTCAGAGGCATGATTTCATGGCTTTTTTTTATGGGGCATCCCAATAGGGGGGGCTTCATGTGGTGCTGGAGTTGTCATCTTAACTGACTAGTTTAATCATTTCCATCTTTGGATGAACGGGAGGTATGGACTCTAATACCCATGGAGAACTTCTAGCGTTCTGGATGGCTTTGTATTTTTCCAAGAGAAAGGGTATCATTCTCCAACATATAGTCGGTGATTCACACTCAATTGTCGACTGGGCTTGCGGTCGTGGATCTCTACACTCCTTGTCTCTTTCTCCGTGGATGGAAATGGTGGACTTACTAATTTTAGACTTCCCACTCCTCTCTATTGATCACATTTATCATGAACACAATGTACAAGCTGATCTTTTGTCGAAATTGGCTCTTTCGGCTGATGGTGGCTTTATCCACTTTGAGTTTTGGTCTCATTCTATGCTTCATTCTAGCGGGCATATGCTCTTGTCATCCTCCACTTGCTGGTGATAGGGTTCTATTTTTTTGGCGGCATTTTTTGTATTTTGGCAGAAGATTACACTTCTTGTACATATTCGCTTCTCTATTTTTTTCCACTGATATCTTACTTTTTTATCTTGTCTGTTTCCTTTGGCGGTTATCTCCGACTCATGTGGCTTTTCCATGAGTGTCTCTCGGTGACTTTTGGTCCCTGGGATGAGTATCTTTCGGAATTATTGTATCTCTTGGACATGGTTTTTTTATGATGCCATTGAATTGGCTTTCTTCTGGTATGGATGACTGTAATAACACTATTTCATATATTTTTATAATAGAAATATAGATATTTTTCTGGTTGAAAAAAAAGTTGAAATAGATTTTCTATTTTACATTTATTTCAAAAAAAATTATTAGATTTATTTTGTAATTACACTTTACCCATTCTTCTTAAGAACACTTCAATTTAAATTTCATCTTGTGTGCCAAGTTAGCTTTACAAAAAGAGTATGAAATGCAAATTAAAATTAAAATTTGGTAAAAACATTTGATAGATCCCTTGATCAATAAGATTATTGAAATTTTTGGACGTAACTTTTTAAAGACGAGCGACATTCAAATTGTTTCATTTTCATTTTTGGTGATGGTATTAATTAATTGGAAACATTGAATATAAAATGTCAACATTACAATTAACATTGAAAATTGACATGGCCTAGATTTGATTATCCTATTTTCTTTCATATCATTTGATTTTGACATTTATAAACAATTAATGGGTAAAATTTGTCCCCAATAATATTGGACTCAAACTAAATTCATAACCATGAATCACCTCTACATAATCCGCAAGATTATTGAGGGGATAAGCTTGACACGTACAACCCCTTCGAAGCGTTCGTAATCAAGTGGCTCATGTTGTCTCATCATCCTCAAAATTGCGATTATGATTAGAATTTGCTTCTCTAATAAGATATAATAGTTTCTTATGTTTTTAATAAATGGATAAATGTTTTCATTGGGGAAGTTTGTTTGGTTTTAGGTTAAAGTTCGAGTTTTTTTTAATTGCATTTTACAAGAGGTTATACTTAGTTTAAAATTTGTATATGTGTACTTATTTAATATATTTTTTTCTTATTTAGCATAAGCTATAAATTAAGTTATATATATGTGTACTTATTTATGTTGAATTTAGAATAACTATACATATTTTTTTTAAAGTACATGTTTCCTCTTAATGCAATGTAGAAAGAAAACCTTTCCTCAAATTGTAAAATATAAATACATTTCAATGTAATTAAAAATAATTACTTGAAATATAGTTCTCTGTAATTATATTGTGAAGTGGTGGTGGTGATGATGATGATGATGATGATGATGATGATGAACTTTGGTTTATCGGATCTTAAGAAGGCTATTACTTGGTTTGCTTTAAACTTTTGTTCCTATTCTCAAAAACCTTGGTAAGAACCTTTCCAAACTCACTATAGTTTTGGCAAGTTAGGAGGTTAGCAAGGTTTGTATGTTACAAATAATATGAAACTCATATCTAATGTGGGTGTAAGCAAGGCACTCTAAGAGAAAGTGATTTTCATCCTCAACGCTCATAGACTCACAAAGATGGGAAACCCTTTGCTCCCACGGAGTTTTGGGAATAGACCAATGCCCTGTTTCACTATGAAGCTCATGGAAGTTCGTTCTAATCTTGGCTATATTAATTTTCTTCTTTGAACTAGTTATTATCGAGGGATATTTCTGATCTTCCAAATTATGGTTAATGGCCTCCTTATAGTATCTTAGTTTTATCTTAATCGCTAAATTTTCCTTGCACCACAATTTTTCTTTAAACTTAAAGGTAATAATATTTTTGACATTATCGATATTCTGCAAAGTGTCACTTTCATCAATGCCCCAATGGTCTAACCAAGCCATCATATCTTTACACCAACTCCCCTTGAGGCGTAGTTGGTTTTGACTTGAATTTAAAGCACTTTTAGGAAGTCTCTTGTTTCCCATGTTATTTATCTTGTGTTTGTACATTATCTTGTGCTTGTACATCAGGTACCTAGTCATAGCCATGCTTGTGATGGGGGAAAGACCCACTTCTATGAGGATAATAGGATAACGCGTATTGCTTTTAATTTTGAGGTTATAAGTTATAAACTGCTTCTGGATTTGCTCAATCTTTCTCCAAGATTCTCTAGAAATGTTGCACCCCCATATTTCACAACCGTATAAGATAACAGGGATGACAAAAGTTTCGAAGAGGATTTTTTTTTATCCCACATGACTAGGTTGGATGATTTACAATTATTTTCAAGGCCAAAATAAGCTTTCCATCCTCCATTAATCCTTTTATCAATGCTATGGTTCCAATTGAGCTTGTGATGAATATCAATTCCAAGATATTTGTAAGAAGTCACTTCCTCCAGTTTACTATTATCATAAATCAAATTTGCGTAGGTGTCTTTCTTATATTTTATAATCATAACTTTGTCTTGTCGGTGTTAACAGTCATACCCATGTTAGAGCAGAAATCTTTGAGAATTCTTAATTGTTTATTGAGATCAAAGGGACACCTTGCCATAAAAACAATATCATCAGTATAAAGAAGGAGGATGATAACTATCCTAGCTAAGATCGTGCCGGCACAACCTAATTCTTCTAAACATCTTTCTAGTTTATCGATGTAAATGCAAAAATAGGTAGGGGAGAGGGGGAAACCTTGCTTAACTCCAATATTACAGTTTATATCCATTGACCAACCCTCATTATTCTTAGATTTGACGATGACCTTTTCGTATAACCTTATCATGGTAGCTCTCAATTCAAAAGGAACATTAAACTCCTCTAGTCTATTCCACAAGTTATTTCTAAACACTTTATCAAAAACTTTCTTAAAATCCACAAATCCAATATATATATACATATATATAATCTTTAATTAATATCCTTCTTAAAACAATTTCAATTTATTATATTTTGAATACCGTGGATTTCTAATAATATTTTCATCCCTCAAGCTTGCAATGTCATATGTCATAACTTGTGCTGCCTAGTTTTTGATCCTCCGCCTCTTAAAAAATAAAAAATAAACACTTTGGACGTTATGGATATTTGCCACCTTTTGCACTACATAGTAATAGAGTTCTCACAAGGTGGATGCCATGGTCATCTTCAAATGGACTCAACTATGTCCGATTTGTGCTTAGTTAAAGTGTTTTGTTATTAAACAGGATAAAATAAATATAATAAGAAGCATTTTCTTAAATTCTAAAAGAATAGTTAATTGTAAGAATGTTTTAATAATATGTAATATATATGATTATTATGTTAAAGTGATCATGAGGTTTGGAATTATGAAGTGGTGCAGCATTGGGCTTGAATATTCAAACTTCCAATCATCGGCTTACTCGAAACTATTCAAAATATAAACAATACAAATTAATAAATAGCTTATATTAGAGTATTTTTAAGGATTTTAATATTCTATTTATATATAGTAATTTAGGTGATTATTTAGTTTGAAAAAAATCATGCATATATAGATATGTATGTGGATATTTAATAAAAAATATAAAAAATATTCTTAAAATTTAAGAGTTTTTGGTAAATTTTATCAATTCAATCATATCTTATGTAAAAAATAGGTGATTTTTTAGGTTACGTAGTCAATATTTTTGTAAATAGTCAAAAAATAACTAATTGGCAAAATTTCACCCTTAAAAAATACTTTGGCTTACAACAAGAATCAACAATGCAGGACTCGGTTTTCATTTTTCCGATGAAAATACATCAATTCTCCACTTTATACAATCATAGAACCCTCAAGGTATTTGAATTATACATAGACTCACTCTACAAACCAATATATGAGCGACCAATAACCCCAATCACATCAAGGCTTTATACATTTTTGCTAGAGTAGTTGATTGTTTAGCTCTTAATACTTTTAATTTGATTGGGTAGCTCAAAAATTACATAATTCGAATATTACATTCCAATTATGGTATCTTGACATTTTTGATTCCATAACTCAATGTTTGAATAGTCAAGCTGGAATTAGAAAAATATGTACAAAGGGAAATTTGAACCAATTAAACTCATCACATTTTATGAAAATTCGAGGTAAGGTAGATAAAATTGCCATCTATATCCTGTAAAAATTTTAGACTCTAATTCCAAATATTGGTTCTGTGCAAGGAAAAACATGGAACCCTTAATTTTGGAAAATTTTGCACGTAGTCTTTCAACATGGCATATGTAAAGAAACATCTTTACATAATTATCATATTTGATAATATATATATATATATATATATATATATATATATATATATATTCAATTGATGTCTTTTACAATGACAGCTTACATTATATATATGGTAGCTAACCTATGAATGGTCGCACCACGAAAAGAGGAGTCGTCTGGCCAATAATAGTAATTTAACCTAATTGTTATATTAATTAATAATAATAGTAATATACTTATTTTGGGTATATTACAAGTCATCTTGCTCTGAAAAGATTCGTCCACGAATCTTCTATGAGAGTGTTGTAGCTGGAATTCTTGCCACGGTTTAGCAATTCTTGAAATAATTGGTTACATTTCCATTCAAATCTTCTCATGCATATGATTATGTAGATAAATGCATAACAACTATATGGAGTATTTTTCTGAGCTTCTAATCTGATGGTGTTATTTTTCTCTCTAATTTGATGTAGATTTCTGATATTTCTGCATGCTTTGATATGGTTTTCTTATCTTTAACGGCAACTACTAATAATGTACTTACTTCATTGTATGATGATCTTGTATTTAATTGTTCCCTAGGAACCTTTTGATATTGAGATTCTAGGACATCTTGAGTTGCGACTATTGATAGAATGTTCATCTCATCATTTGTCACAACATCTTTTGGGTTTCGTTTTTCTACATTATCATGATTAATGTCCTCTTCGACACTTTATTTTCATCATTGCATTCTTATACAACTTCAATTCTCTCATAATTTTTGTTAACATTTGTTACAACGTAATTTTCCACCTTGTGAGCATCAGCAATCTTTGGCCTTTAAGATCCATTTCACTGACTCAGATTCACTTTATGTCCTTCACAAACAATTTTTCCCTATTTTTCTTCCTGTACGCTTGCTGTCCCATTATAGCCAGCGTACACACGAGTTGTTCCACTCTAGCCCGCGGGTACCAAGTAAAATGGTAAAAATCATTAGAAAATTACTTTTAACTCCCAAAAAGCGGTCTTAGGGTGACCTTTGGCCCTCCATTTGCCCCGAAATGCCTCGATGTGTCCTTTCACTTACCTTTGGAAGGCTATATATTGAGCTCTTGTGGCATATGGAAAGGAGGAGAAAGAGAGAGCAAGATAACTCTAGTGGACTTTTGTCGTGACTTGAGTCTACACTCATTGATCCTAGTTGTTGTGGATTCCTTATATTCACCTTCCAAACTCCTTTCATAGTTTGAGTTTTCCATTACATGGAGGATTGAAGTGGTGGAGGCACAAGTGGAGAGACCCAATTCTTGGTTCAGATTGGTTGCCGGCAAGAGGTTGTATATTGTGCTTCTTGTTATTCATTAATGGAAATACTCATTTTCGCGTCCAATTGATATTGTGAATATTGTTAAATTACATTGGGTTATATTTGCTTATAATATCATGGATCATGCTATTGATTATGCTAATGTCTTTCACATATTATATGCACTTGCTTGTACTTGTTGAGACTAATCTACAGGTTCAAGTGTAGAAGTTGAAATCTCAATGGGGATCTACATCGAACATCCGATTCAAGGTTGGTCTTTTCTCCATTATCTTAGCATTGTCATTTATATAGCATTGCATTGGGAATTGAGTCATTTTTTGGTAGTAAGATGTCTGTTGTGGTCTGCACCAAGCCATAGGAAGTTTTCTCCATAACAGAAATGACGACTCCACTGGGGAGAACATCCATTTTTGGAGATTCTTAGGAATTTGTCCTTATTTAGAGTTGATGTGTGTCGAGCTTCTGTGTCATTGATTGGCCGTTGGGATATACTATAGAAGACAAGCTTTTTCTAGGTGATTGGACTCTCTGTTTTCTCATTTGTCTTTCCTTGTATGCGGGTCAGCTTAGTTTAGCCTGCATCTACCCACCTTTGTCTGCATTATAGCTCGCATCTACCGGCATTTTTTCCTTCGACAATAGCGTACAACCCCAGGTTTGATTGATTTATGGCCTTGGATTGTTGTTGGGTTGGTTTTGAGTGTTCCCGAGTCTTAGTTGACCTTATTCCTAACTGTTCCATGCCTTATTTGTGACCAAAAACTCTTCTTTCTCTTTGTTTTGAGCCTTGTTAGTTTATCACCATTTTTTATTTTCTATCTCATTGCATTGGTTGAGTCTCACTGTTTGGGATTTGCTGGGTTGTCTTATTGATATGCTCTGCATTTCTTTAACCAGATAGGTAGATTTCGCTTGCATTTTTTATTTCATCATATTGAAAAAATACGAAAACATAGTTTTGCATTTTCCTTTCCATTATAAGAGAAAATACAAAAAAAATTGCTTTCCGTACTTCATTTTGCATCTGAGTGCTTGTGCTTTCATCTAGGATCTGCTTGTGCATTGCAAATTTAAAAGAATTGCATTTTATCTCGAACCGTTGGATTGATTATCATTTTAGTGGCATTGTTTTTATTGGTAGATGAGTCTAGAGTTTGTCGATTGTGCATAGTTCGAACAGGGTATAGCTTTTTAAGATCTGGCAGTGCTGGGGCATTAGATGAATGAAGAAGAAAGGGATCTGCAAATCTAAGGTAAATGATCTATCTTTACATTGGCATTTCTATATGATCTAGGAAAGTATTTTGTGTTCTGTCCGATTTGTTCTAGACTTACGTTAAGCTAGGGAGATCAAGCTTGAGTACGCTCTCGGTAGATTGTTCGTCAAACAAATATGGCGACCATACTGGGGAGAACATTGCTTCATAGTTATCATTTGAATGTTATTTTCAGTTGATTTCTTGCCAAGACATCTTGTTTGTCATTTGCTTCTTGAGGTAGTTTCACCATCAGATCCTCACTTAGAAGAGTATGATTACCTGCCTTTGAGTTTGCACAACTCATTTTCAAACCTGTTCATTGCTCATTACTTGGAGATTTGACTCATCTTTTAACTTAGATCTCCCCTGTCGCACCTGGGTGATATACACAGAGCGACATTGTGTAATTTTTGGTCTCTATTCTTTGTCTGTTGGCCTGTCATTGCAACCCTGTCATTGTCCTTCTGCGACACCGTCACACTCCCCGCATTGGTGAACTATGACGTCGCACTGTGTACAAGCACAAAGTGCACCAATCTACTCTTTTTGCCATACAGGCACCTTTTCTCCTCTTCTATTTTGAGTGTGGTTTGTATGCAGACTCCCTTTGCACTGTATGATCCAGTTAGAGATCCTTTTTGTTGTATGTGTTTGAGTTGTTTGGTTTTGTCGGAGTTGTTTTGGGTTCCATCTTGGACAATCTGAGCTTTTGGTAGTGGAGGACAGTTTGGTCTCCCCCACCTTCATTCACTCACCCTTGCATTCCCTCCTCTCCTAGCCTGATTTGATCAAGTTCATTGGATCAGTCCCAGACCTCACTTGCATTCTTTTTGTGAGCCTTTTTTTCTTTAGTGTTGCTTGTTACTATTTGACTTTGAGTGTTTGAATGTATTTTTAGCTCATTGCGTGCTCGCTTTCTCTTGAGATTTTCTAAGTTGTTAGAGTGCCGCAAGTGATCTTTTCATTTCAAAAATCCATGTGTAAAAGCATAGTTATTATCAAATTATTGTTTTGATGCATCCATTGAAATATTAAAGGTACTTTGTTTCCATCATTTTCGAAATCATTTGAAGAATTGTTCGTGCTTTGGGATGTTTCATTTACAAATCGTTTTGGACAATTGAAGAAGAATTGTGTTGTTTCCTTTTTCATGAATTATGAATCATTCATCTTCTTGAGAAACTCCGATAGCTTTCAGTTTTGCAGAAGTACTTCCATGCATTAAAAGTCACATTGTATCTTTTGGTTTTTTATGCTTTAGGCAATCATAGTGAAAGTGAAAAGCTTGCATACTCTACTTAGGATCTCTCTCTTTTCATGACTCAACATTGTTTTTGAAAAGACAAAAGAAAAAGAAAAAACATATTTTGATTTGGTTTAGTAGTGTTGTGAAAATTTTATGTTTCGTTGAAAAAGGAAAAGAATGTTTCAATGTCACCCTTCGTAGATTTGGGATTGTGTTGCATTGCATTGCTTTGGTAAAATTGTTGGAAAGAAAAAGAAGATTTATCCTTCCCATAGGTAGCATTCATCGAAAGAAAAGCATACTTTTTGCATGTAGTTAGGGCCTGCATTATGTTTCCGATTATGTACTCACCTCATGCATTCACCTAACCTTCCAGATAAAATTAACGGTAGAACTAGGGTAAAATATTTAGAAACTTGTGTGTAAGTTAGACACATGTTCTGGTGTCATTAAGAGTGGTAGCTGTCGTTATTTGCCAGCACTGTATCCCGGGGGTATTGTAGTCTTCCACGTACTTATCGGTATATGGAGCTCCTTCACGTACCCACCTAGTCACCTTGAGTACTTGGCGTATATCGAAGGGTGTATCACGTACTCGGTAGTATATCGAAAGGTCTCTTGCTGAACGGTTGTGCATTAGATAGCACCACTATGGATTTGAGCTCCCATGTACCTTGCGTATATCAGGAGACACCCTTAGGATTCCTGAAACCAACTGAGTTAACCTTTTGGCCATCTTGGCGGAGCAATACACCGAGAACAGCACTCGGGGAGCTACCATGCACGTATCGTCCAGGTAATCGGGTATGCAGGCAAGGGTACAATCCCAATCCTCCTTATCACATCATATTGTTGGACCCTGCGGTATATCGCGAGTTGCGAAGCCTTGGCAATCCTGTGAGGTTCCAGACTGTTGACTCCACTCTTATAACATAAGTTTTCTTGTGGCCTTAGTTTGTGTAGGGTTTTGTCTGGTCTGCTTTATTTTAGCTTGCCTTAGGAGAAACTCTTGTTTCAGTCACTCTAGATGACTTTCCTTGGAGAAGGTCCTATAGAATTCAAAAATTACCACCCAAATATCCCCTTAATCAGGAGGTAGTTTTGAGGGTAAGGATGGATCCACATGCCAGGGTCAGGTCACATGAAGTGGAAAACCCCACTTTGAATGTTGGAGGAATTTTGTTTCCTCATACTCCTACAGATTCACCTACCTCTCATCCACCACAGGGTGAAGAAGCATAACTCCCCACTTCACAAGAATTGCCTCCCATTGCTTCGGGAGAGCTTGGGTCATTGGAATGGATAAATCAACCCCAGGACAACCCCACATCCACTGTTGGTCCATCATCAACTTACTGGACATATTCTCCCAATCACCTAGTGGCCCATTTTACCATTGCACCCCCACCCAGTCAGGCTAGTCTCGATGACCACTTGACACCTTATTGCGAGCAATTGGCTTGGTTACGTGCCATGGGTGAGGAGTTTCAAAGTCAGAACTTTCAAATAAGATTCGACGACCGGTTGATCCCAGCTCGCTCTTTATCTTTCGAGTCACCATAATCATCCATGCAACACGTGACCACTTCTGAAATTGGTCAAATTGCACATGGATCTCCTACACAGAAGACCGGTTCAGTACTTCCTACTGCCCAACTTGTTGAATAGAAACAGTCCAACACACTTGTAACCACCACGGTTTCGTTACCTGTTCCCCCACCTCAAACTTCGAGAGGAGGATACTCTTTACCCCCTACCCTTTTTACAAGTAACGTTAACCCTACGGTGAATAACCAACAACCAGCCTTGGGTCAACCTTTACCTAGTGATCACCAAGTTGTTGCTGGGGGGAAACCCCCGTCCCTTAACGATAATACCATAGTTGGAGTTCCCATCGGACCTACCGTCGGTAATTCACTACCTCCTAGACCTTCCACTACGAGGTTATCCCATGCTGGAGGACCATCCAATGTAATTCAACCTCCATCGAGTCAAGCATATCCAGGTTATCCTAACCCTGTGCTAGGTCAACTCAATCCTGGAAACGCACTCTACAGGGTACCCTACCCAAGTAATCCTGACAATCTATGGGGACAGCAAAATGTTTTACAACAGGGACCCCCACTTACAGTCCTCAAGTCCCTCCACCTCCCATTGGAGGCGGTGGGCCCCCACATAACTCTAGAGGAGGCGCACCTCTACCTCCTCGCGGAGGACCACCTCATTTCGGTCATCATGGCCCCCCTCCCCATGGAGGAGGTGGCGGAGGACCACCACCACCACCTCCTAATGGTGGAAGTGGTGGAGGACCATCTTATCCCAGTGGTGGTGGTGGCGTTCCACCACACTACTATGCTGGAGGCCGTGGATGAGGTCCTTCCCCATCTGGTAGCAGCGGTAGTGGACCAGCACCTCCTCCTGGTGGAGGCGGTGGAGGCCCATCCTATTCTGGAAATGGGGGTGGACCACCACCGCCCCCTGGCGAAGGCGGTGGAGGCCCATCTTACCCTAGTGGTGGTGGCAGACCACCACCATTTGGCGGTGGCCCACCCCCTCCCGGCGATGGAGGCGGGCCACCACCTTATGGTCATGGGCCACCTTATTATGGTAATGGACCACCTCACTATGGCGGCGGACCTTCTTTTTGTCTGGGAGGCACATACCCCTATGGCCAGTTTCCTCCTGATACACCTTACGGTCATACTGGTCCTTCCACGCCTTATCCGTACTATCAATATGCGGAACCTAATCCGCAGCTTCCCTTTTTGGCTACTTTGGACCTACTTGACCTATCTCGTTTAACCAACGACCCCATTTACCATGGAACTAATTGGCCACATATTTCGGTGAAACTTCCGTCTGATATCCCGAAATTTGATGGCAAGCTGGGTGAAGATCCTAAAAACCACGTGATGACATACCATTTATGGTGTTCATCTAACTTCTTAATAGACGACTCGATCCATCTTAGATTTTTTCAAAGGACTCTCACCGGTTCGGCTGCCAAGTGGTATATTGAATTACCATCCCACTCTTTTCCTGATTTTGGTTCTCTTATCATGAATTTTTTGACTCATTTCCAGTTGCCTATACAGTATGAAACTGGCACTGAGCTTTTAAATTTGCTCCGTCAGAATACTGCCACTCACATTTCAGATCATATCCATGAGTGGCGAAGGAGACATCGTCTCATTAAAGCTCCAATTCCAGATCAACTCCTAGTAGACTGGTGTATGAAGTCCCTCATCCCTACCATAGCATGAGATGTTTCCATGGGAGGTGCTGTCACTGAAGAACAAGCCATCACTCGCGCCCATGTGCCAGAATTAGTTTATACTCAATGCGACACATTGTTTGATATTCTTCCTGATGCACCCCGCAAAGCTAATGACCTTGCGAAACCACCCAAGGGATCCCAAGCCGATGGCATCATTGGATCCCTTCACACCCAGCCTCCTCATCAAACTGTTGGTTCTTCGAACCCCCAAGGTTCATCCCCATCACCAAAACAGGATGGTCTCAGCACCACCAAATCATCCACCCCTGCTGCTACTAAAAAGGTGAATTCTGTTTCATTAGCTTCACCTCATAAGTCTGATGGTAAGAAGAAAAACAAGGGGATCAAACCTAAGAAATCTTCCGCCTAGGAGGAACAAAAGAGCACCCTTGATGATACCAAACAGAAAAGGAAGTTAAAGTTTCCTTGTCTACTGTGTGGTGATGATCATTTTTCCAAGGAGTGCCCCCATAGAGACGAAATTCAAAAGTTTCTTAAGGGAAAACCCACACCAGCAGTTCTCAACAATCCTTTCCCTGCTCAAAATTAGCAGTCGATCGCTCACACTTCTTCTTCCCAAGGAGAAGCATCTACCACTGCACATGTTCTCATGGTACATAATGAGACTATCAACTTGAACACTCGTTCTCATTCGTATGGCCTCCTTCCAGCCAAAGAACTCAGTGGAAGTAATACTGAAAAAGCTTCCACTTCGATGCTCGATGTCACCATACCGGCTATGCCTCTCACCATTGAGAAGCCTTCCTTTGAATCAGTGTTGCGTCCACCCAAGAGCACGATTAGAAAATTAGTTTTTAATCCCAATGCTTGGGCTGCTCAAAACTAGAATAGTGTAGAGGACCTAGCACAAGCTCCTTGTGCTATGTTGACGCTCGAAGCCTTTCAAAACTGTTCAAATTAGCGCAAGACGCTCCTCGCTGCCATCGGTGTAGTTGACCCGGATTTATCGAATACCATCATGTTCTGGCTGGAATACTTCAAACCAAGGCTCTCCCATCAATTGGAATTCCAAGTTGCCACAAACATTGCTGGGAAGATTATCCATCGTACCCTTTTAGATGAAGGAGCCTCTACGTTAGTCATGTTGAGCGCATGTTGGAGAGCCATAGGCTCTCCCGAGTTGAATCGTTCTCCTACTACTTTGAGAGCCTTTGACAGACGTGGTTTTCAACCTCATGGGCTGTTACAAGATTTACCAATAGAGCTGGGGGGCAAGACCGTAACCCTTAACGTAGAAGTGATCTCTTCCCCATTAGATTACAACATTCTGCTTGGTCGTAATTGGTTTTACGCCACAAACGCGGTTGCATCATCTATCTTCCGCATAGTGCAATTCCCCCTTCAAGGATGAATCTTCACAGTCGACCAATTGTATTGCTGCACACCTGACACCACTTCTCACCTAGGAAACAACTTTCCTTCCATTGGACAGTCTTCGCAAAAGTATGAGAGTGTGGGGGTTGGCCTCCTTAAGGATTCATCCCTTATGGCTGTTTTTCCTATTTCGGATCCCCCAAATCCTGTTGCCATGGTGAACATGATCTCCTCACAGTTATCTTCCATCTCCAACTCCACTCACTCATGGCTTGTACTTGATAAAGCAACCGCACACCTGATTGGAGACCGCATGCCTCTGTCACCCGCTGAACTTATGTACGAGGCTATCTAGTCGGCCCCAGAGGATCACTTATCTGTGGCCTCCACCCCTAGTTCTCTGCAACGGACATCATCCGATCCCTTCCTACTTACTTTTAATTCTGATGAGTCCATCATGCAAATCATGAGCGCAGACGATCCTCCGTTGGAAGACCTCCATCATCGTTCATCTTCCCTTCCCATTTTGGCTACTGTAGAGAACGACATCCGCACCATCTCTACACCGGATGTTCTCTCTGGCTCTCCATCTTTGATACTCGCGTGTCAAACAAATTTTGAAGGAAACTTAGCCAACATTGAGCCTACCACTTTGATCGACATCTCGGTTAAACCTGGTGTAGTGGAACACATTCAGTTAAGCCAGAAATGTTCCCCTGAAGAAGTCATCATCGCTACGGCCTTGTTCAAGCGATTTCAAGACGTATTCGCTTGCACTTACGAGGAGATGCCTAGGATAGACCCCTCCATTCTTTTGCATGAGATCAAAACCTATCCCGACATCAAACCTGTCCACCAAAAGTTGCGACCAGTACACCCTCCGAAGACTGCGGCAATCAAGGTAGAAATTGAGAAACTCTTGAAGGCTGGTTTCATTTACCCTGTCCCATTGACAAAATGGGTATCAAATGTCATCCCTATGAACAAAAAGCAGGGAACCATCCGTGTCTGCGCCGATTATCGGGACCTCAACAAAGCTTGTCTTAAGGACAACTACCTGACTCCCTTCATCGACCAGATCATCGACAATTATGCTGGAAGTGTAATTTTTTCATTTATGGATGGCTTTTCCGGATAAAACGAAATTGAGATCCACCCGGCCGATCAACACAAGACTGCTTTCGTCTGCCGTTGGGGAACGTTTGCATACCGTAAAATTCCTTTTGGCCTTAAAAATGTTGGCGCCACATTCCAGTGGGCCATGTCATACGCTTTCCACGGTGTGAAGGACTTTGTGGAACCTTACTTGGACGATCTACTTGCCCATTCGAAGCAGCGTGAGTTCCACTTCTATCATCTGACGACTGTTTTCCTCAGATGCAGGCAGTATAAAATACGCCTGAATCCTCACAAAAGAATTTTTTGTGTCGAGTCCGTACGCCTCCTATAATGACTCCAAAGATGGGATCCATATTGATCCCTCGAAGGTGGAAACCATCATCGGTCTTCCACCTCCAACCAATATTACAAAACTTCAAATCCTGCAAGGCAGAGCAACTTACTTATGACGCTTCGTTTGAAATTTCGCACAAAAGACGCAGGGTTACATGAGGTTAATGAAAAAGGATGTCCCATTCATTTGGGATGACCAGGCTCAACAATCTTTTGATAGTTTGAAGCATGCCATCACGCATGCCCCTGTGATTCAGCCGCCGAATTACTATCGAGATTACATTTTATATCTTGCTGCTACCAACACCACTATCACCATGGTTTTGGTTCAGGAAGACCAGAATGCCCAGGAACCTATGATATATTATGCCAGTAAAGGTCTCATTGACACTGAAACTCGCTATTCACATGTTGAGAAGCTCTCTCTCGCGGTAGTCATCACCATGCAGAAGTTCCAACATTATATTCTGCTCCACACCACCACCATCATTGCCAATTCAAACCCCATGTACCATGTTCTGACATGTCAGGTGCTTGGGGGCAAGTATTCACGCTGGATCGTGATAATGCAAGAATTCGATCTTCTTTTTGAAAGAGCTAAGTCTAAAATGTCTTTGGTGTTTGTTGAGCTCATTTGCGACCTCCCCCGTACTGATGTAGAGTCTGAGCCCAATGATTCCTTTCCAGATCAGTTATTGTTTCTTATCAGTACGTCCGATTCGTGGTATGGAGATATCACATTGTATCTTCAAACCCAATGTTTCAACCCCGACCTATCTCGTGACAACCGTCGTCGTATACGCCACCACGGAAAGTATTATCTGATTATCAGTGATACCTTGTATTGTCATGGTATCGACTCTATCCTTCAATGTTGTCTGACTCATGAAGAGGCTGAACACGTTCTGAATGACTACCATGCAGGGGCATGTGGCGATCACCTCTCTGGAATGGCTACATCCCAGAGGATTTTTTGCATAGGATATTTTTGGCCGACTATCTTTAAACAATATTGTATCGAAGCCGTTAAAAAATGTCCTCCATGCCAACATTTTCATACTAAGAAGCACACCCACCTCGCCCCATTACACTCGGTTATTGCCGTTGGCCCCTTTGCTAAATGGGGCGTTGATTTCATGCACTGTAAGCCTACCTCGGCCGGGGGGCATAGTTACGTCATTGTAGCTGTGGACTACTTTACAAAGTGGGCCAAGGCAATGCCTACATACACGAATGACGGCAAGACCGCCGCACTCTTCATGTTCAACCATGTAATAGCGTGGTTTGGAGTTCCTCAAGCAATAGTTGAGCAATAGATTGGGTTTTCGCCATGAAAACTCAACACCGTGCCACCCATAGTCAAATGGACAGGTTGAGGCCCTTAACAAGGTCTTGAAAACTATGGTCCAACAAATGGTAGGCACGCACAAGACCAATTGGCACAACATGCTCTTCTCCACACTTTGGGCTTATAGAACTTCCGTTAAAACTGCCACTAGATTCACTCATTTCCAACTAGTGTATGGATTGGAGGCAGTCCTCCCTATAGAGTGCGAGATTCCATCTCTCAAGCTCGCCATCGAACTTCTCCAGAACACTACTGCCGAGGAAGAACGCTTCCTCTACCTAACTAAGCTCAACGAGACTCGCCGAGATGTCGCTCTTGCCAAAGAGGCCCATAAGAAACGCATCAAAACGTAGTATGACAAGTCGGTAGAACCCCGCATTTTTAACGAAGGGGATTTGGTCCTTAGCTACGATAAAAAACATGATAAGCTAGGGGCAGGAAAATTTGAGTCCATGTGGCATGGACCTTACATAGTAAAATGCATTCTAGAGAAGGGATCTTATGAACTTGAAGATTATGATGGGATATCTTTGGGTGAACCCTGCAATGAGATTTACCTGAAGAGGTACTATGCTTGAGTCTTTTACACATAATTAATTTTGTATATACTGTACATGGCATACGTGTGTGTTTGTTGTATGGTGTGATGCTTTGTTTTCTTGCATGTTTTAGGTCTTGCTTCGTTTCTTATACCATATCTGTCTGCATGTGCAGATGGAAACGTGCTATGGATTCATGGACAACGCCAGCCGGCATACCCGTAACCCTGCTTCGGCAGCCTGGGTACTCTATTCACCTACTGGAAAGCTCATTAGCTTTGGGGGAATGTGTCTAGGTTTCACAACTAACAATGTTGCAGAATATCAAGCAGTCATTGGAACTCTAACTGAGTCCCTTTCTT
Organism: Larix kaempferi; assembly: GCA_027924585.1. Taxonomy (NCBI): domain Eukaryota; kingdom Viridiplantae; phylum Streptophyta; class Pinopsida; order Pinales; family Pinaceae; genus Larix; species Larix kaempferi. The sequence continues at coordinate 374,415 of BSBM01000995.1, read as the reverse complement.
TGGGTATGGACCACATTGTCATCCATTTGGACTCTCAACTAGTGGTCTCTCATCTTAACGGAGTTTATGCCATCCACGATCCCTTTTTTCTCCATCTATATTGACGAGTCCATCTTCTGGAAAGGTCCTTTGAGTCCATTCAATGCCTGCACATTCCACGAGACGTTAACACAGTTGTCGACTCTATGGCCAACTTCATCTTAGATTGGTACATTGCACACACATAAGCATATCTCATGAATTGTTTAAAGTAGATATAACATGTAAATAATTCATTTCATAAGAAAACACATAAGCATGACCACACCATTCACTCATTTGAAACACATAATGTATAAATCGCCGGAATGTCTATATATATATAATCTCAAAAAGGTAGCGCTGGTACAAAATCCTGAAGCACCATGACTTTCAGTAAGTCTCTACAAAATCTGAAGCCTTGTAGCTTTCAGTTGTACAAAAATCTGAGGCCTCTAAGCTCTCAGTACACACACAGTAACAACATGTGGCCTATCGCCTGTCCCGTACAACCCTAGGTTGTCTAACAGCCCAAGCCTGCTGAATGTGGAAGTAGTATACTGCTCTCACAACACTGCGGAGTAGCGCGTTGAAGCGTGCAGTCGCTCCAACCATGTGTACCTGCATGGGCCACAACACCTCATCTACTGTCGGCTCAGGAACATCTAGTGTCAACCCACTCAGGTTGGAATAGACCTTGTCCATCTCCGCGATGGCAGCATGCATAGCTGGAACCAATACTGTTCCCTCTCCTCTCTCTCTCCTAGCAAGAAGAGAGGTCCCCACTGGTCGTATAGGCCCCACATCTGCACACACATGTTGTTCACCTATCAGTTCTATATAAAAAAAAATCATAAATGCGAAAAACTTAAAAAGTACAAGGGTCATTTGTTCTTACCTAGGTCTCCCCGTGCTGCTCCTTCTGGCAGCGACAAGTCAGGATCATCTCTGAAGTCGGTACCACCATATGGAAAGTCCTCCACCATCAGTAACTGGCCCTCCAGCCAAGTGAAGAACTCAGGAGGGTATCCAATAATAGGAACCCCACCATGTCGAGCCATCACATCGGTCCACCTAGCCATGTGTGGATCTCTGAGGTCCCTATCCTCCAGTGGTACTTGAGGACACAAAAGGGGAACCCGTTCCAGTAAGAATGAGATCACTATTGATCCATAGCCAAACTGTTTGAGCTCTCGCCGTCAACACTTTGTCATCTGAGCTCGTATGTTTGGGAGGACTCCCTTGCACCAGTTAAAGATATTCAGAGACATATAGTCCTCCGCATAAAGCATCTATGCCCTGGTGGCTAAGTGAGGAGCTTGACTCCTCGCCATCCTCGTAATGGTGAATATTATGGCGCGTAATGGACGCCCATGTACATCTTTGATGGGAATCTTCCCACTAGATGAACGGGTGTTGGGACTACAATGCTGCTAGATCATATCTTCCATGGTTCGATCACTCCCACATGATCCAGTAAGTAGCACATTGTCCCCCCTTCGGTACAATCCGGTCAGAAAGTAGATGTCCTCAACATCTATGGTAAGCTTGTGCTCACCAATCACGAAGTATTGTTGGGCCGCATCCCAGCATCGAAGCATATGAGTAAATAGTGGAATTTGGGATCTCATCCCCTAGATCCAGAAGAACTTGAGGAGTCCACAGTCCCTCAGTGCTTCCACACAATGTGGATCATTTGCGACTTTCTCATCATCTAATTCATGTTCCCTTTCCTGCCATTCCAAAACCATTTTGGATGCTTGGAACCTGCCAATAGGAGGTTTTTAACAATGTTAGAACTTGCTTCAGTCACTGGAAGTCCTTCATTTCAGTTTGGTTTGAGTTTGGGGATGGACGTTTCCATTGTCGCACCCCGGTTTTGCAAATAGAGTGATGTCGTCGGAGTCCAAATATGCGACCTTTGTGACAACCCAGTCTCATCGCAATTCCCAAAAGGGCAGACTGCGACGAGTCGAGGGCGCAATGGCCCTTCCCAAATCGAGCTAAAACCCAAAAAAATGACTGAAATTCAAAAATGTAAACCACTACAAACATGCTGGATGAAGTTTAGGGTTATCTGTTCCTGGCGGTGGGTGAAATGGCTGATCATAGCTCCCAGAATCGACAAGTGATGTTTTGGCTCCAAATGGCACTACTCCTACCAAATTCGGCAAATAGAACAATGGTGACTATGTTTGGTTTTTATTTCTATTTATAAATAAAATGGAATATTCCTTTTTCAAATATTTGATTCCATTATGGCATTTGCTATAGTTTGGATCAATTTTATTATTTTTGAATGTTCGATTGACTATTTGACCTAGTTTTCGAGTGTGCAGGAGTCATGAAGTGTCTTTCTATGCCATTTTCATATTGGAATAGTCATCTCAGGTACGAACGCCCCTTGTGGATTTTTTGTCATTTATCTTTTTGTTCGATAGATTGCAATTAATGAGCTTACTCTTTGTTCTTTCTCATGCTCTTGAAACTATGAGAATATGTTACCGAGTTACGATTTTCACTTTTTCGGGCTTGTTAAACTCTTACAGAAAAGGAACCCCCCCGGAGTCTATCCTTAAGCTCTTTTCAGGCTCTCAAAATACGAAAAGATTGCCAAGCAAACTTGTCACATTCACGCTTGTACAAGAATTTGAATGGCCATCTTCCTGGTGATAATTTACCACTTTTTTGGACCAGGGGGCACTAGTTACGAAAAAGGTATACTCCAGCCAATCATAACTAGAAGAGTCCTCTCCCGCGTTGTTTTACCCTTTTTTGGGCGAAGAGGCTAACTTTATGAAAATGGACCGTTGGAGTCTTCTTTAGTTCTTTTCAGACTCTGTAAACATGAAATGATGACCAATTTTACCTTCTATGGACTCGTTAAATTCTTACATTGAAGGGCCCACCATGGGATGAACCCCTGCTAGCCCAGGTTCAAAAAATATTTGGGATTGGACTCATCTATGAGATGAGCTATACCGAGCATCTGGTTACCCTCATCAAGCTCGTAAAAAACACACGAGGCACTCATCGGTCATGATGGGGAAAAAGGAAAACTTTTGTATTACACCTTTATCAGTGGCAGTACCTAGTCATTCTTGAACATGGCACTCATTTGCATTCGCATGTAGCACTTGGATCATCTGTTCGTCCTCGAGTTCCGCTTACTTCCTGAGTCTTGTTACTCCCCTGAGTCATTCAAAGAAATCTTCCATCATCAGTTGCATTAGGAATTTGTGTCATACTCGTCATGTCAATACTGCCAAGTCATGCCATGCCCATGTTCAAGAATATTTATCACTATTCATTATTTGCAGTCAGTACACCTTCGATCATGTCGGTCTACTCTGAGTCAGTCTCACGTATGTTTGTACCATCTGATCCACTCTACACATCCTTTGTCGTGTTTCGTGTTGATGATGGGGGATTCATCATGGCCCTCCTTTGACGGATTCATCCTTGTCGACTTCAACATATCATCCAAGGATAGAATCTAGAAACTAACTAAGTACCTTGGCCCTGCATGCCTCAATGGTAGGTTACCTCGCTTTCGACATGGGTTTACATCATTGACTCTTGATCGAAAGATTTCATCTTGCATTCGACTTCAACTCATTAATTCGTGCTAGATGATATGTACTGTGATACCTTGGGGATCATTGACATTAATGATGATTTCCCTCACACTTGTTAACGGTATACATCAATGACCAATAATCAAGTGGTTTCTACCATGTTCAACATCAATACATTTGTAATCACATGGATAGATTCATATCATTGCGGGTTCATCTTGAAGACCTTGGGGAGTCATATGTTACCCAGGTTGCGATGGATTTTGTATTGAGTCATATTACACGGATCCACATTTGTATTGGTCGTGGATGTGTTACTATCTCATCATGGATCTACGCTTGTGTCGAGTAGCCATGATTGTGTTCAGTCGGTCATTGCTATCATGGATCTACATTGTATTGGTCGGCAGACATGTTGTACATCATATGAGATTGTTAGTTCAGAGTCAATTGTACTACAGCAACATCCTTCATCCGACAAGTCCATTGCCATCTCTTTCTGTCAAAGCATTTCACCTGTCAAATCTTTAAACAACTTCATGCTTTGGGGGGAATTTTGTTACACCTAAAATCTTACCACCATTAGATTCAATGTATACATCCTTGAAGTTCTATTGACTAAGTCATTTACCTGGAAGGGACATCATTTTACTTCTGCTAGGTTTTGAGAGGTCGTCGCACGCTTCACTCATGTAACCTGCGACGTCGCACCTTGCTCCATTATAGGGTGTGACGAAGTCAGTTAAAAGGAAAAAATAGCTTCTTTGAGCTCATTCTCGAAGGTTGCTGACTTAGATCCCTATCCTTGACCTGTTGGGGGAGATGGCCTTCGGTTCCTAACCTATGGGGAGGATCCCCTATCTCTCTCCTATCATATCTCAACCTACCCTATCCATAGCCTATCCACTTAGTCCTATTTAAGTGAGGCTCTACTTCTCTCCAAGGGGAGGAAGTCTATCGTGCTCTTATGCTGGTGAAATTAGCTTGGTAGATTAACACTCTAGCTTGGGGAACATCTACTTCTCTCTAGGAGCTTTGGCATGGCTTGTCGGAAGGAAATTGCAACGTTAAGGAAATGTTTGTGATCCTCTTTTCTATTGTACTCTCCACTTTTCAATACAGTTAATACAATTGCTTTCCATAAATGTTGTCGCATTGATAATGTTTAGAGTTTTCCTCCTTAAGTGTTAACTTAGATCCATCATATGAAATATATGCTTTCACTATTCTTGGTCTATTATATGTTCAACAAGGTATAGTTGACTAAGATCCGGCAGCGCTGGGGCATTGGATCAACGAAGAAGAAAGGGATCTGCAAATCTAAGGTAAATGATCTATCTTTACATTGACATTTCTATCTGATCTAGGAAAGTATTTTGTATTATGTCCTATTTGTTCTAGACTTACGTTAAGCTAGGGAGATCAAGCCTTGAGTCCTCTCTCGTTAGACTGTCCGTCAAACAAACGCTTAATCTTAAAATTGATTAGAACGATTTTTCTTTTAAAGGGTGCACCAACTAGTATAGGTTTAGAGTCTTGGAATAGATCATTGTGAGTTAACAATCCAAGACTACTAGACGAAACATTATGTGTCTGAACAGGGATTGGTAAATTCCCTAATATACACTAGTGTTCTCAGGAAGCTCTACTCAGATCGGAGTTAAGCACGAGGTCACGGGAGGATGGTTGCGGAGATATCCCTCCAATACTGGCCAAATGTGGGAGATATTTCCAGGATTTGTTCGTGTACGAGGGATCTTGAGGGATCTGCACCTCTTGAGTTCTAGGCTTAGCTACCCTCCCCATATGGCGGATCCATAGCAGATCCCACCTGTGACTGTTTGCCTAAGCATTGGTTATATTGTGGTGACCTTAGTTTCCTTACCTAGGTATTGCATTGGGTGCTTGCAGTGGTTATACTGTACGTATCCTGAGTCAGATAGGGGTTGGAAAACACAGTTTCCTGTTGTATAGGGATTTGACCTTGTGCACGTAGTGAAGTCTGGGAACCCTTATAACTGATTCTGTTACCTCCGGTTATAGTTTGGGAGTCTCAAGGCTCTCCTAGGCAAGACATACCAACTGTAGTTTCAGGAGGTCCCTTGAGCCAGTCCTGTTTGTGTGCATTTGGCTATAGTTTCTTAGGTGTGTGCTCTTTGTTCTTTGATCATTAGTTTTGGCCGTTAGGGGACGCTTTGATTTATTGAACTTTCAGAGGTATAGTTGCGTGAGGTCCTACCCTCCACCGGTCTCGTTGGTTGGTAGGTTTACTGGCCGCTGAAGTTACACGTCGTGTTTAGAAGGGATGTCGGAAGGCCCTCTCTGATTCTTCTAATTCTTTTGAAATGCTTCGCACTGACATTGTTACTGGTTGTGGCATGGGAGAAATCCCTACGACTCCGTTGGGTAGAGTTGAAGACGCTTCTGCTCCAACTACTCCTAGAGAGGAATGGGGGGCAATCCAAAACCCGATACCCAACCTAGTTTGTTTGGGCCGAATCCACCTGAGGACGACCCATTCAATTCGTCGAATCCACATAATTTCCTATATGGGATGCCACAGTCACATGTTAACATAGGTCCTATGACCAACACTACCCCATTCTCGCATGGTATGCTTAGTTACAACACAGTTGATCCATTCACTATGTTTGGTAGTCATGCTAGCACTAGTCATGGTGTTAGCAACACTGCACCCACCGGGGGCACTACCCTCGCTGGGAGTACTGCACATTCTACTCACACATGTCAATATGGGATGGGATACATTCCTCCAAACATTCCAAATCTTGGAGGAAGGATTCCTCCTAGGACGACCCCTCCTGGTGGTAACACTGTTCACAATACGGCTCACATTCCACAGGATAATACACATGCCTCTACACGTCAACCCAGGACCACGTTCACTAATGTTAACAATCCTCCTAATAACGGGAGTGGACACATACTGTATAATTTTACGACTGCTCCTGCTACTAGTAATGCTAATATAGGGGGTGGGAATATACCTTACACTTATGGTCACAACACCAGTGCTCCTGCTACTAGTAATGCTAATGTAGGGGGTGGGAATATCCTTCATACTCATGGTCACTACACGACTGCTCCTGCTACTAGTAACGCTTATGCAGGGGGCAGGAATATACCTTATAATTATACAACCGCTCCTGCTACCAATAGTACTTATGCGGGGGGTGGGAACATACCTCACAACTATGGTCATTACAACACGGTTCCCGCTACGAGTAATACTTATATGCCCCATAATTATGGTGCTAACCCTTACTATAATATAGTCGGTGTTGGCCATCACTACAACCCACCTCATTACAGTGCTCATAATACATATATACCTGCTTACCCTCACATGGGTTAGGTTGGAGGAGGTTGTCAGCCTTATGGCCAGGGTCACGGTTATGGTCCACCTTATCCTTCAAGTCCATATAATCAACCTTTTATGGGAGCTTATAATCAAGATTGTCAACCGCAGCTTCCGTTCCTCGCTCGATTGAATCTTCCGGATCTTTCGAAGCTCATGAATGATCCGGTGTGTCACGATCCTAATTGGCCTCCAGTCCCTACCAAGCTCCCTTCGGACATTCCCAAGTTTGAGGGGAAGGGTGGTGAGCATCCGGGTGATCACGTCACGACTTTTCACCTTTGGTGCTCATCAAACTCGTTAAATCATTATTCCATTCGTTTGATACTATTTCAACGCACCCTCACGGGGGCAGCCACAAAGTGGTATGTTGAGTTTCTTGGGGGCACGTACAAGGGTTTCAATGAGATGGCCTTGGTTTTCCTAGATCATTTCTAGTTTCCGGTTCGCTACGATACTGGCATTGAACTCTTGTCTACCTTCTTCTAGAATAAGGTCACACACATATCTGACCACGTTCAAGAGTGGTGTCGACGGAAGAGGTTAGTGAAATCCAACATTCCTCCAGAATTTCTGTTGGAATGGTTTCTCAAGTATTTGCTTCCATACATTTCTAAGGATGTTTCGATGTCCGTCATAATGACTGAGGACCAAGCTATATGAAAAGTCCAGAAATTAGATTTGCTTTATGCTCAATATGGAATTCTGTATGACATTATTCCTGACGCATCACGATCACAACATGATCCCAATGTAATGACCCTTTTTCAAAATGCTATTAAAATACCAATTTTTCCACTTTTTCCCCAATTTCGACCTTTGACTAGTTTAACTATTTTGACCTCCAAATCAACCCAAATGCTCCCAAATATTCTGTAGGAGTGTATGAATGGTATTTAGACTTGAATATCAGGTTCAGGGATGTTTTATGGCCCTCCAAATACTGCTGCAAACTTGATTTGTAATCTGATCAATATAGGTAATTTTGACTAGTAATTTGTGCATCAAATCCCCCTCGGGTAACACTGCAAATGGCCTTCCAAATGCCTCCAAACTCCCACAAATTTATGAACAAAGGTATATAATGTGTTAATTATGTGATTAAGGTCTCATATGAACCATTAATTTATTTTTACTACTGTTCTAACTTTCTCACATTCAACAACAAAAACCCCCAATTCGACCCTTGGGGAAATGGCACTATTTCACCTCCCAATACAACTAAACTGAGTAAAAATGCTTCAAATGCTCAAGTACAGTACATGAAACTTGTATAAGACATCCATGGCAGTATATTTATTACAAATATATCAGAGAATCATCCATCCATTTGAAATAATCAACATTATAGTGTCATACATCAATGCATTGGGGAAATGGACATTGTTTGCTCATTAATCAATAGTTTTGCATACAACCAGTGGGTATTTCGACCTGATACTTTCTGAATATTAATAATAGAGGATATGAATCTATTAAAATCATAAATATATAATGAGAAGCTCTCTCAAGAAGCACAAGTGCTCACCAAAAATTCCCTCCCTCAAGGAGCATGAATATGCCTTCAAAACGGGAAACAGTGGAGAGAAAGTGCCGCACTAAACCAAACCATGAAACTTCCTGTAGATGCTATCTGCAAATACAAACTCCATTAAATCACCATGAAATACCTGAGTGGCCTCTCCAAACACCAAGTTGGATGGGAATCTTTCACCCTCGAAATTGGCTAAGGCAAGAAACTAGTCATCCACTAGCTCTCTCTTCACAAATGCAATTTTTCTCAAATCATCAAAAGCCATTCTCATACTTCATTTCTACACTTTATAAACAACATTAACCTTCTAAGGGTCGAAATCCTCTCAATAGATTCAATAGATTTCCATTTAGGAAATATTCCACATTTGCCACTTGTCTCCTAGTTCCAACCTTCCATCTTCTCCCAAATTCGATTTTGAGTCTCTTTGGATTCTCCAACTCCCAAATTCACCTTCCTTGAGCCTATTTTTTGTGCTGACATGTCATAGTGGTCAGATGTCAGAGTTCAGGTCTTCAATTTGTCATAGTTGTCATAGATGCTCCATCATTGGTGTCATAGGGGCTAGGGAATCTAGCCCAAGTGTCCACAAACTTCCACTTTGACTCTTTATCTTCCATGGAGGTTACCAATCCTTCCCAATTCGACCTAAGATGCTCAATGACATGTGTTATGACTTACCAACTCACCCAAGAGTGTTCACATTCCCATTAATTCGAATTTGCAAAAGAGAGATACCATGCATTATGAAAAATCAAGCTAGTGTGGGTCCCACATCCTCCATATGTCTCCAAAACCATTTGTCACCTAGGATTTCTATTGAATTTATTTATTCACTCTATTTATTAAATACTTGAACCCTTCTAATGTCTAAACATCATTTATTAGCTTCCTTATTACCATTCCACATGTGCCCATCCAACCTAGGAAACTAGTAGGATTGATGGGATTGTCTTACTATGAAATTATTGGAATGGGGACATTACAGTCCTCCCCACCCAAGATTGCTTGCCCTCAAGCAATCTCAATTTACCATGCTGTAAAGTTGTCCCTCCTCTATCAGGTGGCCTTCTATGAGTAATGTCTCCCATAATCTTTCTATTCTGGTGCTTCATGCTATGGGAAGAAACTACCTGATTCGGATAGGTGTGTTTCCCTCTCACAATCCTTAGTACTCCTTGTGAATCTTGGAATTTCATTTCAGGAGTTTTACAATTTATTGTATGCTCTCCTATTGAATAAAACCATTGTACTCCCAAAACAACATTAGTATCAGCAATATCAACCACATAAAAACTATCGACAAAGTATAGTTACCTACGATGACTTGCAGCTGTGGAATCCATGTTTTGCACTCCATTGTGTTGTGACCGGGAATGACAACTGTGAAGCCATCAAATGGTTCAATAGGTATATTTCTTTTCTCCACCATCTTTGCATCAATGAATTTATGGGTGGCTCCTCCATCTACCAAAACTGAAGTTCTTTGTCCTTGTACCATACCTTTGCATCAGATAGTATGATAGCAAGGTACTGCTGAAAGTACTGCCATTGTTACTTTGGTGGGAGAGGGATGCTTCACCTCTGGTTTCCCTTCTTCTGCTATAGTATATCCTTCTTCTTGGGATGAATTATGTCCTTCTTCCTCCATGCCCCCTTCATATCCCTCATCACAAAACACTTCAATGAATTGGGCCTTTCCTTTAGCACATTTATGTCCAAGTACCCATGGTTGGAAGCATGAGTAACACAATTTCTTCCTTATGAGCTCTTCCCTGCTTAGTTCCTCTTTCTTTTCCTTTCCATATTCATCTTCTTTCCATGGCTTCTTATCAAGTGCATCTCTTTTCCAAGGTTTCTTTTCAATTCTGAAGTCAAGCTTGGGAGGAAATCTCGTTCTAGGAAGCACATTTTGGAGATCCCTAATCAAGTTCATTGCATCTTTTAATGTAGTTGGCTTGTGGGCTTTGACCAAACCTTTTAAGGTTTCAACCAAACCTTCAGTCAACATCAATACCAACCTTCCCATAGATAAATCAGCCACCTTGACTGATAATTTTTGAAATTCCAACATATATTCAGTAGGGGTCCCAGTTTGCTTCAATTGAGCTAATTCCTTGAAAGGCAATTCTAGATCTTTTTGTTCAAATCGCTCTACTACCCTATAAAAAAATTATCCATATGTTTTAACCTGATCATGACCCAAGGTTTTCAAGCCATAGAACCACCATTCATTGGCATCTCCTTCCAAATGCAAAATGGCCATTTTTAATGCATCCTCTTCCAACATAGGATTCAGCTGAAAATATACATCCAATTTTTGCACCCAAGTGTTAGCAAAATTTTGAGAAGAACCATCAAAAGTAGGAAGTGGCATTTTTCCAATAGCACTATTTAATTCTTTGTTTTGGAATGGACTCCTAATGTCTCCCTTCCTTTTAATCTTTTGCATAGCATCAATGTAGTCACTGAGTGGTACACCTCTTTTACACTCTTCATTCAAATCATTCCAATCATTTACTAGTTTCTTGTAATCCCAGTCAAGATTGGGATCTCCTTTGGGTGTGATAAATTTAGGTGCAATATGCCTTTGTGTGCTTTGAAATTCATTAGGTCTATTATGAGGTCCTGTACTTGAGAAAATATGCTCATTCCCTTTTATCTTTTCCCCTGAGTGTGAACCACTATTATCTCCTATCATCCCTTTGCCTGAAAGTTGGCTACCCAACAATTCGAAACCTTTCATCATTTGTTTATTCATATATAGCATAACCATGGTAATTCCTTCAAAACATGGTTTTAAGTCTTCAATAAATTCCTCCTTATGTCTTAATTTTTCCTCCTCCTCTCTACCCATTGTTTTAGAAAAAAACTCTTTTTTTGCTATTCTTCAACCAAAACTTCTTCAACTACTGATTCAAAGGGTGGTGTTTTATTTGTTTGGATTCTTGTTAATACCATCAGGTTCCAAGACCATGCTCTGATACCACTTGTAATGACCCTTTTTCAAAATTCTATTAAAATGCCAATTTTTCCACTTTTTCTCCAATTTCGACCTTTGACTAGTTTAACTGTTTTGACCTCCAAATCAACCCAAATGCTCCCAAATATTCTGTAGGAGTGTATGAATGGTATTTAGACTTGAATATCAGGTTCAGGGATGTTTTATGGCCCTCCAAAAAATGCTGCAAACTTGATTTGTATTCTGATCAATATAGGTAATTTTGACTAGTAATTTGTGCATCAAATCCCCCCAGGGTAACACTGCAAATGGCCTTCCAAATGCCTCCAAACTCCCACAAATTTATGAAAAGAGGTATATAATGTGTTAATTATGTGATTAAGGTCTCATATGAACCATTAATTTATTTTTACTACTGTTCTAACTCTCTCACATTCAACAGCAAAACCCCCCAATTCGACCCTTGGGGAAATGGCACTATTTCACCTCCCAATACAACTAAACTAAGTAAAAATGCTTCAAATGATCAAGTACAGTACATAAAACTTGTATAAGACATCCATGGCAGTACATTGATCACAAATATATCAGAGAATCATCCATCCATTCGAAATAATCAACATTATAGTGTCATATATCAATGCATTGGGGAAATGGACATTGTTTGCTCATTAATCAATAGTTTTGCATACAACCAATGGGTATTTCGACCGGAGACTTTCTGAATATTAATAACAGAGGATATGAAGCTATTACAATTAGAAATATATAATTAGAATCTCTCTCAAGAAGCACGAGTGCTCACCAAAAACGCCCTCCCTCAAGGAGCATGAATATGCCTTCAAAACTGGAAACGGTGGAGAGAAAGTGCTGCAATAAACCAAACCATGAAACTTCCTGTAGCTGCTACCTGCAAATACAAACTCCATTGAAGCACCATGAAATACCTGAGTGGCCTCTCCAAACACCAACTTGGATGGGAATCTTTCACCCTCGAAATTGGCTAAGGCAAGAAACTAGTCATCCACTAGCTCTCTCTTCACAAATGCAATTTTTCTCAAATCATCAAAAGCCATTCTCATACTTCATTTCTACATTTTATAACCAAAATTAGCCTTCTAAGGGTCGAAATCCTCTCAATAGATTCAATAGATTTCCATTTAGGAAATATTCCACATTTGCCACTTGTCTCCTAGTTCCAACCTTCCATCTTCTCCCAAATTCGATTTTGAGTCTCTTTGGCTTCTCCAACTCCAAATTCGCCTTCCTTGAGCCTATTTTTGGTGCTGACATGTCATAGTGGTCAGATTTCAGAGGTCAGGTCTGCAATTTGTCATAGTTGTCATAGATGCTCCATCATTGGTGTCATAGGGGCTAGGGAATCTAGCCCAAGTGTCCACAAACTTCCACTTTGACTCTTTATCTTCCATGGAGGTTACCAATCCTTCCGAATTCGACCTAATATGCTCAATGACATGTGTTATGACTTACCAACTCACCCAAGAGTGTTCACATTCCCATTAATTCGAATTTGTAAAAGAGAGATACCATGTATTATGAAAAATCAAGCTAGTTTGGGTCCCACATCCTCCATATGTCTCCAAAACCATTTGTCACCTAGGATTTCTCTTGAATTTCTTTATTCACTCTATTTATTAAATACTTGAACCCTTATAATGTCTAAACATCATTTATTAGCTTCCTTATTACCATTCCACATGTGCCCATCCAACCTAGGAAACTAGTAGGATTGATGGGATTGTCTTACTATGAAATTATTGGAATGGGGACATTACACCCAAGCTAGTTCTTGGACCACATGCCGATGGCATTGTTGGATCCGCAAGTACTCGACCTGTAGATTTGGTTGCTAATCAAATGAAAAATTTGTCACTTAACCAATCTACTCCCGGACAGGTTCACACCTTGTCCACTTCCACCCCATCGTCCGATGTACACGCTATGCAATCGGCGATCCGATCGAGTAACCAACAGCCTGGTTGTAAGAAGAAGGGGAGAAACAACTATAAGGGTGGAAATAATGGGAACAATGGTAGTAATCATAATAATCCTCAGAAAGGGAACGCCAACCCTCCTCGAGAAGGAGGAAATGCTGGTGGGGACCGTAAACCTAGGCGTAAAGTGACATTCCCTTGCAAGCTTTGTGGGGAAGATCATCTTACTCACTTGTGTCCTCGGATTAATGAAGCATCGAAGCATTTGGCACAGATCCCCGCTGTGTTAAAAGATCCCCTTCTAGATCATCAGAATATGGCTTCGAATGCTTCCTCTACTGGTTATGGGACCCATGAAACTTCTACGTCTGCTTCCCATCCTAGTGGCTTTGGATGCAAGAATATGGTTAAATCAGAGGTTAGTGTTGCCACTCACCAATGTGATTATGATGCACCACAACCGAATATGGGGAATGAGTTTCCTCCTCCTCCTTATACCTCTTTGCATATCGAGAAACCCACTGCTATGCCGCAGATACCGAAAGGTGTTCTCAAGCGCTCTACGCATAATCCCAATTCTCGAGCCGCCCAGAACTACTCTATTTTAGAAGACTTGGGTCAAACTCCATGTGGCATGTAGGCTCTAGAGGTTTTACAGGTTAATCCCTCTCAATGGCATTCCCTTTTGTGTGCTTTAGGAGTTTAGGATGGGGGAATTCCTAACGTTATCAACTTTGACACTACTGACATCCAACCTCGCTTACCTTACCATGTGGCTTTTCAAGTCCATGTGGAGTGCCTATAGAATATCGTCAAAAGAACGGTGGTTGACGAAGGTGCTTCTATGTCAGTGATGTCTTTAGCTTGTTGGAAATCTCTTGTCTGTCCTCCCTTATCTAATTCCATGACCATGCTCACTGCATTTGACGGTCGGTCAATTAAACCGCATGGTATTATCCCTTCCATTGTTGTCCACTTAGGTGGGAAACCTGTGCCTATTGAAGTCGAGGTGGTTGATGCACCCATCGACTACAACCTTCTCCTAGGTAGGAATTGGATGTACGTTATGAAAGTAGTCGCATCCATTGTATTCAGAATTATTTGCTTTCCACATGAAGGAAAGATTGTGATGGTTGACTAGCTAGATTTTGTTAGTCCCTATTCCATAGCATCGATGGGACCTATAGTCCCCCAATTAATAGATTCTCAGCCGACAATTGGGAACATGGGTGTCGGATTGTACCCCTCATTGTTGGGATCTTTTGATTTCCCTTCACCGATTGCTTTTATTGGAACTGTTTCTGATAATGCGCCTCCTCCATTGAATAATGTACCATTCCAGACTTCGTATTTCGATGATCGATGGACCTTACCGTCCACGAGTTCCACATCTGGAGACATTGCACATGTTGGAATGGATATGCCACTGTCTATTGTTGAGCTTGCATATCAAGATATTCAACAAGCCACTGCAGAGCCAGATCTCTCCTCTTCACGGACAGAGGAGGAAAATCTCGTTATGCTATCGGAATGGGCAGTCGACTCATCTTGTTCCCACGATTGTCTTGATAGTACTTTACCTTTGCATGAAGCTATTTTTGAGGACATGTGTGGTAGTGAGAGACCTTAGGAAGACATGCATCATCACTCCCATTTTCTTCCCAACCTTGATCTTATTGAGCAAGAAGAGTTTAGGATGACTCTTGTCGAGATGGCTGGTCACCCTGTGGTTCCTTGGGATTCGCATGGGATTTACGCACAGGGAAACATGGCTAATATTTCCCCTACTATATCGATCAACATTTCTCATACACCCGGAAAGGTTGAGAACATTTATATTGGTGTTGATTGCTCTCCTGAAGAGGTTCGCATCTACACTGAATTGTTTAAGGAACTCCGGGAAGCTTTCGCCTAGTCATATGAGGAGATGCCAGGAATAGACCCCAGCATTGACGAACACGAGATTGGAACATATCCTAATGCTAATCCGATTCGACAATGCCTTCGTGCTATGAACCCTGATTGAACGGTAGCCACGATCAAGGAAGAGGTGGAGAAACTGCTTAAGGTTGGTTTTATCTACTCAATTCCCCTTATCGAATGGGTGTCAAATCCTATTCCTGTGGATAAGAAACAGGGAGATATCTGTGTATGCATTGATTTTAGAGACCTGAACTGTGCATGTCTGAAAGAAAATTTCCCCACCCCGTTCATAGACCAGATTTTTGACTCTTGTGCAGAAAGCGAAGTTTTTTTGTTTATGGACGGATTTTCAGGATATAACCAGATATAGATAAATCCCGAGGACCAACATAATACTACTTTTATTTTTCCTTGGGGCACATTTGCATATCGGAAGATGCCCTTCAGCCTTAAAAACACCAGAGCCACTTTTCAACGTGCTATGACCTATGCCTTCCATGACCTTAAACGCATAGTGGAGGCATACTTGGATGATCTTGCTGGCCATTCTCGCAAGAGAGTGGACCACCCCAAGCACCTCCATTTAATTCTTGAAAGATGTATTCACTACAAGATTCGGTTAAATACCAATAAGTGCAACATTTGTTGTGAAAACGGGTCGTCTTCTAGGTTTCATAGTTTCGAAAGAGGGTATCAGAGTTGATCCTCTTAAAGTTGAGGCAATACTTTGGTTGCCTCCTCCACACAACTTGTTTCAACTTCAGAGCCTCCAAGGGAGAGCCATTTCTTTATGTCTCTTTGTAGTGCATTATGCTAATCTTACCAAAGGTTTCACGCGTGTATTGAAGAAAGACACACCGTTTATTTGGGATGAGCGATCCTAGCAGTCTTTTGATGCTTTTAAGAAAGCTTTGGTATCAGCCCCTTTGCTTAGTCCACCCGACTTCAAAAGAGATTTTATACTTTATGTGGCTGTGTCTCAAGAGACGATTGGCATGGTCTTAGTTCAGGTTCATGATGTGCTCATGGAGCATGTGATCTATTACCTTAGTCGAAATCTAGTAGACACTGAGCTAAGATACACTCATGTGGAGAAGTTGGCACTTGCGACTATTCATCCAGTCCAACTATTATGACATTACATCATGCTCAGGAAAACCACAGTCATAGTGCATATCAATCCATTTCAGTTCATGCTATCACGACATCTTATAGGGGGGAAGTACAATAAATGGATTCTGATACTTCAGGAGTTTGATCTCAATTTTACTTTGGCAAAGTTGGTGAAATCCTTGGTTTTTGCTGAACTCATGTCGAACCTTCTGCAACTTGATGAGGATATTGTCCATGAAGATTCCTTTGTGGATGAGCACTTATTTCTTATCTTGTCTGAGGACCCTTGGTATGGGGATATTATTGTATATCTTCAAACATTGATGTTTCCCTTGCATTATTCATGAGACGAACGACGACGTGTGAAACACCATGCTAGAGATTATACCATCGTCGATGACCCTTTTTATCATCGAGGAAAGGATTCTGTCCTCCATCATTGTTTGACTCACAAAGAAGCAGAGCGTGTTCTTAATGATTGCCATGTTGGGGCATGTGGTGGTCACCTATCTGGGCTTGCTACATCCCAATGCATTATGCGAGCTGGTTACTTTTGGCCTTTGATATTCAAGGATTATATGAACTCCGTAAAGAGATGTCACCCTTGCCAGGTGTTTTCTCGGAATATACACTCGCATCCAGCGCCCCTTCATTCAGTCATCAGTGCCGTTCCATTCACCAAGTGGGGGGTGGATTTCATGGATTGCTGGGGGGCATCAACATATCATCGTGGCCGTGGATTAATTGTCCAAATGCGATGAGGCCATGACTACCATAAAAACCGATGGTGCTACAGCAACCCATTTCGTATTCAATCAGATTATTACTCAGTTCAGTATTCCAAGAGAGATTTTCATTGACCATGGCAGTCACTTTCAGAACAAGATAATGGCGGATTTGTCACTCAAGCTTGGGTTTCATCAAGAACATTCATCTTTCTACTGTCCCCAAATGAATGGTCAACTTGAGGTAGTCAATAAGTCCTTAAACACCATTCTCCAACGTACCATCCAAGAGAGCAAGAACAACTGGCATATTATGTTATATCCTGCTTTGTGGGCATATCGAACCGCAGTTAAGACTACCACCGAGTTCTCACCGTTTCAGCTAGTACATGGTGTGGAGTCTATTTTACCGATTGAATGCAAAATCCCTTCTTTAAAACTAGCCATAGAGCTCCTCCCTGATATGTCGGGTATTGAGCAACATGTGATCCACCTTGAGCAACTTGACGAGCAGCGTCGAGATGCCGTTGTGGCTATAGATGCCAATAAATTTCGTGTCAAGGTTCAGTATGATAGGTCTGTCCATCCCCGACAGTATGCTAAAGGTGCCTTGGTCCCATTATAAGACCAGGCTAAAGAACCCCTAGGGGTAGGCAAGTTTGTGGCACGGTCCTTACATAGTGAGGCATGTCCTAGAAAAAGGAGCCTACGAATTGGAAGATTATGAAGGGAACGTCTTGAAGGAGCCTAGAAATGGGCTCTACCTCAAGTGGTATTACGCTTGAACTTCTAGTTCGAGCTAATACTTTTGTATACTGTTGTATAGTTGCTTCTGTACATAGTTTAGATTTCTTTTGGTTTTTCGGTCTATTGATTTACTTCCATTTGATTGACAGATGTCAGCAGAATCTCTTGTGTTCTTAGGATTCGCGGATGGTGCTAGCTGTCATACACAATAGCTTGCTTCTGCTGCTTGGGTTATTTATTCACCTGACCACCTAGTTGTGTCTTAGGGAGGTGCTTGTCTTGGTCCTACATCCAAAAATGTGGCTGAGTACAGTGTCGTAGTTGAGTTGCTTCGGGATGCTATTTCGCATGGTATCCAATGTTTAGAAGTCCACTTGGATTCACAAATGGTTGTGTCTCAGTTGAATGGTCAATACTGTGTGAGAGATCCTACTTTACTACGAAGATTCTTAAGGGTAAGACTCTTGGAATGTCATTTTGTTTCCATTACATACATTCATGTTCCAAGAAGTTTTAATCATGTATCTGATTCATATGTTGACTATGTCCTAGATTGGCATTTGTCACATTCATAATGAAGCACACAAATAAACATACATTGATACATTTGTACATACACATAGTATAACTGGAGAACCATAGTTTTTTATAAATAACATGTCCAAAATGGTAGTGTCACAATACAAAACTAGAGCCCATAACTCTCAAAAATATACATATCAATACAAAAATAAGGGACCCTGAGATGTCTAAGCCCCACGAGGAGGCCTAGCCGCCTCGGCAGGATGTGTCTGATAATAATAGTATACTGTGTTGGCTATCTACTGCAATAGTCGCACCCAAGGACTCGGTACTCCCACAACATGGCGCTGCATGTCCTCTAGCAGTCACGCTACCTTGATCATGGGTACCCTGGTGGTCATGTGGGACAGGTTGACCCGCACGATCTCTAATGTGTGATCTGTTGCAACGCCGACTACCTATCCACCCCTTCGCCGTTGACGATGTCTCGGGAAACCCTCAGGTATTCGTGGACTGGTGTCTACGAGCAAATAGTAGAATGTTAATATGTGATACTACCCTGCAAAAAATATTTTTTCACTTTTAGATATAATAAAAAATCCCCAAAAATTTAATACACAAAAACATAAAAATAGTAACATACCGATGTCTCTGAGCACTGCATTTGGAGGAAGCGGCATGTCGCGATCACCATGGAAGTCTATCCCTCCATACGGGTAGTCGTCAATGGATATGACCTGCCGGTCCCACCAGTGAAAGAACTCCTCTATGTATGGTGATGCCTGTCGGCCACCACCCTGTCATGTAAAGATCTCTTCCCACCGGGTCAGGGATGGGTCACAGAGACTATGAGGAGGGACTTCAACCCTCGGATTGAGCCCCAGAACCCTCTTAAAGAAGAAGTTGCATAGAATATTTCCGTATCCAAATTTTTTGGCCTCCCAACGCTTGCACTCTGTTAACTGGGTCTTCATGGACCACAGTAACATTGTGCAAAAGTCATATACCATCGGCTGCATGCACTGTGAGGCGTAGAACATCACTGGCCTTGAAGCCTAATGTAGATATGCTGTTGACTCAAACCCAGTCGATATGGGTTCCACTCACTATCGACACTCAAACCACCGCGATCTCCCTGAGCACCGGCCAAGACTCCCCACCACTCGTGTATCTGCGGGACAATACTGTGCTGTGTAATCAACGACGATGATCCCACCACCCACAGTACGAGACCGAAGACTTTCCACCTCACCTCAATGGGACAAACTGGTAATGATGTAGATGTCTTCCACTTCCAGTGTGAGGATTTTCCCATTGAGATTGAAGTTCTGTGCATCAACATCCCAATAATCTATCAAGCGGCGGAGTAGTAGGTTTTGGGCCCTCAAACCCCCTATACTCCATAATTTGTACAACCCACATGCTTGCAATGCTTGATGTGCTTACACATCATTGCACACGGCCTCATGCACATCGTTGCACATGGCCTCATCTACTTGGTCATGCTCCCTCTCCCTCCACTCTAGAACCATCGTGGAGTGAGAAAAAACAAGGATTTTAGTCAATTTTATTTGCAAAATCAACTTCACGGCCGTACTTGCGGGCTGATTTGTATACAGGGGTGGGTACCCACGGTCAACCTATGCGTTGACCACGAGTATCATACCCTACCTGTGACCCGCATAGCAATAGCCCACGAGTAGTGCCAAAGCCATTTAGGGCTTGGCCAAACTAAAAATCCCACTGCTGAAAACTAAAATGAATGTAATTAAATTAAAGGTATGGATGAGACTACCAACCTGCTCCGGATGGTTTCATGAACGGGCGCTTGTAGCTCCCAAAATCAGCAGTTGAACTTCAAGGTGAAAACTAACCACAAAGCTCCAAATGGGTGAATAGTAAAAATGAATTGTAAATTGTAAATTTTTATTACTATTTATAATTTTCAGGACCCACTTGTCTATAGTTTTTACCGTTTGATGTCGTTATGGACTAATATAATGTCATGGAGTAGAATTTTTAATCAGATTTCTTCGGCGAAAGTTGTTTTGGACCATTTCACGCCTACGACAGGTACGTTTCACACCCGACATATAGGTTAGATGCCATTTCCACATGCAGTATGCATTTGACCTTTTGACCATTTTCACAAACCCTAGGTGTGACCTCGCTTCGTAACCGACATGGAACCTTCACACTACTATATAAGTGTTGTTATTTGGCGGTAGGGCTTTTTCTAAACATGGGCACCCTAGTTAGATCCCCTTTGTGCATTCTGGCTCCCATTCCGTTGTTTGTCCTTAGGATTGGGAGTCCTTTGTAGTTACGCCATGACATTGCGATAAAGACTCATACTTTACTTTGTCTTATGGTGGCCATATCCCTTAAGGACTCCCCTCATTTATATCATATTGTGATTGCATTGCATCGTCTTGCTTGCCGCTTGAGCCTTGTGTCAGCTCCCGCTTACTCAGTTATTAGCTTGGTGCCTGAGCACTTTTCCCTGTTAAGCCTTGCAGAGCTTCCATTTGTCCTTCACAATTTGATGACCTTTTTGACCCTAAGGGGACACCCCCAGAGTGTCCACATCCTGCATATACTTCCTTACATTGATCATAGGTATGTTCCACTGCTTGGGATTAGTCTGCTCGCTATTTGACACTCGTTCCCTCACTTGTTGTACTATAAGCAATTTTATTCTTTTTCAAGCTTTCTCCAAATATGAAAAAGACCAAAAAATCAAATATTCCAAAAAGTCAGACGGGATTATGATTACTACTTCTTGTTGGCAGCTGTTGTGTTTCCTTTGAACAGAGCATTCATTCCACTCCATACACTATGAGTCGGGACTATAGTTGGACCTTAGGAGCTGCACTTGATTCTCAATTTATCCACCGATTGGTTAAGCTTCCAGTCATTATGGGGCCCTTTGGGATGCCTCCTGCATCGCACATTCTATATCGAGTTTATGTTGCCTACGTCTATCCATCTGCTCATGCTCTTGTTTAAAGGAAGTCCTGAAACCGGAGTCGGCCACTCCTCAGATCTCTTGACTATTGCATCTCGACCATCCATTTCGAGTCAATCCATTTCACTTGAGATCTTCCAAATCTTTCAGCATAGCTGGTACCTCATGCTAGTTGATGGGGGATGCATTAATTCCCTCCTTCCAGTGAGTCTTGTTCCGTTGACTTCAACCCATTTATTCTGGGACTTGAGACTTAGAGTTCGATTGAGTACCTTGAGGCTTGCAGTCATTAGTGGTAGGTTCTCTCACCGTGAACAGTTTTGGGAATACCTCAATGTCCCCTGATCGATGGATTCATCCTAGTGTTCGACTTTAACACATCTATTCACACTTTGATGATTGTACTCTGTGCCTTGATGCCCATTTTCATTTTGGTGGGTTATCTCGTGTATGTTAATGGTATACATCATTGACCGGTAATCAGACGATGTCACATCAGGTTCGACCCCAACTCCTTTATTCACTTGATGGGACTTGCACCGTCAAAGAGTTGTGTAGAAGACCCGAGGTGATAGTGGCATTCAGTATGCTCTCAGATATCAACAGTTTGTACCTCCAGTTTGCACCAGTTGTTTCCTTTTCAGCAGGAGACCATATCTTACTGTAGAAGGATAATGGCTATGATCACTTATGACATGTATTCATTATGTGCTTCCTATTCATGGCCATAGTATCAGCTTGTTGTACTATACTGACATGTATTCATAGATACTATTGTACTATCACGAGTGAGATGCTCTTTCCACTTGTGTCCCCATTACTCCACTTCTGAGATGTTTTTATAATGTATTTCAGGAATCATAGCATCAGTCTCTGACCTCACACATTAGGGGGCATCTGTTACAATGTAATTTTACACCTTGTGAGCATCAGCATTCTTTGGCCTGTAGGATCCATCTCACTGACTCGGATCCACTTTATATCCTTCAAACACTATTTTTCCCTATTTTTTTCCCTGTACGCTATCTGCATGATTACAGTGGGAGTACCCGCGAGTTGCATCACTATATCCCGCGGGTAGCATGTAAAATGGTAAAACTCACTAGTTTATTACTTTTTACTCCCAAAAAGCGGTCATTGGGTGACCTTTGACCCTGCATCTGCCCAAGAAACGCCTCGATGTGTCCTTTCACTTACCTTTGGGAGGACTATATATTGAGCACATATGGTTTATGGACGGGAGGAGAAAGGAGAGCAAGGGAACTCTAGTGGATTTTTTCCCTATCTTGAGTCTACACTCATTGATCCTTGTAGTTGTGAACCCCTTATGTTCACCTTCCAAACTCTTACCATAGTTTGAGTTTGCCATTCATGGAGGATTGAAGTGGTGGAGGCACAAGTGGATTGATTCAGATCTTGGTTCAGATTGGTTGCCGGCAAGAGGTCGTATCCCATTGTACTTGTTCATGTTTATTAATAGAAATAGTCATATTCTCGTCCATTAATGCTCTGAATGTTGTTTATTCTACATTGGGTTGCATTTACTTATAATATCATGGACCATTGCTATTGATGATGTTAATGTTGTTTATATATTATATGTACTTGTTGTATATTGGCTATCAAGACTAATTTGCAGATTCAAGTGCACGGATTGAAAGCTCCAACGGGGATCTACATCAAACATTTGGATCGAGGTTGGCTACATTCTCCATTATCTTAGCATTGTCATTTATAATAGCATAGTTCTGAGAATTGAGTTAATTTCTGGTAGTTAGCTGTCTGTAGTGGTCTACCCCAATCCATAGTGAGTTTTCTCCAATACAATTGGGGACTCAATACAAACTCGTTTGCATAGTTGGATTTGTCACAATTTTGGGCATATCCTTTTAGTTATCTTTATCATTTGGGAGATTTGGCTTGCACATAACTCTCATATTTTTTAAGATAAGTTATCATCTCCAAAGTGGCATGCAAGGAAAGTTGCTGCAGCTTTCATGGAATTCTCTGCCACTGACATAGTCTTTATTGATATATTAAGGAGCAATCAATCCATCCCTCAGAGGCACGATTTCATGGCTTTTTTTTATGGGGCATCCCAATAGGGGGGGCTTCATGTGGTGCTGGAGTTGTCATCTTAACATACTAGTTTAATCATTTCCATGTTTGGATGAACGGGAGGTATGGACTCTAATACCCGCAGATAAATTCTAGCGTTCTGGATGGCTCTGTATTTTGCGAAGAGAAAGGGTATCATTCTCCAACATATAGTCGGTGATTCACGCTCAATTGTCAAGTGGGCTTGCGGTCGTGGATCTCTCCACTCCTTGGCTCTTTCTCCGTGGATGGCAATGGTGGACTTTCTACTTTTAGACTTCCCACTCCTCTCTTTTGATCACATTTATCATGAACACAATGTACAAGTTGATCTTTTGTCGAAATTGGCTCTTTCAGCTGATGGTGGCTTTATCCACTTTGAGTTTTGGTCTCATTCTATGCTTCATTCTAGTGGGTGTATGCTCTTGTCATCCTCCACTTGCTGGTGACAGGGTTCTATTTTTTTGGCAGCATTTTTTGTTGGCGGAAGATTACACTTCTTGTACATATTTGCTTCTCTATTTTTTGCCACTGATATCTTACTTTTTTATCTTGTCTGTTTCCTTTGGCGGTTATCTCCGACTCATGTGGCTTTTCCATGAGTGTCTCTCGGTTACTTTTGGTCCCTAGTATGAGTATCTTTCGGAAGTATTGTATCTCTTGGACATGCTTTTTTGATGATGCCATTGAATTGGCTTTCTTCTGGTATGGATGACTGTAATAACACCATTTCATATATTTTTATAATAGAAATATAGATATTTTTCTAGTTGAAAAAAAAGTTGAAATAGATTTTCCATTTTACATTTATTTCAAAAAAATTATTAGATTTATTTTGTAATTACACTTTACTCATTCTTCTTAAGAACACTTCAATTTAAATTTCATCTTGTGAGCCAAGTTAGCTTTACAAAAAGAGTATGAAATGCAAATTAAAATTAAAATTTGGTAAAAAAATTTGATAGATCCCTTGATCAATAAGATTATTGAAATTTTTGGACGTAACTTTTTAAAGACAAGCGACATTCAAAATGTTTCATTTTCATTTTTGGTGATGGTATTAATTAATTGGAAACATTGAATATGAAATGTCAACATTAGAATTAACATTGAAAATTGACATGGCCTAGATTTGATTATCGTATTTTCTTTCATAAACAATTAATGGGTAAAATTTGTCCCCATACTCAAACTAAATTCATAACCATGAATCACCTCTACGTAATCCGCAAGATTATTGAGGGGATAGGCTTGACACCTACAATTAATGGGTAAAATTTGTCCCCAATAATATTGGACTCAAACTAAATTCATAACCATGAATCACCTCTACATAATCCGCAAGATTATTGAGGGGATAAGCTTGACACGTACAACCCCTTCGAAGCGTTCGTAATCAAGTGGCTCATGTTGTCTCATCATCCTCAAAATTGCGATTATGATTAGAATTTGCTTCTCTAATAAGATATAATAGTTTCTTATGTTTTTAATAAATGGATAAATGTTTTCATTGGGGAAGTTTGTTTGGTTTTAGGTTAAAGTTCGAGTTTTTTTTAAATTGCATTTTACAAGAGGTTATACTTAATTTAAAATTTGTAAAATTTATTAGCTATATTTATATCTAATTGTGAGGAATTATTAATTTTTTTTATAGGAAAATAAATAATTTGTATATTATTAAATATTTAAAAATAATATTTTAAGTTATATACAGTGATAAGATTTTTATATAATAATATATTTTTTTCTTAATTAGCATAAGCTATAAGTTAAGTTATATATATGTGTACTTATTTATGTTGAATTTAGAATAACTATACACATTTTTTTTGAAAGTACATACTTGTTTCCTCTTAATGCAATTTAGAAAGAAAACCTTTCCTCAAATTGTAAATTATAAATACAGTCCAATGTAATTAAAAGAATAACTTCAAATATAGTTCTCTACAATTATATTGTGAAGTGGTGGTGGTGGTGGTGGTGATGGTGATGGTGATGGTGATGGTGATGGTGATGGTGATGATGATGATGATGATGATGATGATGATGATGATGAACTTTGGTTTATCGGACCTTAAGAAGGTTATTACTTGGTTAAGAAGGTTATTACTTGGTTTGCTCTAAACTTTTGTTCCTATGCTCAAAAACTTTGGTAAGAACCTTTCCAAACTAACTATAGATTTGGGAAGTTAGGAGGTTACCGAGGTTTGTATTGCAGCAAATAATATGAAACTCATATCTAATGTGGGTGTAAGCAGGGCACTCTAAGAGAAAGTGATTTTCATCCTCAACGCTCATAGACTCACAAAGATGGGAAACCCTTTGCTCCCACGGAGTTTTTGGAATAGACCAATGCCCTGTTTCACTATGAAGCTCATGGGAGTTCGTTCTAATCTTGGCTATATTAATTTTCTTCTTTGAACTAGTTATTATCGAGGGATATTTCTGATCTTCCAAATTATGGTTAATGGCCTCCTTATAGCATCTTAGTTTTATCTTAACCGCTAAATTTTCCTTGCACCAGAATTTTTCTTTAAACTTAAAGGTAATAATATTTTTGACATTATCGATATTCTGCAAAGTGTGACTTTCATCAATGCCCCAATGGTCTAACCAAGCCATCGTATCTTTACACCAACTCCCCATGAGGCGTAGTTGGTTTTGACTTGAATTTAAAGCACTTTTAGGAAGTCTCTCGTTTCCCATGTTATTTATCTTGTGCTTGTACATTATCTTGTGCTTGTACATCAGGTACCTAGTCATAGCCATGCTCGTGATGGGGGAAAGACCCACTTCTATGAGGATAATAGGATAAGGCGTATTGCTTTTAATTTTGAGGTTATAAATTATAAACTGCTTCTGGATTTGCTCAATCTTTCTCCAAGATTCTCTAGAAATGTTGCACCCCCATATTTCACAACCGTATAAGATAACAGGGATGACAAAAGTTTCCAAGAGGATTTTTTTTTATCCCACATGACTAGGTTGGATGATTTACAATTATTTTCAAGGCCAAAATAAGCTTTCCATTCTCCATTAATCCTTTTATCAATGCTATGGTTCCAATTGAGCTTGTGATGAGTATCAATTCCAAGATATTTGTAAGAAGTCACTTCCTCCAGTTTACTATTATCATAAATCAAATTTGCGTAGGTGTCTTTCTTATATTTTATAATCATAACTTTGTCTTGTCGGTGTTAACAGTCATACCCATGTTAGAGCAGAAATCTTTGAGAATTCTTAATTGTTGATTGAGATCAAAGGGACACCTTGCCATAAAAACAATATCATCAGTATAAAGAAGGAGGATGATAACTAGCCTAGCTAAGATCGTGCCGGCACAACCTAATTCTTCTATATATACACATCCAATATATATATATACATATATATAATCTTTAATTAATATCCTTCTTAAAACAATTTCAATTTATTATATTTTGAATACCGTAGATTTCTAATAATATTTTCATCCCTCAAGCTTGCAATGGCATTGTCATAACTTGTGCTGCCTAGTTTTTGATCCTCCGCCTCTTAAAAAATAAAAAATAAACACTTTGGACGTTATGGATATTTGCCACCTTTTGCACCACATAGTAATAGAGTTCTCACAAGGTGGATGCCATGGTCATCTTCAAATGGACTCAACTATGTCCGATTTGTGCTTAGTTTAAGTGTTTTGTTATTAATATGGATAAAATAAATATAATAAGAAGCATTTTCTTAAATTCTAAAAGAATAGTTAATTGTAAGAATGTTTTAATAATATGTAATATATATGATTATTATGTTAAAGTGATCATGAGGTTTGAAATTATGAAGTGGTGCAGCATTGGGCTTGAATACTCAAACTTCCAATCATCGGCTTACTCGAAACTATTCAAAATATAAACAATACAAACTAATAAATAGCTTATATTAGAGTATTTTTAAGGATTTTAATATTCTATTTATATATAGTAATTTAGGTGATTATTTAGTTTGAAAAAAATCATGCATATATAGATATGTATGTGGATATTTAATAAAAAATATTTTTAAAATTTAGGAGTTTTTGGCAAATTTTATCAATTCAATCATATTTTATGTAAAAAATAGGTGATTTTTTAGGTTAAGTAGTCAGTATTTTTGTAAATAGTCAAAAAATAATTAATTGGCAAAATTTCACCCTTAAAAAATACTTTGGCTTACAACAAGAATCAACAATGCAGGACTCGGTTTTCATTTTTCCGATGAGAATACATCAATTCTCCACTTTATACAATCATAGAACCCTCAAGGTAATCGAATTATACATAGACTCAATCTACAAACCAATCTATGAGCGACCAATAACCCCAATCACATCAAGGCTTTATACATTTTTGCTAGAGTAGTTGATTGTTTAGCTCTTAATACTTTTAATTTGATTGGGTAGCTCAAAAATTACATAATTCGAATATTACAATCCAATTATGGTATCTTGACATTTTGGATTCCATAAATCAATGTTTGAATAGTCAAGCTGGAATTAGAAAAATATGTACAAAGGGAAATTTGACCCAATTAAACTCATCACATTTTATGAAAATTCAAGGTAAGGTAGATAAAATTGCCGTCTATATCCTGTAAAAATTTTAGACTCTAATTCCAAATATTGGTTCTATGCAAGGAAAAACATGGAACCCTTAATTTTGGAAAATTTTGCACGTAGTCTTTCAACATGGCATACGTAAAGAAACGTCTTTCCATAATTATCATATTTGATAATATATATATATATATATATATATATATATATATATTCAATTGATGTCTTTTAGAATGACAACTTACATTATATATATGGTAGCTAACCTATGAATGGTTGCACCACGAAAAGAGGTGTCGTCTGGCCAATAACAGTAATTTAACCTAATTGTTATATTAATTAATAATAGTAGTAATATACTTATTTTGGGTATATTACAAGTCATCTTGCTCTAAAAAGATTCATCCACGAATCTTCTATGAGAGTGTTGTAGTTCGAATTCTTGCCACGATTTAGCAGTTCTTGAAATAATTGGTCACATTTCCATTCAAATCTTCTCATGCATATGATTATGTAGATAAACACATAACAACTATATGGAGTATTTTTGTGAGCTTCTAATCTGATGGTGTTATTTTTCTCTCTAATTTGATGTAGATTTCTGATATTTCTGCATGCTTTGATATGGTTTTCTTATCTTTAGTGACAACTACTAATAATGTACTTTCTTCATTGTATGATGATCTTGTATTTATTTGTTCCCTAGGAACCTTTTGATATTGAGATTCTAGGACATCTTGAGTTGCGACTATTGATAGAATGTTCATCTCATCATTTGTCACAACATCTTCTGGGTTTCGTTTTTCTACATTATCATGATTAATGTCCTGTTCGACACTTTGATTTTCATCATTGCATTCTTATTCAACTTCAATTCTCATAATTTTTGTTAACATTTGTTACAACGTAATTTTCCACCTTGTGAGCATCAGCATTCTTTGGCCTTCAAGATCCATTTCACTGACTCAAATTCACTTTATGTCCTTCAGAAACAATTTTTCCCTATTTTTCTTCCTGTACGCTTGCTGTCCCATTATAGCCAGCGTACACACGAGTTGTTCCACTATAGCCCGCAGGTACCAAGTAAAATGGTAAAAATCATTAGAAAATTACTTTTAACTCCCGAAAAGCGGTCTTAGGGTGACCTTTGGCCATCCATTTGCCCGAAATGCCTTGATGTGTCCTTTCACTTACCTTTGGAAGGCTGTATATTGAGCTCTTATGGCATATGGAAAGGAGGAGAAAGAGAGAGCAAGATAACTCTAGTGGATTTTTGTCGTGACTTGAGTCTACAATCATTGATCCTAGTTGTTGTGGATTCCTTATATTCACCTTCCAAACTCCTTTCATAGTTTGAGTTTTCCATTACATGGAGGATTGAAGTGGTGGAGGCACAAGTGGAGAGACCCAGTTCTTGGTTCAGATTGGTTGCCGGCAAGAGATTGTATATTGTACTTCTTGTTATTCATTAATGGAAATACTCATTTTCGCGTCCAATTGATATTGTGAATATTGTTAAATTACATTGGGTTATATTTGCTTATAATATCATGGATCATGCTATTGATTATGCTAATCTCTTTCACATATTATATGCACTTGCTTGTACAACGATCTACATTGAACATCCAATTGAAGGTTGGTCTTTTATCCATTATCTTAGCATTGTCATTTATATAGCATTGCATTGGTAATTGAGTCATTTTTTGGTAGTAAGATGTCTGTTGTGGTCTACACCAAGCCATAGGAAGTTTTCTCCATAACAGAAATGACGACTCCACTTGGGAGAACATCCATTTTTGGAGATTCTTAGGAATTTGTCCTTATTTAGAGTTGATGTGTAACGAGCTTCTGTGTCATTGATTGGCCGTTGGGATATACTATAGAAGACAAGCTTTTTCTGGGTGATTGGACTCTATGTTTGCTCATTTTCCTTTCCTTGTATGCGGGTCAGCTTAGTTTAGCCTGCGTCTACCGGCCTTTGTCTGCATTATAGCTCGCATCTACCGGCATTTTTTCCTTCGACAATAGCGTACAACCCCGAGTTTGATTGATTTATGGCCATGGATTGTTGTTGGGTTGGTTTTGAGTGTTCCCGAGTCTTAATTGACCTTATTCCTAACTGTTCCATGCCTTATTTGTGACCAAAAACTCTTCTTTCTCTTTGTTTTGAGCTTTGTTAGTTTATCACCATTTTTTATTTTCTAGCTCATTGCATTGGTTGAGTCTCACTGTTTGGGATTTGCTGGGTTGTCTTAGTGATATGCTCTGCATTTCTTTAACCAGACAGGTAGATTTCGCTTGCATTTTTTATTTCATCATATTGAAAAAATACAAAAACATAGTTTTGCATTTTCCTTTCCATTATAAGAGAAAATACAAAAAAAAACTGCTTTCCGTACTTCATTTTGCATCTGAGTGCTTGTGCTTTCATCTAGGATCTGCTTGTGCATTGGAAATTTAAAAGAATTGCATTTTATTTCAAACTGTTGGATTGATTATCATTTTAGTGGCATTGTTTTTATTGGTAGATGAGTCTAGAGTTTGTCGATTGTGCATACTATTGAGTCCTACACATCATCATCTTCACGACCATATCCTTGAGTAATTACAACCATTTAAAATCAACGCTGTTAAACCTAAAATCTTACCACCATTAGATTCAGTGTATACATCCTTGAAGTTCTATTGACTAAGTCATTTACCTAGAAGGGACATCATTTGCCTTCTGCTAGGTTTTGAGAGGTCGTCGCAGGTTGCACTCATGAAACCTGAGACGTCGCACCTTGCTCCATTACAGGGTGCGATGAAGTTAGTTAAAAGGAAAAAATAGCTTCTTCGAGCTCATTCTCTAAGGTTGCTGACTTAGATCCGTATCCCTGACCTATTGGGGGAGCTGGCCTTCGATTCCTAACCTATGGGGAGGATCCCCTATCTCTCTCATATCATATCTCAACATACCCTATCCATATCCTGTCCACTTAGTCCTATATAAGTGAGGCTCTACCCCTCTCCAAGGGGAGGAAGTCTATGGTACTCTTATGCTGGTGAAATTAGCTTCGTAGATTAACACTCTAGCTTGGGGAACATCTACTTCTCTCTAGGAGCTTTAGCATGGCTTGTCAGAAGGAGCTTGCAACGTTAAGGAAATTGTTGTGATCCTCTTTTCTGTTGGACTCTCCACTTTTCAATAGAGTTAATACAATTTCTTTCCATAAATGTTGTCGCATTGATAATGTTTAGAGTTTTCCTCCTTAACTGTTAACTTAGATATATCATATAAAATATATGCTTTAACTATCCTTGGTCTATTATATGTTCAACAGGGTATAGATTTTTAAGATCTGGCAGCGCTGGGGCATTGGATCAACGAAGAAGAAAGGGATCTGCAAATCTAAGGTAAATGATCTATCTTTACATTGGCATTTCTATATGATCTAGGAAAGTATTTTGTGTTCTGTCCTATTTGTTCTAGACTTACGTTAAGCTAGGGAGATCAGGCTTGAGTACGCTCTCGGTAGATTGTTCGTCAAACAAATATGGCGACCATACTAGGGAGAACATTGCTTCATAGTTATCATTTCAATGTTATTTTCAGTTTATTTCTTGCTAAACCATCTTGTTTGTCATTTGCTTCTTGAGGTAGTTTCACCATCAGATCTTCACTTAGAAGAGTCTGATTACCTTCCTTTGAGTTTGCACAACTCGTTTTCAGACCTGTTCATTGCTCATTACTTGGAGATTTGACTCATCTTTTAACTTAGATCTCCCCTATTGCACCTGGGTGATATACACAGAGAAACACTGTGTCATTTTTGGTCTCTGTTCTTTGTCTGTTAGCCTGTCATTGCAACCCTGCCACTGTCCTTCTGCGACACCTTCGCACTCCCCGCATTGGTGAACTATGACGTCGCACTGTGTACAAGCACAGAGTGCGCCGATCTACTCTTTTTTCCATACAGGCTCCTTTTCTCCTCTTCCGTTTTGAGTGTGGTTTGTATGCAGACTCCTTTTGCACTGTATGATCCAGTTAGAGATCATTTTTGCTGTATGTGTTTGAGTTGTTTGGTTTTGTCGGAGTTGTTTTGGGTTCCATCTTGGACAATCTGAGATTTTGGTAAAGGAGGACACTTTGGTCTCCCCCACCTTCATTCACTCACCCTTGCATTCCCTCCTCTCCTGGCCTGATTTGATCAAGTTCATTGGATCAATCCCAAACCTCACTTGCATTCTTTTTGTGAGCCTTTTTTTCTTTAGTGCTGCTTGTTACTATTTGACTTTGAGTATTTGAATGTATTTTCAGCTCATTGCGTGCTCGCTTTCTCTTGAGATTTTCTAAGTTGTTAGAGTGCCGCAAGTGATCTTTTCATTTCAAAAATCCATGTGTAAAAGCATAGTTATTATCAAATTATTGTTTTGATGCATCCATTGAAATATTAAAGGTACTTTGTTTCCATCATTTTCGAAATCATTCGAAGAATTGTTCGTGCTTTGGGATGTTTCATTTACAAATCGTTTTGGAAAATTGAAGAAGAATTGTGTTGTTGCCTTTTTCATGAATTATGAATCATTCATCTTCTTGAGAAACTCCGATAGCTTTCCGTTTTGCAGAAGTACTTCCATGCATGAAAAGTCACATTGTATCTTTTGGTTTTTTATGCTTTAGGCAATCATAGTGAAAGTGAAAAGCTTGCATACTCTGCTTAGGATCTCTCTCTTTTCATGACTCAGCATTGTTTTTGAAAAGACAAAAGAAAAAGAAAAAACATATTTTGATTTGGTTTAGTAGTGTTGTGAAAATTTTATGTTTCGTTGAAAAAGGAAAAGAATGTTTCAATGTCACCCTTCGTAGATTTGGGATTGTGTTGCATTGCATTGCTTTGGTAAAATTGTTGGAAAGAAAAAGAAGATTTCTCCTTCCCATAGGTAGCATTCATCGAAAGAAAAGCATACTTTTTGCATGTAGTTAAGGCCTGCATTATGTTTCCGATTATGTACTCACCTCATGCATTCACCTAACCTTCCAGATAAAATTAACTGTAGAACTAGGGTAAAATATTTAGAAACTTGTGTGTAAGTTAGACACGTGTTCTGGTGTTGTTAAGAGTGGTAGCTGTCGTTATTTTCCAGCACTGTATCCCGGAGGTATTGTAGTCTTCCACGTACTTATCGGTATATGGAGCTCCTTCACGTACCCACCAAGTCACCTTGAGTACTTGGCATATATCGAAGGGTGTATCACATTCTCGGTAGTATATCAGAAGGTCTCTTGCCGAACGGTTGTGCATTAGTTAGCACCACTATGGATTTGAGCTCCCATGTACCTTGCGTATATCAGGAGACACCCTTAGGATTCCTGAAACCAACTGAGTTAACGTTTTGGCCGTCTTGGCGGAGCAATACACCGAGAACAACACTCGGGGAGCTACTATGCACGTATCGTCCACGTAATCGGGTATGCAGGAAAGGGTACAATCCCAATCCTCCTTGTGACGTCATATTGTTGGACCCTGTGGTATATCGCGAGTTGCGAAGCCTTGACAATCCTGTGAGGTTCCAGATTGTTGACTCCACTCTTATAACATAAGTTTGCTTGTGGCCTTAGTTTGTGTAGGGTTTTGTCTGGTCTGCTTTATTTTAGCTTTCCTTAGGAGAAACTCTTGTTTCAGTCACTCTAGCTGACTTTCCTTGGAGAAGGTCCTGTAGAATTCTAAAATTACCACCCGAATATCCCGTTAATCAGGAGGTAGTTTTGAGGGTAAGGATGGATCCACATGCCAGGGTCGGGTCACATGAAGTGGAAAACCCCACTTTGAATGTTGGAGGAATTTTGTTTCCTCATACTCCTCCAGATTCACCTGCCTCTCATCCACCACAGGGTGAAGAAGCACAACTCCCCATTTCACAAGACTTGCCTCCCATTGCTTCAGGAGAGCTTGGGTCATTGGAATGGATAAATCAACCCCAGGACAACCCCACAGCCGCTGCTGGTCCATCATCAACTTACTGGACATATTCTCCCGATCACCCAGTGGCCCATTTTACCATTGCACCCCCACCCAGTCAGGCTAGTCCCGACGACCACTTGACACCTTATCGCGAGCAATTGGCTCGGTTACATACCATGGGTGAGGAGTTTCGAATTCAGAACTTTCAAATAAGATTTGACGACCAGTTGATCCCAGGTCGCTCTTTATCTTTTGAGTCACCATAATCATCCATGCAACACGTGACCACTTCTGAAATTGGTCAAATTGCACATGCATCTCCTACAGAGAAGACCGGTTCAGTACTTCCTACTACCCAACTTGTTGAATAGAAACAGTCCAACACACTTGTAACCACCATGGTTACGTTACCTGTTCCCCCACCTCAAACTTCGAGAGGAGGATACTCTTTACCCCCTACCCTTTTTACAAGTAACGTTAACCCTACGGTGAATAACCAACAACCAGCCTTGGGTAAACCTTTACCTAGTGATCACCAAGTTGTTGCTGGGGGGAAAGCCCCATCCCTTAATGATAATACCATAGTTGGAGTTCCCATCGGACCTACCGTCGGTAATTCACTACCTCCTAGACCTTCCACTACAAGGCTATCCCATGCTGGAGGACCATCCAATGTAATTCAACCTCCATCGAGTCAAGCATATCCAGGTTATCCTAACCATGTGCCTTGTCAACTCAATCCTAGAAATGCACTCTACGGGGTACCCTACCCAAGTAATCCTTACAATCTATGGGGACAGCAAAATGTTTTACAACAGGGAACCCCAATTACAGTCCCTCCACCTCCCATTGGAGGTGGTGGCCCCCCACATAACTTTGGAGGAGCAGGACCTCTACCTCCTCGCGGAGGACCACCTCATTTTGGTCATCATGGCCCCCCTCCCCCTGGAGGACGTGGCGGAGGACCACCACCACCACCTCCTAACGGTGGCACTGGTGGAGGACCATCTTATCCCAGTGGCGGTGGTGGCGTTCCACCACCCTACTATGCTGGAGGCAGTGGAGGAGGTCCTTACCCATCTGGTAGCAGCGGTAGTGGACCATCACCTCCTCCTGGTGGAGGCGGTGGAGGCCCATCTTATTCTGGAAATGGTGGTGGACCACCACCGCCCCATGGCGGAGGCGGTGGAGGCTCATCTTATGCTAGTGGTCGTGGCATACCACCACCATTTGGTGGCGGACCACCCCCTCTCGGCGACGGAGGTGGGCCACCACCTTATGGTCATGGCCCACCTTATTATGGTAATGGACCACCTCACTATGGCAGCGGACCTTATTTTTGTCTGGGAGGCACATACCCCTATGGCCAGTTTCCTCCTGGTACACCTTATGGTCATACTAGTCCTTACACGCCTTATCCATACTATCAATATGCGCAGCCTAATCTGCAGTTGCCCTTTTGGGCTACATTGGACCTACCTGACCTATCTCGTTTAACCAACGACCCCATTTACCATGGAACTAATTGACCACCTATTCCGGTGAAACTTCCGTCTGATATCCCGAAATTTGATGGTAAGACGAGTGAAGATCCTAAAAACCACGTGATGACATACCATTTATGGTGTTCATCTAACTTCTTAATAGACGAATCGATCCATCTTAGATTTTTTCAAAGGACTCTCACCGGTTCGGCTGCCAAGTGGTATATTGAATTACAATCCCACTCTTTTCCTGATTTTGGTTCTCTTGTCATGAATTTTTTGACTCATTTCCAGTTCCTATACGGTATGAAACTGGCACTGAGCTTTTAGATTTGCTTCGTTAGAATACTGCCACTCACATTTCAGATCATATCCATGAGTGGCGATGGAGACATCGTCTCATTAAAGCTCCAATTCCAGATCAACTCCTAGTAGACTGGTGTATGGAGTCCCTCATCCCTACCATAGCATGAGATGTTTCCATGGGAGGTGCTGTCACTGAAGAACAAGCCATCACTCGTGCCCATGTGCCAGACTTAGTTTATACTCAATACGACACATTGTTTGATATTCTTCCCGATGCACCCCGCAAAGCTAATGACCCTGCGAAACCACCCAAGGGACCCCAAGCCGATGGCATCATTGGATCCCTTCACACCCAGCCTCCTCATCAAACTGTTGGTTCTTCGAACCCCCAAGGTTCATCCCCATCACCAACACAGGATGGTCTCAGCACCACCAAATCATCCACCCCTATTGCTACTGAAAAAATGAATTCTGTTTCATCAGCTTCACCTCAGAAGTCCGATGGTAAGAAGAAAAACAAGGGGATCAAACCTAAGAAATCTTCCACCTAGCAGGAACAAAAGAGCACCCCTGATGATAGCGAACAGAAAAGGAAGTTAAAGTTTCCTTGTCTACTGTGTGGTGATGATCATTTTTCCAAGGAGTGCCCCCATAGAGACGAAATTCAAAAGTTTCTTAAGGGAAAACCCACACCAGCAGTTCTCAACGATCCTTTCCCTACTCAAAATTAGCAGTCGATCGCTCACACTTCTTCTTCCCAAGGAGAAGCATCTACCACCGCACATGTTCTCATGGTACGTAATGAGACTATCAACTTGAACACTCATTCTCATTCGTATGACCTCGTTACAGCCAAAGACCCCAGTGGAAGTAATACTGAAAAAGCTTCCACTTCGATGCTCGATGTCACCGTACCGGCTATGCCTCTCACCATTGAGAAGCCTTCCTTTGAATCAGTGTTGCATCCACCCAAGAGCACGATTAGAAAATTGGTTTTTAATCCCAATGCTTGGGCTGCTCAAAACTAGAATAGTGTAGAGGACCTGGCACAAGCTCCTTGTGCTATGTCGACGCTCGAAGTCTTGCAAAACTGTCCAAATTAGCGCAAGATGCTCCTCGCTTCCATCGGTGTAGATGACCTGTATTTATCGAATACCATCATGTTCTGGCTAGAATACTTCAAACCAAGGCTCTCCCATCAGTTCGCATTCCAAGTTGCCACAAACATTGCTGGGAAGAATATCCATCGTACCCTTTTAGAAGAAGGACTCTACGTCATTCATGTCAATCGCATGTTGGAGAGCCATAGGTTCTGCCGAGTTGTATCGTTCTCCTACTACTTTGAGAGCCTTTGACGGACGTGGTTTTCATCCTCATGGGATGTTACAAGCTTTACCAGTAGAGCTGGGGGGAAAGACCGTAACCCTTAACGTAGAAGTGGTCGCTTCCCCATTAGATTAAAACATTCTGCTTGGTCGTAATTGGTTTTACGCCATAAATGCGGTTGCATCATCTATCTTCCACATAGTGCAATTCCCCCATCAAGGACGAATCGTCACAGTCGACCAACTGTATTTCTGCACACCTGACACCACTTCTCACCTAGGCAACAACGTTCCTTCCATTGGACAGTCTTCACAAAAGTATGAGAGTGTGGGGGTTGGCCTCCTTAAGGATTCATCCCTTATGGCTGTTTTTCCTATTTCGGATCCCCCAAATCCTATTGCCACGGTGAACATGATCTCCTCACAGTTATCTTCCATCTCCAACTCCACTGACTCATGGCTTGTACCTGATGAAGCCGCCGCACACCTGATTGGAGACCGCATGCCTCTGTCACCCGTTGAACTTATGTACGAGGCTATCTAGCCCCAGAGGATCACTTATCTGTGGCCTCCACCCCTAGTTCTCTGCAACGGACATCATCCGATCCCTTCCTACTTACTTTTCATTTTGATGAGTCCATCATGCAAATCATGAGCACAGACGATCCTCCATTGGAATACCTCCACCATCGTTCATCTTCCCTTCCCATTTTGGCTATTGTAGAGAATGAAATCCGCACCATCTCTACACCGAATGTTCTCTCTGGCTCTCTATCTTTGATACTCGCATGTCAAACGAATTCTGAAGGAAACTTAGCCAAAATTGAGCCTACCACTTTGATCGACATCTCGGTTAAACCTGGTGTAGTGGAACAAATTCAGTTAAGCCAGAAATGTTCCCATGAAGAAGTCATCATCACTTCGGCCTTGTTCAATCGATTTCGAGATGTATTCGCTTGCACTTACGAGGAGATGCCTAGGATAGACCCCTCCATTGTTTTTCATGAGATCAAAACCTATCCCGACATCAAACCTGCCGCCAAAAGTTGTGACCAGTACACCCTCGGAAGACTGCGGCAATCAATGAAGAAATTGAGAAACTCTTGAAGGCTGGTTTCATTTACCCTGTCCCATTGACAGAATGGGTCTCAAATGTCATCCCTATGAACAAAAAGCAGGGAACCATCCATGTATGCGCTAATTATCGGGACCTCAACAAAGCTCGTCTTAAGGACAACTACCTAACTCCCTTCATCAACTAGATCATCGACAATTATGCTGGAAGTGTCATTTTTTCATTTATAGATGGCTTTTCCGGATACAACGAAATTGAGATCCACTCGACCGATCAACACAAGACTACTTTCGTCTGCCCTTGGGGAACGTTTGCATACCACAAAATTCCTTTTGGCCTTAAAAATGCTGGTGCCACATTCCATCAAGCGATGTCATACCCTTTCCACGATGTGAAGGACTTTGTGGAACCTTACTTGGATGATCTACCTACCCATTCGAAGCAGCGTGAGTTCCACTTCTATCATCTGACGATTGTTTTCCTCATATGCAAGCGGTATAAAATCCGCTTGAATCCTCACAAAAGTATTGTTTGTGTTTAGTACGGACGCCTCCTATAATGACTCCAAAGATGGGTTCCGTATTGATCCGTCGAAGGTGGAAACCATCATCGGTCTTCCACCTCCAACCAATATTACAGAACTTCAAAGCTTGCAAGGCAGAGCAACTTACTTATGACGCTTTGTTTGAAATTTCGCACAAAAGACGTAGGGTTACATGAGGTTAATGGAAAAGGACGTCCCATTGATTTGGGATGAACAGGCTCAACAATATTTTGATAGTTTGAAGCATGCCATCACGCATGCCCCTGTGATTCAGCCGCCAAATTACTATCGAGATTACATTTTATATCTTGCTGCTACCGACACCACTATCACCATGGTGTTGGTTCAGGAAAACCAGAATGCCCAGGAACATGTGATATATTATGCCAGTAAAGGTCTCATTGACACTGAAACTTGCTATTCACATGTTGAGAAGCTCTCTCTCGCGGTAGTCATCGCCATGCAGAAGTTCCAACATTATATTCTGCTCCACACCACCACCATCATTTCCAATTCAAACCCCATGTACCATGTTCTGACACGTCAGGTGCTTGGGGGCAAGTATTCATGCTGGATCGTGATAATGCAAGAATTCGATCTTCTTTTTGAAAGAGCTAAGTCTAAAAAGTCTTTGGTGTTTACTGAGCTCATTTGCGACCTCCCCCGTACTGATGTAGAGTCTGAGCCCAATGATTCCTTTCCAGATGAGTTGTTGTTTCTTATCAGTATGTCCGATTCGTGGTATGGAGATATCACATTGTATCTTCAAACGCAATGTTTGAACCCTGACCTATCTCGTGACGATCGTCGTCGTATACACCACCACGCAAAGTATTATCTGATTATCAGTGATACCTTGTACTCTCGTGGTATCGACTCTATCCTTCAACGTTGTCTGACTCATGAAGAGGCTGAACATGTTCTGAATGACTGCCACGCAGGGGCATGTGGCAGTCATCTCTCTGGAATGGATACAGCCTAGAAGATTTTGCGCGTAGGATATTTTTGGCCGACTATCTTTAAACAATATTGTATCGAAGCCGTTAAAAAATATCGTCCATGCCAACATTTTCATACTGAGAAGCACACCCACCTCGCCCCGTTACACTCGGTTATTGCCGTTGGCCTCATTGCTAAATGGAGCGTTGATTTCATGCACTGTAAGCCTACCTCGACCCGGGGCATAGTTACGTCATTGTAGCTGTGGACTACTTTACAAAGTGGGCCGAGGCAATGCCTACATACATGAACGACGACAAGACCACCGCACTCTTCATGTTCAACCATGTAATAGCGTGGTTTGGAGTTCCTCAAGCAATAGTTGAGCAATAGATTGGGTTTTCGCCATGAAAACTCAACACCGTGCTACCCATAGTCGAATGGACAGGTCGAGGCCCTTAACAAGGTCTTGAAAACTATGGTCCAACAAATGGTAGGTACGCACAAGACCAATTGGCACAACATGCTCTTCTCCGCACTTTGGGCTTATAGAACTTCCATTAAAACTGCCACTGGATTCACTCATTTCCAACTAGTGTATGGATTGGAGGCAGTCCTCCATATAGAGTGCGAGATTCCATCTCTCAATCTCGCCATCGAACTTCTCCAGAACACTACTGCCGAGGAAGAACGCTTCCTCTACCTAACTAAGCTCAACGAGACTCACCGAGATGCGGCTCTTGCCAAGGAGGCCCATAAGAAACGCATCAAAGCGTAGTACGACAAGTCGATAGAACCCCGCATTTTTAACGAAGGGGATTTGGTCCTTAGTTACAATAAAAAACATGATAAGATAGGGCAGGAAAATTTGAGTCCATGTGGCATGGACCTTACATAGTAAAATGCATTCTAGAGAAGGGAGCTTATGAACTTGAAGATTATGATGGGATATATTTGGGTGAACCCCGCAATGAGATTTACTTGAAGAGGTACTATGCTTGAGTCTTTTACACATAAGTAATTTTGTATATACTGTACATGGCATACGTGTGTGTTTGTTGTATGGTGTGATGCTTTGTTTTCTTGTGCGTTTTAGGTCTTGCTTCGTTTCTTATACCATATATGTCTGCGTGTGCAGATGGAAACGTGCTATGGATTCGCGGACAGCGCCAACCGTCATACCCGTAACCTTGCTTCGGCAGCCTGGGTACTCTATTCACCTACTGGCGAGCTCATTGGCTTGGGGGGAATGTGTCTAGGTTTCACAACTAACAATGTTGCAGAATATCAAGCAGTCATTGGAACTCTAACTGACGCCCTTTCTTTGGGTATGGACCACGTTGTCATCCATTTGGACTCTCAACTAGTGGTCTCTCATCTTAACGGAGTTTATGCCATCAACGATCCCTTTTTTCTCCATCTATATTGATGAGTCCATCTTTTGGAAAGGTCCTTTGAGTCCATTCAGTACCTGCACATTCCACGAGACATTAACACAGTTTCTGACTCTATGGCCAACTTCATCTTAGATTGGTACATTGCACACACATAAGCATATCTCATGAATTGTTTAAAGTAGATATAACATGTAAATAATTCATTTCATAAGAAAACACATAAGCATGACCACACCATTCACTCATTTGAAACACATAATGTATAAATCGCCGGAATGTCTATATATATATAATCTCAAAAGGTAGTGTTGGTACAAAATCCTGAAGCACCACGACTTTCAGTAAGTCTCTACAAAATCTGAAGCCTCGTAGCTTTCAGTAGTACAAAAATCTGAGGCCTCTAAGCTCTCAGTACACACACAGTAACAACATGTGGGCTATCGCCTGTCCCGTACAACCCTAGGTGGTCTAACAGCCCAAGCCTGCTGAATGTGGAAGTAGTATACTGCTCTCACAACACTGCGGAGTAGCGCGTTGAAGCGTCCAGTCACTCCAACCGTGTTTACCTGCATGGGCCACAACACCTCATCTACTGTCGGCTCAGGAACATCTAGTGTCAACCCACTCAGGTTGGCATAGACCCTGTCCATCTCCGCGATGGCAGCATGCACAGCTGGAACCAATACTGCTCCCTCTCCTCTCTCTCTCCTAGCAAGAAGAGAGGTCCCCACTGGTCGTATAGGCCCCACATCTGCGCACACATGTTGTTCACCTATCAATACTATATAAAAAAAAATCATAAATGCGCAAAAATTAAAAAGTACAAGGGTCATTTGTTCTTACCTAGGTGTCCCCGTGCTGCTCCTTCTGGCAGCGGCAAGTCAGGATCATCTCTGAAGTCGGTACCGCCATATGGAAAGTCCTCCACCATCAGTAACTGGCCCTCTATCCAAGTGAAGAACTCAGGAGGGTATCCAATAATAGGAACCCAACCATGTCGGGCAATCACATCGGTCCACCTAGCCATGTGTGGATCTCTGAGGTCCCTATCCTCTAGTGGTACCTGAGGACACAAAAGAGGAACCCGTTCCAGTAAGAACGAGATCACTATCGATCCATAGCCAAACTGTTTGAGCTCTCCCCGTCGACACTTTTTCATCTGCGCTCGTATGTTTGGGAGGACTCCCTTGCACCAGTTAAAGATATTCAAAGACATACAGTCCTCCGCATAAAGCATCTATGCCCTAGTGGCTAAGTGAGGAGCTTGAATCCCCGCCATCCTCGTATTTGTGAATAATATGGCACGTAATGGATGCCCATGTACATCTTTGATGGGAATCTTCCCACTAGATGAACGGGTGTTGGGACTACAATGCTTCCAGATCATATCTTCCATAGTTCGATCACTCCCACGTGATCCAGTAAGTAGCACATTGTCCCCCCTTCGGTACAATCTGGTCAGAAAGTAGATGTCCTCAACATCTATGGTAAGCTTGTGCTCACCAATCATGAAGTATTGCTGGGCCGCATCCCAGCATTGAAGCATATGAGTCAATAGTGGAATTTGGGATCTCATCGCCTGGATGCAGAAGAACTTGAGGAGTCCACAATCCCTCAGTGCTTCCACACAATGTGGATCATTTGTGGCTTGCTCATCATCTAATTCATGTTCCCTTTCCCGCTATTCCAAAACAATTTTGGATGCTTGGAACCTGCCAATAGGAGGTTTTTAACAATGTTAGAACTTGCTTCAGTCACTGGAAGTCCTTCTTTTGAGTTTGGTTTGAGTTTGGGGATGGACGTTTCCATTGTCGCACCCCGGTTTTGCAAATAGAGTGATGTCGTTGCTGTCCAAATATGCGACCTTTGTGACAACCCAGTCTCATCGTAGTTCGCAAAAGGGTAGACTGCGACGAGCCGAGGGCGCAATGGCCCTTCCCAAATCGAGCTAAAACCCAAAAAAATGACTGAAATTCAAAAATGTAAACCACTACAAACATGCTGGATGAAGTTTAGGGTTATCTGTTCCTGACGGCGGGTGAAATGGCTGATCATAGCTCCCAGAATAGATAAGTGATGTTTTGTCTCCAAATGGCACTACTCCTACCAAATTCGGCAAATAGAACAATGGTGACTATGTTTGGTTTTTATTTCTATTT
Source organism: Larix kaempferi (assembly GCA_027924585.1). Lineage (NCBI taxonomy): Eukaryota > Viridiplantae > Streptophyta > Pinopsida > Pinales > Pinaceae > Larix > Larix kaempferi. The sequence continues at coordinate 331,147 of BSBM01000995.1, read as the reverse complement.
ATAAATAAAATGAAATATTCCTTTTTCAAATATTTGATTCCGTTATGGCATTTGCTATAGTTTGGATCGATTTTATTATTTTTGAATGTTTGGTTGCCTATTTGACCTAGTTTCCGAGTGTGCAGGAGTCGTGAAGTGTCTTTCTACGCCATTTTCATATTGGAACAGTCATCTTAGGTATGAACGCCCCTTGTGAATTTTTTGTCGTTTATCTTTTTGTTCGATAGATTGCAATTAATGAGCTTACTCTTTGTTCTTTCTGATGCTCTTGAAACTATGAGAATATGTTACCGAGTTACGATTTATCACTTTTCCGGGCTTGTTAAACTCTTACGGAAAAGGAACCCCCCTGGAGTCTATCCTTAAGCTCTTTTCAGGCTCTCAAAATACGAAAAGATTGCCAAGCAAACTTGTCACGTTCACGCTTGTACAAGAATTTGAATGGCCATCTTCCTGGTGATAATTTACCACTTTTTCGGGGGGGCACTAGTTACGAAAAAGGTATACTCCAGCCAATCATGACTGGAAGAGTCCTCTCCCGCGTTCTTTTACCCTTTTTTGGGCGATGAGGCTAACTTTATGAAAATGGACCGTTGTCGTCTTCTTTAGTTCTTTTCAGACTCTCTAAACATGAAATGATGACTGATTTTACCTTCTATGGACTCGTTAAATTCTTACATTGAATGGCCCACCATGGGATGAACCCCTCCTAGCCCAGGTTCAAAAAATATTTGGGATTGGACTCATCTATTAGATTTGCTATACCGAGCATCTGGTTACCCTCATCAAGCTCGTAAAAAACACATGAGGCACTCATCGTTCATGATGGGGAAAAAGGAAAAATTTTGTATTACACCTTTATCAGTGGCAGTACCTAGTCATTCTTGAACATGGCACTCATTTGCATTTGCATGTAGCACTTGGATCATCTGTTTGTCCTCGAGTTCCGTTTACTTTCTAAGTCTTATTACTCCTTTTAGTCATTCAAAGAAATATTCCATCATCAGTTGCATTAGGAATTTGTGTCATACTCGTCATGTCAATACTGCCAAGTCATGGCATGCCCATGTTCAAGAATATTTATCACTATTCATTATTTGCAGTCAGTAAACCTTCAATCATGTCGGTCTACTCTGAGTCAGTCTCACGTATGTTTGTACCATATGATCCACTCTACACATCCTTTGTCGTGTTTCGTGTTGATGATGGGGGATTCATCATGGCCCTCCTTTGACGGATTCATCCTTGTCGACTTCAATATATCATCCAAGGATAGAATCTAGAAACTAACCAAGTACCTTGGCCCTACATGCCTCAATGGTAGGTTACCTCGCTTTCAACATGGGTTTACATCATTGACTCTTGATCGAAAGATTTCATCTTGCGTTCGACTTCAACTCATTAATTCGTGCTAGATGATATGTACTGTGATACCTTCGGGATCATTGACATTAATGATGATTTCCCTCGCACTTGTTAACGGTATACATCAATGATCGATAATCAAGTGGTTTCTACCATGTTCGACATCAAGACATTTGTAATCACATGGATAGATTCGTATCATTGCGGGTTCATCTTGAAGACCTTGGGGAGTCATATGTTACCCAGGTTGCGATGGATTTTGTATTGAGTCATATTACACAGATCCACATTTGTATTGGTCATGGATGTGTTACTATCTCATCATGGATCTACGCTTGTGTCGAGTGGCCATGATTGTGTTCAGTCGGTCATTTCTATCATGGATCTACATTGTATTGGTCGGTAGCCATGTTGTACATCATATGAGATTGTCAGTTCAGAGTCAATTGTAATGCAACAATATCCTTCATCCGACAAGTCCATTGCCATCTCTTTCTGTCAAAGCATTTCACTTGTCAAATCTTTAAACAACTTCATGCTTTGGGGGGCATTCTGTTGCACCTAAAATCTTACCACCATTAGATTCAGTGTATACATCCTTGAAGTTCTATTGACTAAGCCATTTACCTGGAAGGGACATCATTTTACTTCTGCTAGGTTTTGAGAGGTCGTCGCAAGCTGCACTCATGTAACCTACGACGTCGCACCTTGCTCCATTACAGGGTGTGACAAAGTCAGTTAAAAGGAAAGAATAGCTTCTTTGATCTCATTCGTGAAGGTTGCTGACTTAGATCCCTATCCCTGACCTGTTGGGGGAGATGGCCGTCGGTTCCTAACCTATGGGGAGGATCCCCTATCTCTCTCCTATCATATCTCAACCTACCCTATCCATATCCTATCCACTTAGTCCTATTTAAGTGAGGCTCTACCCCTCTCCAAGGGGAGGAAGTCTATAGTACTCTTATGCTGGTGAAATTATCTTGGTAGATTAACACTCTAGCTTGGGGAACATCTACTTCTCTCTAGGAGCTTTGGCATGGCTTCTCGGAAGGAAATTGCAACGTTAAGGAAATGTTTGTGATCCTCTTTTCTGTTGTACTCTCCATTTTTCAATACAATTAATACAATTTCTTTCCATAAATGTTGTCGCATTGATAATGTTTAGAGTTTTCCTCCTTAAGTGTTAACTTAGATCCATCATATGAAATATATGCTTTCACTATTCTTGGTCTATTATATGTTCAACAGGGTATAGCTATCTAATATCCGGCAGTGCTGGGGCATTGGATCAACGAAGAAGAAAGGGATCTGCAAATCTAAGGTAAATGATCTATCTTTACATTGGCATTTCTATCTGATCTAGGAAAGTATTTTGTGTTCTGTCCTATTTGTTCTAGACTTACGTTAAGCTAGGGAGATCAAGCCTTGAGTCCTCTCTCGGTAGATTGTCCATCAAACAAACGCTTAATATTAAAATTGATTAGAACGATTTTTCTTTTATAGGGTGCACCAACTAGTATAGGTTTAGAGTCTTGGAATAGATCATTGTGAGTTAACAATCCAAGACTACTAGACGAAACATTATGTGTCTGAACAGGGAGTGGTAAATTCCCTAATATACACCAGTGTTCTCAGGAAGCTCTACTCAGACCAGAGTTAAGCACGAGGTCACGAGAGGATGGTTGCGGAGATAGCCCTCCAATACTGGCCAAATGTGGGAGATATTTCTAGGATTTGTTCATGTACGAGGGAACTTGAGGGATCTATACCTCTTGAGTTCCAGGATTAGATACCCTCCCCATATGGCGGATCCATAGTAGATCCCACCTGTGACTGTTTGCCTAAGCATTGGTTATATTGTGGTGACCTTAGTTTCCTTACCTAGGTATTGCATAGGGTGCTTGCAGTGGTTATACTGTACGTATCCTGAGTCAGATAGGGGTTGGACAACACAGTTTCCTATTGTATAGGGATTTGACCTTGTGCACGTAGTGAAGTCTGGGAACCCTTATAACTGATTATGTTACCTCCGGTTATAGTTTGGGAGTCTCAAGGCTCTCCTAGGCGAGACATACCAACTGTAGTGTCAGGAGGTCCCTTGAGCCAATCCTGTTTGTGTGCATTTGGCTATAGTTTCTTAGGTGTGTGCTATTGTTTCTTTGATCATTAGATTTGGCCGTTAGGGGACGCTTTGATTTATTGAACTTTCGGAGGTATAGTTGCGTGAGGTCCTACCCTCCACCGGTCTCGTCCGTTGGTACGTTTACTGGTCGCTAAAGTTACACGTCGTGTTTAGAAGGGACGTCGGAAGGCCCTCTATGATTCTTCTGATTCTTTTGAAACGCTTCGCACTGACATTGTTGCTGGTTTTGGCATGGGAGAAATCCCTACGACTCTGTTGGGTAGAGTTGAATACGCTTCTGCTCCAACTACTCCTACAGAGGAATGGGGGGCAATCCAAAACCCAATACCCAACCTAGTTTGTTGGAACATATCCTAAAGCTAAGCCAGTTTGACAATGCCTTCGTGCTATGAAACCTGATCGAAAGGCAGCCACGATCAAGGAAGAGGTGGAGAAACTGCTTAAGGTTGGTTTTATCTACTCAGTTCCCCTTATCGAATGGGTGTCAAATCCTATTCCTGTGGATAAGAAACAGGGAGATATCTGTGTATGCATTGATTTTAGAGACCTGAAATGTGCATGTCTGAAAGAAAATTTCCCCACCCCGTTCATAGATCATATTTTTTACTCTTGTGCGGAAAGCAAAGTTTTTTTGTTTATGGACGGATTTTCAGGATATAACCAAATACAGACAAATCCCGAGGACCAACATAAGACTACTTTTATTTTTCCTTGGGGCACATTTGCATATCGGAAGATGCCCTTCAGCCTTAAAAACGCCAGAGCCACTTTTCAACGTGTTATGACCTATGCCTTCCATGACCTTAAACGCATAGTGGAGGCATACTTGGATGATCTTGCCGGCCATTCTCGCAAGAGAGTGGACCACTCCAAGCACCTCCATTTAATTCTCAAAAGATGCATTCGCTACAAGATTCGGTTAAATCCCAATAAGTGCAACATTTGTTGTGAAAACGGGTTGTCTTCTAGGTTTCATAGTTTCGAAAGAGGGTATCAGAGTCGATCCTCTTAAAGTTGAGGCAATACTTTGGTTGCCTCCGCCACACAATTTGTTTCACCTTTAGAGCCTCCAAGGGAGAGCCCTTTTTTTACGTCGCTTTGTAGTGCATTATGCTAATCTTACCAAAGGTTTCATGCGTTTATTGAAGAAAGACACACCATTTATCTGGGATGAGCGATCCCAGCAGTCTTTTGATGCTCTTAAGAAAGCTTTGGTATCAGCCCCTTTGCTTAGTCCACCCGATTTCACAAGAGATTTTATACTTTATGTGGCTGCGTCTCAAGAGACGATTGGCATGGTATTAGTTCAGGTTCATGATGTTGTCATGGAGCATGTGATCTATTACCTTAGTCGAAATCTAGTAGACGCTGAGCTAAGATACACTCATGCGGACAAGTTGGCACTTGCGATTGTTCATCCAGTCCAACTGTTATGACATTACATCATGCTCAGGAAAACCACAGTCATAGTGCATATCAATCAATTTCAGTTCATGCTATCACGACATCTTATAGGGGGGAAGTAAAATAAATGGATTGTGATACTTTAGGAGTTTGATCTCAATTTTACTTGGCAAAGTTGGTGAAATCCTTGGTTTTTGCTGAACTCATGTCGAACCTTCTGCGACTTGATGAGGATATTGTCCATGAAGATTCCTTTGTGGATGAGCACTTATTTCTTATATTGTCTGAGGACCCTTGGTATGGGGATATTATTGTATATCTTCAAACATTGAAGTTTCCTTCGCATTATCCACGAGACGAACGACGACGTGTGAAACACCATGCTAGAGATTATACCATCGTCGACAACCCTTTTTATCGTCGAGGAAAGGATTCTGTCCTCCATCATTGTTTGACTCACAAAGAAGTAGAGCGTGTTCTTAATGATTGCCATGCTGGGGCATGTGGTGGTAACCTATCCGGGATTGCTACATCCCAATGCATTATGCGAGCTGGTTACTTTTGGCCTTTGATCTTCAAGGATTATATGAAGTTCGTAAAGAGATGTCACCCTTGCCAGGTGTTTTCTCGGAATATACACTCGCATCCAGCGCCCCTTCATTCAGTCATCAGTGTCGTTCCATTCACCAAGTGGGGGGTGGATTTCATGGATTGCTAGGGGGCATCAACATATCATCTTGGCCGTGGATTATTTGTTCAAATGGGCTGAGGCCATGACTACCATAAAAACCGATGGTGCTACAGTAGCCCATTTCGTATTCAATCAGATTATTACTCAGTTCGGTATTCCAAGAGAGATTTTCATTGACCATGGAAGTCACTTTCAGAACAAGATAATGGCGGATTTGTCACTCAAGCTTGGGTTTCGTTAAGAACATTCATCTTCCTACTGTCCCCAAACGAATGGTTAGCTTGAGGTAGTCAATAAGTCCTTAAACACCATTCTCCAACGTACCATCCAACATAACAAGAACAACTGGCATATTATGTTATATCCTGCTTTGTGGGCATATCGAACCGCAGTTAAGACTGCCACCGAGTTCTCACCGTTTCAGCTAGTACATGTTGTGGAGTCTATTTTATCGATTGAATGCAAAATCCCTTTGTTAAAACTAGCCATAGAGCTCCTCCCTGATATGTCGGGTATTGAGCAACATTTGATCCACCTTGAGCAACTTGACGAGTAGCGTCGAGATGCCGCTGTGGCTATAGATGCCAATAAATGTCGTGTCAAGGTTCAGTATGATAGGTCAGTTCGTCCCCGACAGTATGCTAAAGGTGCCTTGGTGCTCTTATAAGACCAGGCTAAAGAACCCCTAGGGGTAGGAAAGTTTGTGGCACGGTCCTTACATAGTGAGGCATGTCCTAGAAAAAGGAGCCTACGAATTGCAAGATTATGAAGGGAACGTCTTGAAGGAGCCTAGAAATGGGCTCTACCTCAAGTGGTATTACGCTTGAACTTCTAGTTTGAGCTGATACTTTTGTATAGTGTTCTATAGTTGCTTTTGTACATAGTTTAAATTTCTTTTGGTTTTTCGGTATGTTGATTTGCTTCCATTTGATTGACAGATGTCAGCAGAATCTCTTGTGTTCTTAGGATTCGCGGATGGTGCTAGCTGTAATATGCAATCGCTTGCTTCTGCTGCTTGGGTTATTTATTCACCTGACCACCTAGCTGTGTCTTAGGGAGGTGCTTGTCTCGGTCCTACATCCAAAAATGTGGCTGAGTACAGTGCCGTAGTTGAGTTGCTTCGGGATGCTATTTCGCATGGTATCCAACGTTTAGAAGTCCACTTGGATTCACAAATGGTTGTGTCTCAGTTGAATGGTCAGTACCGTGTGAGATATCCTACTTTAATACGAAGATTCTTAAGGGTAAGACTCTTGGAACGTCATTTTGTTTCCATTACATACATTCATGTTCCAAGAAGTTTTAATCATGTATCTGATTCATATGCTGACTATGTCCTCGATTGGCATTTTTCACATTCCTAATGAAGCACACAAATAAACATACATTGATACATTTGTACATACACATAGTATAACCGGAGAACCATAGTTTTTTATAAATAACATGTCCAAAATGGTAGTGTCACAGTACAAAATTAGAGCCCATAGCTCTCAAAAATATACATATCAATACAAAAATATGGGACCCTGAGATGTCTAAGCCCCACGAGGAGGCCTAGCTGCCTTGGTAGGATGTGTCTGATAATAATAGTATACTGCGTTGGCTATCTACTGCAATAGTTGCACCCAAGGACTCGGTACTCCCACAACATGGAGTTGCATGTCCTCTGGCAGTCACGCTACCTTGATCATGGGTACCTTGGTGGTCATGCGGGACAGGTTGACCTGCATGATCTCTAATGTGTGATCTGCTACAACGCCGATTACCTATCCACTCCTTCGCCGTTGACGATGTCTCGGGAAACCCTCAGGTATTCGTGGACTGGTGTCTGCGAGCAAACAGTAGAATGTTAATATGTGATACTACCTTCCAAAAAATATTTTTTCATTTTCAGATATAATAAAAAATCCCCAAAAATTTAATACACAAAAACATAAAAAGAGTAACATACCGATGTCTCCAAGCGCTGCATTTGGAGGAAGCGGCATGTCGCGATCACCATGGAAGTCTATCCCTCCATACGGGTAGTCGTCAATGGATATGACCTGCCGGTCCCACTAGTGAAAGAACTCCTCTATGTATGGTGATGCCTGTCGGCCACCACCCTATCATGTCAAGATCTCTTCCCACTGGGTCAGGGATGGGTCACAGAGACTATGAGGAGGGACTTCAACCCTCAGATTGAGCCCCAGAACCCTCTTAAAGAAGAAGCTGCATAGAATATTTTCGTATCCAAATTTTTTTGCCTCCCAACGCTTGCACTCTGTTAACTGGGTCTTCATGGACCACAGTAACATTGTGCAAAATTCATATACCATGGGCTGCATGCACTGAGAGGCGTAGAACATCATCGGCCTTGAATCCTAATGTAGATATGCTGTTGACTCAAACCCAATCGACAGGGGTTCCACTCACTATCAACACTCAAACCACCGCGATCTCCCTGAGCACCGGCCAAGACTCCCCACCGCTCGTGTATCTGCGGGACAATACCGCGCTATGTAATCAAGGACGATGATCCCACCACCCACAGTACGAGACCAAATACTGACCACCTCACCTCAACAGGACAAACTGGTAACAAAGTAGATGTCTTCCACTTCCAGTGTGAGGATTTTCCCATTGAGATTGAAGTTCTGTGCATCAACATCCCAATAATATATCAAGCGACGGAGTAGTAGGTTTTGGGCCCTCAAACCCCCTATACTCCAGAATTTGTACAACCCACATGCTTGCAATGCTTGATGTGCTTGCACATCATTGCGCATGGCCTCATCTACTTGGTCATGCTCCCTCTCCCTCCACTCTAGAACCATCGTGGAGTGAGAAAAAACAAGGATTTTAGTCAATTTTATTTGCAAAATCAACTTCACGGCCATACTCGCGAGATGATTTGTATACAGGGGTGGGTACCGCGGTCAACCTATGCGTTGACCACGAGTATCATGCCCTACCTGCGACCCACATAGTAATAGCCCACGGGTAGTGCCAAAGCCATTTAGGGCTTCGCCAAACTAAAAATCCCACTGCTGAAAACTAAAATGAATGTAATGAAATTAAAGGTATGGATGAGACTACCAACCTGCTCCGGATGGTTTGATGAACGATCGCTTGTAGCTCCCAAAATCGGCAGTTGAACTTCAAGGTGAAAACTAACCACAAAGCTCCAAATGGGTGAATAGTAAAAATGAATTGTAAATTGTAAATTTGTATTACTATTTATAATTTTCAGGACCCACTTGTCTATAGTTTTTACCGTTTGATGTCGTTATGGACTAATATAATGTCATGGAGTAGAATTTTTAATCAGATTTCTTCGGCGAAAGTTGTTTTGGACCATTTCACGCCTACGACAGGTACATTTCACACCCGACATATAGGTTAGATGGCATTTACACATGCAGTATGCAATTTACCTTTTGACCATTTTCACAAACCCTAGGTGTGACCCCGCTTCGTAACCGACACGGAACCTTCACACTACTATATAAGTGTCGTTATGTGGCGGTAGGGCTTTTTCTGAACATGGGCACCCTAGTTAGATCCCCTTTGTGCATTCTGGCTCCCATGTCGTTGTTTGTCCTTAGGATTGGGAGTCCTTTGTAGTTACTCCATGACATTGCGATAAAGACTCATACTTTACTTTGTCTTATGTTGGCCATCGCCCTTAAGGACTCCCCTAATTTATATCATATTGTGATTGCATTACATCGTCCTGCTTGTTGCTTGAGCCTTGTGTCAGCTCCTGCTTACTCAGTTATTAGCTTGGTTCCTCAGCACTTTTCCTTGTTGAGCCTTGCAGAGCTTCCATTTGTCCTTCACAATTTGATGACCTTTTTGAACCTAAGGGGACACCCCCCGAGTGTCCACATCCTGCATATACTTCCTTACATTGATCATAGGTATATTCCACTTCTCTGTATTAGTCTGCTCACTATTTGACACTCGTTCCCTCACTTGTTGTACTATAAGCAATTTTATTCTTTTTCAAGCTTTCTCCAAATATGAAAAAGACCAAAAAATCAAATATTCCAAAAAGTCAGACGGGATTATGATTACTACTTCTTGTTGGCAGCTGTTGTGTCGCCTTTGAACAGAGCATTCATTCCACTCCATACACTATGAGTCGGGACTATAGTTGGACCTTAGGAGCTGCACTTGTTTCTCAATTTCTCCACCGATTGGTTAAGCTTCCAGTCATTATGGGGCCCTTTGTGATGCCTCCTGCATCGCACATTCTATATCGAATCTATGCTGCCTACGTCTATCCATCTGCTCATGCTCTTGTTTAAAGGAAGTCCTGAAACCAGAGTCGGCCACTCCTCAGATCTCTTGACTATTGCATCTTGGCCATCCATTTCGAGTCAATCCATTTCACCTGAGAGCTTCCAAATCTTTCAGCATAGCTGGTACCTCGTGCTAGTTGATGGGGGATGCATTAATTCCCTCCTTCCAGTGAGTCTCGTTCCGTTGACTTCAACCCATTTATTCTGGGACTTGAGACTTAGAGTTCGATTGAGTACCTTGAGGCTTGCAGTCATTAGTGGCAGGTTCTCTCACCGTCAACAGTTTTGGGAATATCTCAATGTCCCCTGATCGATGGATTCGTCCTAGTGTTCGACTTCAACACATCTATTCACACTTTGATGATTGTACTCTGTGCCTTGATGCCCATTTTCATTTTTGGTGGGTTATCTCGCGTATGTTAACGGTATACATCATTGACCGGTAATCAAATGATGTCACATCAGGTTCAACCCCAACTCTTTTATTCACTTGATGGGACTTGCACCATCAAAGAGTTGTGTAGAAGACCCCAGGCGATAGTGGCATTCAGTATGCTACCTATGACTTTGACTTTACATCTGAGATATCAGCTCTCAGATATCAACAGTTTGTACCTCCAGTTTGCACCAGTTGTTTCCTTTTCAGCAGGAGACCATATCTTATTGTAGAAGGATCATGGCTATGATCACTTATGACATGTATTCATTATGTATTGCCTATTCATGGCCATAGTATCAGCTTGTTGTACTATACTGACATGTATTCATAGATACTATTGTACTATCATGAGTGAGATGCTCTTTCCACTTGTGTCCCCATTACTCCACTTCTGAGATGTTTTTATAATGTATTTCGGGCATCATAGCATCAGTCTCTGACCTCACACATTAGGGGACATCTGTTACAACGTAATTTTCCACCTTGTGAGCATCAGCATTCTTTGGCCTACAGGATCCATTTCACTGACTCGGATCCACTTTATATCCTTGAGACACTATTTTTCCCTATTTTTTTTCCTGTACGCTATCTGCATGATTACAGTGGGCGTACCCGCGAGTTGCATCACTATAGCCCGCGGGTAGCATGTAAAATGGTAAAAATCACTAGTTTATTACTTTTTACTCCCAAAAAGCGGTCATTGGGTGACCTTTGACCCTCCATCTTCCCAAGAAACGCCTCGATGTGTCCTTTCACTTGCCTTTGGGAGGACTATATATTGAGCACATATGGTTTATGGACGGGAGGAGAAATGAGAGCAAGGTAACTCTAGTGGATTTTTGCCCTATCTTGAGTCTACACTCATTGATCCTTGTAGTTGTGAACCCCTTATGTTCACCTTCCAAACTCTTACCATAGTTTGAGTTTGCCATTCATGGAGGATTGAAGTGGTGGAGGCACAAGTGGATTGATTCAGATCTTGGATCAGATTGGTTTGCCGGCAAGAGGTCGTATCCCATTGTACTTGTTCTTGTTTATTAATAGAAATAGTCATATTATTGTCCATTAATGTAGTGAATGTTGTTTATTCTACATTGGGTTGCATTTACTTATAATATCATGGACCATTGCTATTGATAATGTTAATGTCGTTTATATATTATATGTACTTGTTGTATATTGGCTATCAAGACTAATTTGCAGATTCAGGTGCACGGATTGAAAGCTCCAACGGGGATCTACATCAAACGTTTGGATCGAGGTTGGTTACATTCTCCATTATCTTGGCATTGTCATTTATAATAGCATAGTTCTGAGAATTGAGTTAATTTCTGGTACTTAGCTGTCTGTAGTGGTCTACCCCAAGCCATAGTGAGTTTTCTCCAATACAATTGGGGACTCAATACAAACTCGTTTGCATAGTTGGATTTGTCACAATTTTGGGCATATCCTTTTAGTTATCTTTATCATTTGGGAGATTTGGCTTGCACAAAACTCTCATATTTTTTAAGATAAGTTATCATCTCCAGAGTGGCATGCAAGGAAAGTTGCTGCGGCTTTCATGGAATTCTCTGCCACTGACATAGTCTTTATTGATATATTAAGGAGCAATCAATCCATCCCTCAGAGGCACGATTTCATGGCTTTTTTTTATGGGGCGTCCCAATAGGGGGGGCTTCATGTGGTGCTGGAGTTGTCATCTTAACTAACTAGTTTAATCATTTCCATGTTTGGATGAACAGGAGTTATGGACTCTAATACCCGTAGATAAATTCTAGCGTTCTGGATGGCTCTGTATTTTGCCAACAGAAAGGGTATCATTCTCCAACATATAGTCGGTGATTCACGCTCAATTGTCGAGTGGGCTTGCGGTCGTGGATCTCTACACTCCTTGGCTCTTTCTCCGTGGATGGCAATGGTGGACTTACTACTTTTAGACTTCCCACTCCTCTCTTTTGATCACATTTATCATGAACACAATGTACAAGTTGATCTTTTGTCAAAATTGGCTCTTTCGGCTGATGGTGGCTTTATCCACTTTGAGTTTTGGTCTCATTCTATGCTTCATTCTAGCGGGCGTATGCTCTTGTCATCCTCCACTTGCTGGTGACAGGGTTCTATTTTTTTGGCAACATTTTTTGTATTTTGGCGGAAGATTACACTTCTTGTACATATTTGCTTCTCTATTTTTTGCCACTGATATCTTACTTTTTTATCTTGTCTGTTTCCTTTGGCGGTTATCTCCGACTCATGTGGCTTTTCCATGAGTATCTCTCGGTTACTTTTGGTCCCTAGTATGAGTATCTTTCGGAAGTATTGTATCTCTTGGACATGCTTTTTTGATGATGCCATTGAATTGGCTTTCTTCTGGTATGGATGACTGTAATAACACCATTTCATATATTTTTATAATAGAAATATAAATATTTTTCTAGTTGAAATAGATTTTCTATTTTACATTTATTTAAAAAAAATTATTAGATTTATTTTGTAATTACACTTTACTCATTCTTCTTAAGAACACTTCAATTTAAATTTCATCTTGTGAGCCAAGTTAACTTTACAAAAAGTGTATGAAATGCAAATTAAAATTAAAATTTGGTAAAAAAATTTGATAGATCCCTTGATCAATAAGATTATTGAAATTTTTGGACGTAACTTTTTAAAGACAAGCGACATTCAAATTGTTTCATTTTCATTTTTGGTGATGGTATTAATTAATTGGAAACATTGAATATGAAATGTCAACATTACAATTAACATTGAAAATTGACATGGCCTAGATTTGATTATCGTATTTTCTTTCATAAACAATTAATGGGTAAATGGATAAATGTTTTCATTGGGGAAGTTTGTTTGGTTTTAGGTTAAAGTTCGAGTTTTTTTTAAATTGCATTTTACAAGAGGTTATACTTAATTTAAAATTTGTAAAATTTATTAGCTATATTTATATCTAATTTTGAGGAATTATTAATTTTTTTTATAGGAAAATAAATCATTTGTATATTATGAAATATTTAAAAATAATATTTTAAGTTATATACATTGATAAGATTTTCATATAATAATATATTTTTTTCTTAATTAGCATAAGCTATAAGTTAAGTTATATATATGTGTACTTATTTATGTTGAATTTAGAATAACTATACACATTTTTTTTTGAAAGTACATACTTGTTTCTTCTTAATGCAATTTAGAAATAAAACTTTTCCTCAAATTGTAAAATATAAATACAGTCCAATGTAATTAAAAAGAATAACTTCAAATATAGTTCTCTACAATTATATTGTGAAGTAGTGATGATGATGATGATGACAATGATGATGATGATGAACATGAACTTTGGTTTATTGGACCTTAAGAAGGTTATTACTTGGTTTGCTTTAAACTTTTGTTCCTATGCTCAAAAACTTTGGTAAGAACCTTTCCAAACTCACTATAGATTTGGCAAGTTAGGAGGTTAGCAAGGTTTGTATTGTAGCAAATAATATGAAACTCATATCTAATGTGGGTGTAAGCAGGGCACTCTAAGAGAAAGTGATTTTCATCCTCAACGCTCATAGACTCACAAAGATGGGAAACCCTTTGCTCCCATGGAGTTTTGGGAATAGACCAATTGCCTGTTTCACTATGAAGCTCATGGGAGTTTGTTCTAATCTTGGCTATATTAATTTTCTTCTTTGAACTAGTTATTATCGAGGGATATTTCTGATCTTCCAAATTATGGTTAATGGCCTCCTTATAGTATCTTAGTTTTATCTTAACCGCTAAATTTTCCTTGCACCACAATTTTTCTTTAAACTTAAAGGTAATAATATTTTTTACATTATCGATATTCTGCAAAGTGTGACTTTCATCAATGCCCCAATGGTCTAACCAAGCCATCGTATCTTTACACCAACTCCCCATGAGGCGTAGTTGGTTTTGACTTGAATTTAAAGCACTTTTAGGAAGTCTCTCATTTCCCATGTTATTTATCTTGTGCTTGTACATCAGGTACCTAGTCATAGCCATGCTCGTGATGGGGGAAAGACCCACTTCTATGAGGATAATAGGATAAGGCGTAATTCTTTTAATTTTGAGGTTATAAATTATAAACTGCTTCTGGATTTGCTCAATCTTTCTCCAAGATTCTCTAGAAATGTTGCACCCCCATATTTCACAATCGTATAAGATAACAGGGATGACAAAAGTTTCGAAGAGGATGTTTTTTTATCCCACATGACTAGGTTGGATGATTTACAATTATTTTCAAGGCCAAAATAAGCTTTCCATTCTCCATTAATCCTTTTATCAATGCTATGGTTCCAATTGAGCTTGTGATGAATATAAATTCCAAGATATTTGTAAGAAGTCACTTCCTCCAGTTTACTATTATCATAAATCAAATTTGCGTAGGTGTCTTTCTTATATTTTATAATCATAACTTTGTCTTGTCGGTGTTAACAGTCATACCCATGTTAGAGCAGAAATCTTTGAGAATTCTTAATTGTTGATTAAGATCAAAGGGACACCTTGCCATAAAAACAATATCATCAGTATAAAGAAGGAGGATGATAACTAGCCTAGCTAAGATCGTGCCGGCACAACCTAATTCTTCTAAACATCTTTCTAGTTTATCGATGTAAATGCAAAAATAGGTAGGGGAGAGGGGGAAACCTTGCTTAACTCCAATATTACAGTTTATATCCGTTGACCAACCCTCATTATTCTTAAATTTGACGATGACCTTTTCGTATAACCTTATCGTGATAGCTCTCAATTCAAAAGGGACATTAAGCTCCTCTAGTCTATTCCACAAGTTATTTCTAAACACTTTATCAAAAACTTTCTTAAAATACACAAATCCAATATATATATATACATATATATAATCTTTAATTAATATCCTTCTTAAAACAATTTCAATTTATTATATTTTGAATACCGTGGATTTCTAATAATATTTTCATCCCTCGAGCTTGCAATGTCATATGTCATAACTTGTGCTGCCTAGTTTTTGATCCTCCGCCTCTTAAAAAATAAAAAATAAACACTTTGGACGTTATGGATATTTGCCACCTTTTGCACTACTTAGTAATAGAGTTCTCACAAGGTGGATGCCATGGTCATCTTCAAATGGACTCAACTATGTCCGATTTGTGCTTAGTTAAAGTGTTTTGTTATTAAACAGGATAACATAAATATAATAAGAAGCATTTTCTTAAATTCTAAAAGAATAGTTAATTGTAAGAATGTTTTAATAATATGTAATATATATGATTATTATGTTAAAGTGATCATGAGGTTTGAAATTATGAAGTGGTGCAGCATTGGGCTTTAATATTCAAACTTCCAATCATCGGCTTACTCGAAACTATTCAAAATATAAACAATACAAACTAATAAATAGCTTATATTAGAGTATTTTTAGGGATTTTAATATTCTATTTATATATAGTAATTTAGGTGATTATTTAGTTTGAAAAAAATCATGCATATATAGATATGTATGTGGATATTCAATAAAAAATATTCTTAAAATTTAGGAGTTTTTGGCAAATTTTATCAATTCAATCATATCTTATGTAAAAAATAGGTGATTTTTTAGGTTAAGTAGTTAGTATTTTTGTAAATAGTCAAAAAATAACTAATTGGCAAAATTTCACCCTTAAAAAATACTTTGGCTTACAACAAGAATCAACAATGCAGGACTCGGTTTTCATTTTTCCGATGAGAATACATCAATTCTCCACTTTATACATTCATAGAACCCTCAAGGTATTCGAATTATACATAGACTCACTCTACAAACCAATCTATGAGCTACCAATAACCCCAATCACATCAAGGCTTTATACATTTTTGCTAGAGTAGTTGATTGTTTAGCTCTTAATACTTTTAATTTGATTGGGTAGCTCAAAAATTACATAATTCGAATATTACAATCCAACTATGGTATCTTGACATTTTGGATTCCATAAATCAATGTTTGAATAGTCAAGCTGGAATTAGAAAAATATGTACAAAGGGAAATTTGACCCAATTAAACTCATCACATTTTATGAAAATTCGAGGTAAGGTAGATAAAATTGCCGTCTATATCCTGTAAAAATTTTAGACTCTAATTCCAAATATTGGTTTTGTGCAAGGAAAAACATGGAACCCTTAATTTTGGAAAATTTTGCACGTAGTCTTTCAACATGGCATATGTAAAGAAACGTCTTTCCATAATTATCATATTTGATAATATATATATATATATATATATATATATTCAATTGATGTCTTTTACAATGACAGCTTACATTATATATATGGTAGCTAACCTATGAATGGTCGCACCACGAAAAGAGGTGTCGTCTGGCCAATAATAGTAATTTAACCTAATTGTTATATTAATTAATAATAATAGTAATATACTTATTTTGGGTATATTACAAGTCATCTTGCTCTGAAAAGATTCGTCCACGAATCTTCTATGAGAGTGTTGTAGCTAGAATTCTTGCCACGGTTTAGCAGTTCTTGAAATAATTGGTCACATTTCCTTTCAAATCTTCTCATGCATATGATTATGTAGATAAACGCATAACAACTATATGGAGTATTTTTCTGAGCTTCTAATCTGATGGTGTTATTTTTCTCTCTAATTTGATGTAGATTTCTGATATTTCTGCATGCTTTGATATGGTTTTCTTATCTTTAGCGACAACTACTAATAATGTACTTACTTCATTGTATGACGATCTTGTATTTATTTGTTCCCTAGGAACCTTTTGATATTGAGATTCTAGGACATCTTGAGTTGCGACTATTGATAGAATGTTCATCTCATCATTTGTCAAAACATCTTCTGCGTTTCGTTTTTCTACATTATCATGATTAATGTCCTGTTCGACACTTTTATTTTCATCATTGCATTCTTATTCAACTTCAATTCTCTCATAATTTTTGTTAACATTTGTTACAACGTAATTTTCCACCTTTTGAGCATCAACATTCTTTGGCCTTCAAGATCCATTTCACTGACTCAGATTCACTTTATGTCCTTCAGAAACAATTTTTCCCTATTTTTCTTCCTGTACGCTTGCTGTCCCATTATAGCCAGCGTACACACAAGTTGTTCCACTATAGCCCGCAGGTACCAAGTAAAATGGTAAAAATCATTAGAAAATTACTTTTAACTCCCAAAAAGCGGTCTTAGGGTGACCTTTGGCCCTCCATTTGCCCCGAAATGCCTCGATGTGTCCTTTCACTTACCTTTGGAAGGCTATATATTGAGCTCTTATGGCATATGGAAAGGAGGAGAAAGAGAGAGCAAGATAACTCTAGTGGATTTTTGGCATGACTTGAGTCTACACTCATTGATCCTAGTTGTTGTGGATTCCATATATTCACCTTCCAAACTCCTTTCATAGTTTGAGTTTTCCATTACATGGAGGATTGAAGTGGTGGAGGCATAAGTGGAGAGACCCAGTTCTTGGTTCAGATTGGTTGCCGGCAAGAGGTTGTATATTGTACTTCTTGTTAGTCATTAATGGAAATACTCATTTTCGCGTCCAATTGATATTGTGAATATTGTTAAATTACATTGGGTTATATTTGCTTATAATATCATGGATCATGCTATTGATTATGCTAATGTCTTTCACATATTATATGCACTTGCTTGTACTTGTTGAGACTAATCTGCAGGTTCAAGTGTAGAAGTTGAAATCTCAACGGGGATCTACATCGAACATCCGATTGAAGGTTGGTCTTTTCTCCATTATCTTAGCATTGTCATTTATATAGCATTGCATTGGGAATTGAGTCATTTTTTGGTAGTCAGATGTCTGTTGTGGTCTGCCCCAAGCCATAGGAAGTTTTATCCATAACAAAAATGACGACTCCACTGGGGAGAACATCCATTTTTGGAGATTCTTAGGAATTTGTCCTTATTTAGAGTTGTTGTGTGTCGAGCTTCTGTGTCGTTGATTGGCCGTTAGGATATACTATAGAAGACAAGCTTTTTATGGGTGATTGGACTCTCTGTTTGCTCATTTTCCTTTCCTTGTACGCGGGTCAGCTTAGTTTAGCCTGTGTCTACCCGCCTTTGTCTGCATTATAGCTCGCATCTACCGACATTCTTTCCTTCGACAATAGCATACAACCCCGGGTTTGATTGACTTATGGCCTTGGATTGTTGTTGGGTTGGTTTTGAGTGTTCCCGAGTCTTAATTGACCTTATTCCTAACTGTTCCATGCCTTATTTGTGACCAAAAACTCTTCTTTCTCTTTGTTTTGAGCCTTGTTAGTTTATCACCATTTTTTATTTTCTAGCTCATTGCATTGGCTGAGTCTCACAGTTTGGGATTTGTTGGGTTGTCTTAGTGATATGCTCTGCATTTCTTTAACCAGATAGGTAGATTTCGCTTGCATTTTTTATTTCATCATATTGAAAAAATACAAAAACATAGTTTTGCATTTTCCTTTCCATTATAAGAGAAAATACAAAAAAAAATTGCTTTCCGTACTTCATTTTGCATCTGAGTGCTTGTGCTTTCATCTAGGATCTGCTTGTGCATTGGAAATTTAAAACAATTGCATTTTATTTCGAACCGTTGGATTGATTATCATTTTAGTGGCATTGTTTTTATTGGTAGATGATTCTAGATTTTGTCGATTGTGCATACTATTGAGTCCTACACATCATCAGCTTCACGACCATATCCTTGAGTAATTACAACCATTTAAAATCAACATTGTTAAACCTAAAATATTACCGCCATTAGATTCAGTGTATACCTCCTTGAAGTTCTATTGACTAAGTCATTTACCTAGAAGGGACATCATTTTCCTTCTGCTAGGTTTTGAGAGGTCGTCGCAGTTTGCACTCATGAAACCTGAGACGTCGCACCTTGCTCCATTACAGGGTGCGATGAAGTTAGTTAAAAGGAAAAAATAGCTTCTTCAAGCTCATTCTCAAAGGTTGCTGACTTAGATCCGTATCCCTGACCTATTGAGGGAGCTGGCCTTCGGTTCCTAACCTATGGGGAGGATCCCCTATCTCTCTCATATCATATCTCAACCTACCCTATCCAAATCCTATCCACTTAGTCCTATATAAGTGAGGCTCTACCCCTCTCCAAGGGGAGCGAGTCTATGGTACTCTTATGCTGGTGAAATTAGCTTGGTAGATTAACACTCTAGCTTGGGGAACATCTACTTCTCTCTAGGAGCTTTGGCATGGCTTGTCAGAAGGAGCTTGCAACGTTAAGGAAATTGTTGTGATCCTCTTTTCTATTGTACTCTCCGCTTTTCAATACAGTTAATAAATTGCTTTCCATAAATGTTGTGGCATTGATAATGTTTAGAGTTTTCCTCCTTAACTGTTAACTTAGATATATCATATAAAATATATGCTTTAACTATTCTTGGTCTATTATATGTTCAACAAGGTATAGCTTTTTAAGATCTGGCAACGCTGGGGCATTGGATCAACGAAGAAGAAAGGGATCTGCAAATCTAAGGTAAATGATCTATCTTTACATTGGCATTTCTATATGATCTAGGAAAGTATTTTGTGTTCTGTCCTATTTGTTCTAGACTTATGTTAAGATAGGGAGATCAGGCTTGAGTACACTCTCGGTAGATTGTTCGTCAAACAAATATGGCGACCATACTGGGGAGAACATTGCTTCATAGTTATCATTTCAATGTTATTTTCAGTTGATTTCTTGCCAAGCCATCTTGTTTGTCATTTGCTTCTTGAGGTAGTTTCACCATCATATCTTCACTTAGAAGAGTCTGATTACCTTCCTTTGAGTTTGCACAACTCGTTTTCAAACCTGTTCATTGCTCATTACTTGGAGATTTGACTCATCTTTTAACTTAGATCTGCCCTGTCGCACCTGGGTGATATACACAGAGCGACACTATGTCATTTTTGGTCTCTGTTCTTTGTCTGTTGTCCTGTCATTGGAACCCTGCCACTGTCCTTCTGCGACACCGTCGCACTCCCCGCATTGGTGAACTATGACGTCGCACTGTGTACAAGCACAGAGTGCGCCGATCTACTCTTTTTGCCATACAGGCACCTTTTCTCCTCTTCTGTTTTGAGTGTGGTTTGTATGCAAACTCCCTTTGCACTGTATGATCCAATTAGAGATCCTTTTTGCTGTATGTGTTTGAGTGGTTTGGTTTTGTCGGAGTTGTTTTGGGTTCCGTCTTGGACAATCTGAGATTTTGGTAGTGGAGGACACTTTGGTCTCCCCCACCTTCATTCACTCACCCTTGAATTCCCTCCTCTCCTGGCCTGATTTGATCAAGTTAATTGGATCAGTCCCAGACCTCACTTGCATTCTTTTTGTGAGCCTTTTTTTCTTTAGTGCTGCTTGTTACTATTTGACTTTGAGTGTTTGAATGTATTTTTAGCTCATTGCATGCTCGCTTTCTCTTGAGATTTTCTAAGTTGTTAGAGTGCCGCAAGTGATCTTTTCATTTCAAAAATCCATGTGTAAAAGCATAGTTATTATCAAATTATTGTTTTGATGCATCCATTGAAATATTAAAGGTACTTTGTTTCCATCATTTTCGAAATCATTTGAAGAATTTTTCGTGCTTTGGGATGTTTCATTTACAAATCGTTTTGGAAAATTGAAGAAGAATTGTGTTGTTGCCTTTTTCATGAATTATGAATCATTCATCTTCTTGAGAAACTCCGATAGCTTTCAGTTTTGCAGAAGTACTTCCATGCATGAAAAGTCACATTGTATCTTTTGGTTTTTTATGCTTTAGGCAATCATAGTGAAAGTGAAAAGCTTGCATACTCTGCTTAGGATCTTTCTCTTTTCATGACTCAGCATTGTTTTTGAAAAGACAAAAGAAAAAGAAAAAACATATTTTGATTTGGTTTAGTAGTGTTGTGAAAATTTTATGTTTCGTTTAAAAAGGAAAAGAATGTTTC
Source organism: Larix kaempferi (assembly GCA_027924585.1). Classification (NCBI taxonomy): domain Eukaryota; kingdom Viridiplantae; phylum Streptophyta; class Pinopsida; order Pinales; family Pinaceae; genus Larix; species Larix kaempferi. The sequence goes on along the minus strand of BSBM01000995.1, from coordinate 309,886 downwards.
AATGTCACCCTTCGTAGATTTGGGATTGTATTGCATTGCATTGCTTTGGTAAAATTGTTGGAAAGAAAAAGAAGATTTCTCCTTCCCATAGGTAGCATTCAACGAAAGAAAAGCATACTTTTTGCATGTAGTTACGGCCTGCATTATGTTTTCGATTATGTACTCACCTCATGCATTCACCTAACCTTCCAGATAAAATTAACTGTAATTTAGAAACTTGTGTGTAAGTTAGACACGTGTTCTGGTGTCGTTAAGAGTGGTAGCTGTCGTTATTTGCCAGCACTGTATCTCGGGGGTATTGTAGTCTTCCACGTACTTATCGGTATATGGAGCTCCTTCACGTACCCACCAAGTCACCTTGAGTACTTGGCGTATATCGAAGGGTGTATCACGTACTCGGTAGTATATCGAAAGTTCTCTTGCTGAACGGTTGTGCATTAGATAGCACCACTATGGATTTGAGCTCCCATGTACCTTGCGTATATCAGGAGACACCCTTAGGATTCCTGAAACCAACTGAGTTAACGTTTTGGCTGTCTTGGCGGAGCAATACACCGAGAACAACACTCAGGGAGCTACTATGCACGTACTGTCCAGGTAATCGGGTATGCAGGCAAGGGTACAATCCCAATCCTCCTTGTCACGTCATATTGTTGGACCCTGCGGTATATCGCGAGTTGCGAAGCCTTAACAATCCTATGAGGTTCCAGACTGTTGACTCCACTCTTATAACATAAGTTTGCTTGTGGCCTTAGTTTGTGTAGGGTTTTGTCTGGTCTACTTTATTTTAGCTTGCCTTAGGAGAAACTCTTGTTTCAGTCACTCTGGCTAACTTTCCTTGGAGAAGGTCCTGTAGAATTGTAAAATTACCACCCAAATATCCCGTTAATCAGGAGGTAGTTTTGAGGGTAAGGATGGATCCACATGCTAGGGTCGGGTCACATGAAGTGGAAAACCCCACTTTGAATGTTGGAGGAATTTTGTTTCCTCATACTCCTCCAGATTCACCTGCCTCTCATCCACCACAGGGTGAAGAAGCACAACTCCCCACTTTACAAGACTTGCCTCCCATTGCTTCGGGAGAGCTTGGGTCATTGGAATGGATAAATCAACCCCAGGACAACCCCACAGCCGCTACTGGTCCATCATCAACTTACTGGACATATTCTCCCGATCACCCAGTGGCCCATTTTACCATTGCACCCCCACCCAGTCAGGCTAGTCCCGACGACCACTTGACACCTTATCGCGAGCAATTGGCTCGGTTACGTGCCATGGGTGAGGAGTTTCGAAGTTAGAACTTTCAAATAAGATTCGATGACCGGTTGATCCCAGGTCGCTCTTTATCTTTCGAGTCACCATAATCATCCATGCAACACGTGACCACTTATGAAATTGGTCAAATTGCACATGCATCTCTTACACAGAAGACCGGTTCAGTACTTCCTACTACCCAACTTGTTGAATAGCAACAGTCCAACACACTTGTAACCACCACGGTTACGTTACCTGTTCCCCCACCTCAAACTTCGAGAGGAGGATACTCTTTACCCCCTACCCTTTTTACAGGTAACATTAACCCTACGATGAATAACCAACAACCAGCCTTGGGTCAACCTTTACCTAGATATCACCAAGTTGTTGCTGGGGGGAAACCCCCGTCCCTTCACGATAATACCATAGTTGGAGTTCCCATCGGACCTACCATTGGTAATTCACTACCTCCTAGACCTTCCACTACAAGACTATCCCATGCTGGAGGACCATCCAATGTAATTCAACCTCCATCGAGTCAAGCATATCCAGGTTATCCTAACCATGTGCCGTGTCAACTCAATCCTGGAAATGCACTCTACGGGGTACCCTAACCAAGTAATCCTTACAATCTATGGGGACAGCAAAATGTTTTACAACAAGGACCCCCACTTACAGTCCCTCAAGTCCCTCCACCTCCCATTGGAGGCGGTGGCCCCCCACATAACTTTGGAGGAGGAAGACCTCTACCTCCTCGCAGAGGACCACCTCATTTCGGTCATCATGGCCCCCCTCCCCCTGGAGGAGGTGGCGGAGGACCACCACCACCACCTCCTAACTGTGGAAGTGGTGGAGGACCATCTTATCCCATTGGCGGTGGTGGCGTTCCACCACCCTACTATGCTGGAGGCAGTGGAGGAGGTCCTTACCCATCTGGTAGCAGCGGTAGTGGACCATCACCTCCTCCTAGTGGAGGCGGTGGAGGCCCATCCTATTCTGGAAATGGTGGTGGACCACCACCGCCCCCTGGCGGAGGCGGTGGAGGTCCATCTTATGCTAGTGGTGGTGGCAGACCACCACCATTTGGCGGTAGCCCACCCCCTCCCGGCGACGGAGGCGGGCCACCACCTTATGGTGATGGGACACCTTATTATGGTAATGGACCACCTCACTATGGCGGCGGACCTTCTTTTTGTCTGGGAGGCACATACCCCTATGGCCAGTTTCCTCCTGGTACACCTTACGGTCATACTGGTCCCTACACGCCTTATCCATACTATCAATATGCGCAGCCTAATCCGTAGTTTCCCTTTTTGGCTACGTTGGACCTACCTGACCTATCTTGTTTAACCAACGACCCCATTTACCATGGAACTAATTGGCCACCTATTCCGGTGAAACTTTCGTCTGATATCCCGAAATTTGATGGCAAGATGGGTGAAGATCCTAAAAACCACGTGATGACATACCATTTATGGTGTTCATCTAAATTTTTAATAGACGACTCGATCCATCTTAGATTTTTTCAAAGGAATCTCACCGGTTCGGCTGCCAAGTGGTATATTGAATTACCATCCCACTCTTTTCCTGATTTTGGTTCTCTTGTCATGAATTTTTTTACTCATTTCCAGTTTCCTATATGGTATGAAACTGGCACTGAGCTTTTAACTTTGCTCCGTCAGAATACTACCACTCACATTTCAGATCATATCCATGAGTGGCGAAGGAGACATCATCTCATTAAAGCTCCAGTTCCAGATCAACTCCTAGTAGACTGGTGTATGAAGTCCCTCATCCATACCATAGCATGAGATGTTTCCATGGGAGGTGCTGTCACTGAAGAACAAGCCATCACTTGCGCCCATATGCTAGACTTAGTTTATACTCAATACGACACATTGTTTGATATTCTTCCTGATGCACCCCGCAAAGCTAGTGACCCTGTGAAACCACCCAAGGGACCCCAAGCCGATGGCATCATTGGATCCCTTCACACCCAACCTCCTCATCAAACTGTTGGTTCTTCGAACCCCCAAGGTTCATCCCCATCACCAACACAGGATGGTCTTAGCACCACCAAATCATCCACCCCTGCTGCTACTGAAAAGGTGAATTCTGTTTCATCAGCTTCACCTCAGAAGTCCGATGGTAAGAAGAAAAACAAGGGGATCAAACCTAAGAAATCTTCCGCCTAGCAGGAACAAAAGAGCACCCCTGATGAGCAAACAGAAAAGGAAGTTAAAGTTTCCTTGTCTACTGTGTGGTGATGATCATTTTTCCAAGCAGTTCCCCCATACAGACGAAATTCAAAAGTTTCTTAAGGGAAAACCCACACCAGCAATTCTCAACGATCCTTTCCCTACTCAAAATTAGCAGTCGATTGCTCACACTTCTTCTTCCCAAGGAGAAGCATCTACCACCGCACATGTTCTCATGGTACGTAATGAGACTATCAACTTGAACACTCGTTCTCATTCGTATGACCTCGTTCCAGCCAAAGAGCCCGGTGGAAGTGATACTGAAAAAGCTTCCACTTCGATGCTCGATGTCACCGTACCGGCTATGCCTCTCACCATTGAGAATCCTTCCTTTGAATCGGTGTTGCGTCCACCCAAGAGCACGATTAGAAAATTGGTTTTTAATCCCAATGCTTGGGCTGCTCAAAACTAGAATAGTGTAGAGGACCTAGCACAAGCTCCTTGTGCTATGTCGACGCTCGAAGTCTTACAGAACTGTCCAAATTAGCAGAAGACGCTCCTCGCTGCCATCAGTGCAGTTGACCCGGATTTATCAAATACCATCATGTTCTGGCTGGAATACTTCAAACCAAGGCTCTCCCATCAGTTGGAATTCCAAGTTGCCACAAACATTGCTGGGAAGAATATCCATCGTACCCTTTTAGACGAAGGAGCCTCTACGTCAGTCATGTCGATCGTATGTTCGAGAGCCATAGGTTCTCCCGAGTTGAATCATTCTCCTACTACTTTGAGAGCCTTTGACGGACGTGGTTTTCATCCTCATGGGATGTTACAAGCTTTACCAGTAGAGCTGGGGGGAAAGACCGTAACCCTTAACGTAGAAGTGGTCGCTTCCCCATTAGATTACAACATTCTGCTTGGTCGTAATTGGTTTTACGCCATAAACGCGGCTGCATCATCTATCTTCCGCATAGTGCAATTCCCCCATCAAGGACGAATCGTCATAGTTGACCAACTGTATTTCTGCACACCTGACACCACTTCTCACCTAGGCAACAACGTTCCTTCCATTGGATAGTCTTCGCAAAAGTATGAGAGTGTGGGGGTTGGCCTCCTTAAGGATTCATCCCTTATGGCTTTTTTTCCTATTTCAGATCCCCCAAATCCTGTTGCCACGGTGAACATGATCTCCTCACAGTTATATTCCATCTCCAACGCCACTGACTCATGGCTTGTACCTGATGAAGCCACCGCACACCTGATTGGAAACCACATGCCTCTGTCACCCGCTGAACTTATGTACGAGGCTATCTAGTTGGCCTTAGAGGATCACTTATCTGTGGCCTCCACCCCTAGTTCTCTGCAACGTACATCATCCAATCCCTTCCTACTTACTTTTCATTCTGATGAGTCCATCATGCAAATCATGAGCGCAGATGATCCTCCGTTGGAAGACCTCCACCATCGTTCATCTTCCCTTCCCATTTTGGCTATTGTAGAGAACGACATCCGCACCATCTCTACACCGGATGTTCTCTCTGGCTCTCCATCTTTGATACTCGTGTGTCAAACGAATTCTGAAGGAAACTTAGCCAACATTGAGCCTACCACTTTGATCGACATCTCGGTTAAACCTGGTGTAGTGGAACAAATTCACTTAATCTAGAAATGTTCCCCTAAAGAAGTCATCATCGCTACGGCCTTGTTCAATCGATTTCGAGATGTATTCGCTTGCACTTACGAGGTAATGCCTAGGATAGACCCCTCCATTGTTTTGCATGAGATCAAAACCTATCCCGACATCAAACCTGTCTGCCAAAAGTTGCGACCACTACACCCTCAGAAGACTGCGGCAATCAAGGTAGAAATTGAGAAACTCTTGAAGGATGGTTTCATTTACCCTGTCCCATTGACAGAATGGGTCTCAAATGTCATCCCTATGAACAAAAAGCAGGGAACCATCCATGTCTGCGCCGATTATCAGGACCTCAACAAAGCTTGTCTTAAGGACAACTACCTAACTCCCTTCATCGACCAGATCATCGACAATTATGCTGGAAGTGTCATTTTTTCACTTATGGATGGCTTTTCTGGATACAACGAAATTGAGATCCACCCGGCCGATCAACACAAGACTGCTTTCGTCTTCCCTTGGGGAACGTTTGATACCGCAAAATTCCTTTTGGCCTTAAAAATGCTGGTGCCACATTTCAGCGAGCGATGTCGTACGCTTTCCACGATGTGAAGGACTTTGTGGAACCTTACTTGGATGATCTACCTGCCCATTCGAAGCAGCGTGAGTTCCACTTCTATCATCTGACGACTGTTTTCCTCATATGCAGGGGGTATAAAATCCACTTGAATCCTCACAAAATCATTTTTTGTGTCGAGTGCAGACGCCTCCTATAATGACTCCAAAGATGGGATCCATATTGATCCCTCGAAGGTGGAAAGCATCTTTGGTGTTTGTTGAGCTCATTTGCGACCTCCCCCGTACTGATGTAGAGTCTGAGCCCAATGATTCCTTTCCAGATGAGTTGTTGTTTCTTATCAGTATGTCTGATTCGTGGTATGGAGATATCACATTGTATCTTCAAACCCAATGTTTCAACCCTGACCTATCTCGTGACGACCGTCGTCGTATACGCCACCACGCAAAGTATTATCTTATTATCAGTGATACCTTGTACTGTCGTGGTATCGACTCTATCCTTCGACGTTGTCTGACTCATGAAGAGGCAGAACATGTTCTGAATGACTTCCACGCAGGGGCATGTGGTGGTCACCTCTCTGGAATGGCTACAGCCCCGAAGATTTTGCGCGTAGGATATTTTTGGCCGACTATATTTAAACAATATTGTATCGAAGCCATTAAAAAATGTCCTCCATGCCAACATTTTCATACTAAGAAGCACACCCACCTCGCCCCGTTACACTCGGTTATTGCCGTTGGCCCCTTTGCTAAATGGGGCATTGATTTCATGCACTGTAAGCCTACATCGACCCGGGGCATAGTTACGTCATTGTAGTTGTGGACTACTTTACAAAGTGGGCCGAGGCAATGCCTACATACACGAACGACGGCAAGACCACCGCACTCTTCATGTTCAACCATGTAATAGCGTGGTTTGGAGTTCCTCAAGCAATAGTTGAGCAATAGATTGGGTTTTCACCATGAAAACTCAACACCGTGCTACCCATAGTCGAATGGACAGGTCGAGGCCCTTAACAAGGTCTTGAAAACTATGGTCCAACAAATGGTAGGTACGCACAAGACCATTTGGCACAACATGCTCTTCTCCGCACTTTGGGCTTATAGAACTTCCATTAAAACTACCACTGGATTCACTCATTTCCAACTAGTGTATGGATTGGAGGCAGTCCTCCCTATAGAGTGCGAGATTCCATCTCTCAAGCTCGCCATCGAACTTCTCCAGAACACTACTACCGAGGAAGAACACTTCCTCTACCTAACTAAGCTCAATGAGACTCGCCGAGATGCCGCTCTTGCCAAGGAGGCCCATAAGAAACGCATCAAAGCGTAGTACGACAAGTTGGTAGAACCCCGCATTTTTAACGAAGGGGATTTGGTCCTTAGTTACAATAAAAAACATGATAAGATAGGGGCAGGCAAATTTGAGTCCATGTGGCATGGACCTTACATAGTAAAATGCATTCTAGAGAAGGGAGCTTATGAACTTGAAGATTATGATGGGATATCTTTCGGTGAACCCTCGCAATGATATTTACCTGAAGAGGTACTATGCTTGAGTCTTTTACACATAAGTAATTTTGTATATACTGTACATGGCATACGTGTGTGTTTGCTGTATGGTGTGATGCTTTGTTTTCTTGCACGTTTTAGGTCTTGCTTCATTTCTTATACCATATCTGTCTGCGTGTGCAGATGGCAACGTGCTATGGATTCGTGGACAGCGCCAATCGTCATACCCGTAACCTTGCTTCGGCAGCCTGGGTACTCTATTCACCTACTGGCGAGCTCATTACCTTGGGGGGAATGTGTCTAGGTTTCACAACTAACAATGTTGCAGAATATAAAGCAGTCATTGGAACTCTAACTGACGCCCTTTCTTTGGGTATGGACCACGTTGTCATCCATTTGGACTCTCAACTAGTGGTCTCTCATCTTAACGGAGTTTATGCCATCCACGATCCCTTTTTTCTCCATCTATATTGATGAGTCCATCTTCTGGAAAGGTCCTTTGAGTCCATTCAGTACCTGCACATTCCACGAGACGTTAACACAGTTGCCGACTTTATGGCCAACTTCATCTTAGATTGGTACATTGCACACACACAAGCATATCTCATGAATTGTTTAAAGTAGATATAACATGTAAATAATTCATTTCATAAGAAAACACATAAGCATGACCACACCATTCACTCATTTGAAACACATAATGTATAAATCGTCGGAATGTCTATATATATATAATCTCAAAAAGGTAGTGATGGTACAAAATCCTGAAGCACCACGACTTTCAGAAAGTCTCTACAAAATCTGAAGCCTCGTAGCTTTCAGTAGTATAAAAATATGAGGCCGCTAAGCTCTCAGTACACACTCAGTAACAAAATGTGGCCTATCGCCTGTCCCGTACAACCCTAGGTGGTCTAACAGTCCAAGCCTGCTGAATGTGGAAGTAGTATACTTCTCTCACAACACTACGGAGTAGAGCGTTGAAGCGTGCAGTCACTCCAACCGTGTGTACCTGCATGGGCCACAACACCTCATCTACTGTCGGCTCAGGAACATCTAGTGTCAACCCACTCAAGTTGGCATAGACCCTGTCCATCTCCGCGATGGCAGCATGCACAGCTGGAACCAATACTGCTCCCTCTCCTCTCTCTCTCCTAGCAATAAGAGAGGTCCCCATTGGTCGTATAGGCCCCACATCTGCACACACATGTTGTTCACCTATCGATACTATATAAAAAAAAATCATAAATGCGCAAAAATTAAAAAGTACAAGGGTCATTTGTTCTTACCTAGTTCTCCCCGTGCTGCTCCTTCTGGCAGTGGCAAGTCAGGATCATCTCTGAAGTCCCGCCATATGGAAAGTCCTCCACCATCAGTAACTAGCCCTCTAGCCCAGTGAAGAACTCAGGAGGGTATCCAATAATAGGAACCCCACCATGTCGGGTCATCACATCGGTCCACCTAGCCATGTGTGGATCTCTGAGGTCCCTATCCTCTAGTGGTACTTGAGGACACAAAAGGGGAACCCGTTCCAGTAAGAATGAGATCACTATCAATCCATAGCCAAACTGTTTGAGCTCTCCCTGCCGACACTTTGTCATCTGCGCTCGTATGTTTGGGAGGACTCCCTCGCACCAGTTAAAGATATTCAGAGACATACAGTCCTCCGCATAAAGAATCTATGCCCTGGTGGCTAAGTGAGGAGCTTGAATCCCCGCCATCCTCATATTTGTGAATAATATGGCGCGTAATGGACGCCCATGTACATCTTTGATGGGAATCTTCCCACTAGATGAACTGGTGTTGGGACTACAATGCTGCCAGATCATATCTTCCATGGTCCGATCACTCCCACGTGATCCAGTAAGTAGCACATTGTCCCCCCTTCGGTACAATCCGGTCAGAAAGTAGATGTCCTCAACATCTATGGTAAGCTTGTGCTCACCAATCATGAAGTATTGTTGGGCCGCATCCCAGCATCGAATCCTATGAGTCAATAGTGGAATTTGGGATCTCATCCCCTGGATGCGGAAGAACTTGAGGAGTCCACAATCCCTCAGTGCTTCCACACAATGTGGATCATTTGCGGCTTGCTCATCATCTAATTCATGTTCCCTTTCCCGCCATTCCAAAACCATTTTCGATGCTTGGAACCTACCAATAGGAGGTTTTTAACAATGTTAGAACTTGCTTCAGTCACTAGAAGTCCTTCTTTTGAATTTGGTTTGAGTTTGGGGATGGACATTTCCATTGTCGCACCCAGGTTTTGCAAATAGAGTTATGTCGTCGCAGTCCAAATATGCGACCTTTGTGACAACCCAGTCTCATCGCAGTTCCCAAAAGGGCAGACTGCGATGAGCCGAGGGTGCAATGGCCCTTCCCAAATCGAGCTAAAACCCAAAAAAATGACTGAAATTCAAAAATGTAAACCACTACAAACATGCTGGATGAAGTTTAGGGTTATCTGTTCCTGACGGTGGGTGAAATGGCTGATCATAGCTCCCAGAATCGACAAGTGATGTTTTGGCTCCAAATGGCACTACTCCTACCAAATTCGGCAAATAGAACAATGGTGACTATGTTTGGTTTTTATTTCTATTTATAAATAAAATGGAATATTCCTTTTTCAAATATTTGATTCCGTTATGGCATTTGCTATAGTTTGGATCGATTTTATTATTTTTGAATGTTCGGTTGACTATTTGACCTAGTTTCTGAGTGTGCAGGAGTCGTGAAGTGTCTTTCTACGCCATATTCATATTGGAACAGTCATCTCAGGTATGAACGCCCCTTGTGAATATTCTTTTTGTTTGATAGATTGCAATTAATGAGCTTACTCTTTTTTCTTTCTAATGCTCTCGAAACTATGAGAATATGTTACCAAGTTACGATTTATCACTTTTCCGAGCTTGTTAAACTCTTACGGAAAAGGAACCCCCCCGGAGTCTATCCTTAAGCTCTTTTCAGGCTCTCAAAATACGAAAATATTGCCAAGCAAACTTGTCACGTTCACGCTTGTACAAGAATTTGAATGGCCATCTTCCTGGTGATAATTTACCACTTTTTCGGACCAGGGGGCACTAGTTACCAAAAAGGTATACTCCAGCCAATCATGACTGGAAGAGTCCTCTCCCGCGTTTTTTACCCTTTTTTGGGCAATGAGGCTAACTTTATGAAAATGGACCGTTGGAGTCTTCTTTAGCTCTTTTCAGACTCTCTAAACATGAAATGATGATCGATTTTACCTTCTATGGACTCGTTAAATTCTTACATTGAACGGCCCACCATGGGATGAACCCCTCCTAGCCCAGGTTCAAAAAATATTTGGGATTGGACTCATCTATGCCACTTACTTATTGAGTCTTGTTACTCCTTTGAGTCATTCAAAGAAATATTCCATCATCAGTTGCATTAGGAATTTGTGTCATACTCGTCATGTCAATACTGCCAAGTCATGCCATGCCCATGTTCAAGAATATTTATCACTATTCATTATTTGCAGTCAGTACACCTTCAATCATGTTGGTCTACTCTGAGTCAGTCTCATGTATGTTTGTACCATTTGATCCACTCTACACATCCTTTGTCGTGTTTCGTGTTGATGATGGGGGATTCATCATGGCCCTCCTTTGACGGATTCATCCTTGTTGACTTCAACATATCATCCAAGGATAGAATCTAGAAACTAACCAAGTACCTTGGCCCTGCATGCCTCAATGGTAGGTTACCTCACTATCAACATGGGTTTACATCATTGACTCTTGATCGAAATATTTCATCTTGCGTTCGACTTCAACTCATTAATTCATGCTAGATGATATGTAATATGATACCTTCGGGATCATTGACATTAATGATGATTTCCCTCGCACTTGTTAACGGTATACATCAATGACCGATAATCAAGTGGTTTCTACCATGTTCGACATCAAGACATTTGTAATCACATGGATAGATTCGTATCATTGCGGGTTCATCTTCAAGACCTTGGGGAGTCATATGTTACCCAGGTTGCGATGGATTTTGTATTGAGTCATATTACACAGATCCACATTTGTATTGGTCGTGGATGTGTTACTATCTCATCATAGATCTACGCTTGTGTCGAGTAGCCATGATTGTGTTCAGTTGGTCATTGCTATCGTGGATCTACATTGTATTGGTCGGAAGCCATGTTGTACATCATATGAGATTGTCAGTTCAGAGTCAGTTGTACTGCAGCAACATTCTTCATCTGACAAGTCCATTGCCATTTCTTTCTGTCAAAGCATTTCACTTGTCAAATCTTAAAAAAACTTCATGCTTTTGGGGGCATTCTGTTACACCTAAAATCTTACCACCATTAGATTCAGTGTAAACATCCTTGAAGTTCTATTGACTAAGTCATTTACCTGGAAGGGACATCATTTTACTTCTGATAGGTTTTGAGAGGTCGTCACAAGCTACACTCATGTAACCTGCGACATCGCACCTTTCTCCATTACAGGGTGTGACAAAGTCAGTTAAAAGGAAAGAATAGCTTCTTTGAGCTCATTCTCGAAGGTTGCTGACTTAGATCCCTATCCCTGACCTTTTGGGGGAGATGGCCTTCGGTTCCTAACCTATGGAGAGGATCCCCTATCTCTCTCCTATCATATCTCAACCTATCCTATCCATATCCTATCCACTTAGTCCTATTTAAGTGAGGCTCTACCCCTCTCCAAGGGGAGGAAGTCTATCGTACTCTTATGTTGGTGAAATTATCTTGGTAGATTAACACTCTAGCTTGGGGAACATCTACTTCTCTCTAGGAGCTTTGGCATGGCTTGTCGGAAGGAAATTGCAATGTTAAGGAAATGTTTGTGATCCTCTTTTTTGTTGTACTCTCCACTTTTCAATACAGTTAATACAATTGCTTTCCATAAATGTTGTCGCATTGATAATGTTTAGAGTTTTCCTCCTTAAGTGTTAACTTAGATCCATCATATGAAATATATGCTTTCACTATTCTTGGTCTATTATATGTTCAACAGGGTATAGCTGTCTAAGATCCGATAGTGCTGGGGCATTGGATCAACGAAGAAGAAAGGGATCTGCAAATCTAAGGTAAATGATCTATCTTTACATTGGCATTTCTATCTGATCTAGGAAAGTATTTTGTGTTCTGTTCTATTTGTTCTAGACTTACGTTAAGCTAGGGAGATCAAGCCTTGAGTCCTCTCTTTGTAGATTGTCCGTCAAACAAACGCTTAGTCTTAAAATTGATTAGAACGATTTTTCTTTTATAGGGTGCACCAACTAGTATAAGTTTAGAGTCTTGGAATAGATCATTGTGAGTTAACAATCCAAGACTACTAGACAAAACATTATGTGTCTGAACAGGGAGTGGTAAATTCCGTAATATACACCAGTGTTCTCAGGAAGCTCTACTCAGACCAGAGTTAAGCACGAGGTCACGGGAGGATGGTTTCAGAGATAGCCCTCCAATACTGGCCAAATGTGGGAGATATTTCCAAGATTTGTTTGTGTACGGGGGATCTTGAGGGATCTATACCTCTTGAGTTCTAGGATTAGCTACCCTCCCCATATGGCGGATCCATAGTAGATCCCACCTATGACTGTTTTCCTAAGCATTGGTTATATTGTGGTGACCTTAGTTTCCTTACCTAGGTATTGCATAGGGTGCTTGCAGTGGTTATACTATACGTATCCTAAGTCAGATAGGGGTTGGACAACACAGTTGCCTGTTGTATAGGGATTTGACCTTGTGCACGTAGTGAAGTCTGGGAACCCTTATAACTGATTATGTTACCTTCGATTATAGTTTGGGAGTCTCAAGGCTCTCCTAGGCGAGACATACCAACTGTAGTGTCAAGAGGTCCCTTGAGCCAGTCCTGTTTGTGTGCATTTGGCTATAGTTTCTTAGGTGTGTGCTCTTTGTTCTTTGATCATTAGTTTTGGCAGTTAGGGGACGCTTTGATTTGTTGAACTTTCAGAGGTATAGTTGCGTGAGGTCCTACCCTCCACCGGTCTCGTCGGTTGGTAGGTTTACTGGCCGCTGAAGTTACACGTTGTGTTTAGAAGGGACGTTGGAAGGCCCTCTCTGATTCTTCTGATTCTTTTGAAACGCTTCGCACTGACATTGTTGCTGGTTTTGGCATGGGAGAAATCCCTACGACTCCGTTGGGTAGAGTTGAAGACGCTTCTGCTCCAACTACTCCTAGAGAGGAATGGGGGGCAATCCAAAACCCGATACCCAACCTAGTTTGTTTGGGCCGAATCCATCTGAGGACGACCCATTCAATTCGTCGAATCCACATAATTTCCTATATGGAATGCCACAGTCACATGTTAACACAGGTCCTACGACCAACACTACCCCATTCTCTCATGGTATGCTTAGTTACAACACAGTTGATCCATTCACTATGTTTGGTAGTCATGCTAGCACTAGTCATGGTGTTAGCAACACTGCACCCACCGGGGGCACTACCCTCGCTGGGAGTACTACACCTTCTACTCACACATATCATCAAAAGAACGGTGGTTGACGAAGCTGCTTCTATGTCAGTGATGTCTTTAGCTTGTTGGAAAGCTCTTGTCTGTCCTCCCTTATCCAATTCCGTGACCATGCTCACTGCATTTGAAGGTTGGTCAATTAAGCCGCATGGTATTATCCCTTCCCTTGTTGTCCGCTTAGGTGGGAAACCTGTGCATATTGAAGTCGAGGTAGTTGATGCACCCATCGACTACAACCTTCTCCTAGGTAGGAATTGGATGTACGTTATGAAAGTAGTCGCGTCCATTGTATTCAGAATTATTTGCTTTCCACATGAAGGCAAGATTGTGATGGTCGACCAGCTAGATTTCGTTAGTCCCTATTCCATAGCATCAATGGGACCTATAGTCCCCCAAGTTATAGATTCTCAGCCGACAATTGGGAACATGGGTGTCGGATTGTACCCCTCATTGTTGGGATCTTTTGATTTCCCTTCACCGATTGATTTTATTGGAACCGTTTCTATAATGCGCCTCCTCCATTGAATAATGTACCATTCCAGACTTTGTATTTCGATGATCGATGGACCTTACCATCCACGAGTTGCACATCTGGAGACATTGCACATGTTGGAATGGCTATGCCACTGTCTATTGTTGAGCTTGCATATCAAGATATTCAACAAGCGACTGCAGAGCCGGATCTCTCCTCTTCACGGACAGAGGAGGAAAATCTCGTTATGCTATCGGAATGGGCAGTCGACTCATCTTGTTCGCATGATTGTCTTGATAGTACTTTACCTTTGCATGAAGCTATTGTTGAGGCCATGTGTGGTAGTGAGAGACCTTAGGAATACATGCATCATCGCTCCCATTTTCTTCCCAACCTTGATCTTATTGAGCAAGAAGAGTTTAGGATGACTCTTGTTGAGATGGTTGGTCACCCTGTGGTTCCTTGGGATTCGCATGGGATTTACGCAGAGGGAAACATGGCTAATATTTCCCCTACTATACCGATCAACATTTCTCATACACCTAGAAAGGTTGAGAACATTTATATCGGTGCTGATTGCTCTCCTGAAGAGGTTCGCATCTACACTGAATTGTTTAAGGAACTCCGGGACGCTTTCGCCTGGTCATATGAGGAGATGCTAGGAATCGACCCCAGCATTGACGAACATGAGATTGGAACATATCCTAATGCTAAGCCGGTTCGACAATGCCTTCGTGCTATGAACCCTGATCGAAAGGCAGCCACGATCAAGGCAAAGGTGGAGAAACTGCTTAAGGTTGGTTTTATCTACTCAGTTCCCCTTATCGAATGGGTGTCAAATCCTATTCCTGTGGATAAGAAATAGGGAGATATCTGTGTATGCATTGATTTTAGAGACTTGAAATGTGCATGTTTGAAAGAAAATTTCCCCACCCCATTCATAGATCATATTTTTGACTCTTGTGCAGAAAGCGAAGTTTTTTTGTTTATGGACGGATTTTCAGGATATAACCAGATACAGATAAATCCCGAGGACCAACATAAGACTACTTTTATTTTTCCTTGGGGCACATTTGCATATCGGAAGATGCCCTTCAGCCTTAAAAACGCCAGAGCCACTTTTCAATGTGGTATGACCTATGCCTTCCATGACCTTAAACGCATAGTGGAGGCATACTTGGATGATCTTGCTGGCCATTCTCGCAAGAGAGTGGACCACCCCAAGCACCTCCATTTAATTCTCAAAAGATGCATTCGCTACAAGATTCAGTTAAATCCCAATAAGTGCAACATTTGTTGTGAAAATGGGTCGTCTTCTAGGTTTCATAGTTTTGAAAGAGGGTATCAGATTCGATCCTCTTAAAGTTGAGGCAATACTTTGGTTGCCTCCTCGACACAACTTGTTTCAACTTCAGAGCCTCCAAGGGAGAGCCATTTTTTTACGTTTCTTTGTAGTGCATTATGCTAATCTTACCAAAGGTTTCATGCGTTTATTGAAGAAAGACACACCGTTTATCAGGGATGAGCGATCCCAATAGTCTTTTGATGCTCTTAAGAAAGCTTTGGTATCAACCCCTTTGCTTAGTCCACCCGATTTCACAAGAGATTTTATACTTTATGTGGCTACGTCTCAAGAGACGATTGGCATTGTCTTAGTTCAGGTTCATGATGTGCTCATGGAGCATGTGATCTATTACCTTAGTCGAAATCTAGTAGACGCTGAGCTAAGATACACTTATGTGGTGAAGTTGGTACTTGCGACTGTTCATCCATTCCAACTGTTATGACATTACATCATGCTCAGGAAAACCACAGTCATAGTGCATATCAATCCATTTCAGTTCATGCTATCACGACGTCTTATAGGGGGGAAGTAAAATAAATGGAATCTGATACTTTAGGAGTTTGATCTCAATTTTACTTTGGCAAAGTTGGTGAAATCCTTGGTTTTTGCTGAACTCATGTCGAACCTTCTGCGACTTGATGAGGATATTGTCCATGAAGATTCCTTTGTGGATGAGCACTTATTTCTTATCTTGTCTGAGGACCTTTGGTATGGGGATATTATTGTATATCTTCAAACATTGAAGTTTCCTTCGCATTATTCACGAGACTAACGACGACATGTGAAACACCATGCTAGAGATTATACCATCGTGGATGACCCTTTTTATCGTTGAGGAAAGGATTCTGTCCTCCATCATTGTTTTACTCACAAAGAAGCAGAGCGTGTTCTTAATGATTGCCATGCTGGGTGTTAACACTTAAAAAGTGTTCACTACCTCATCTACTCCATTACATGACTCATCTGTCCATTTTCCTACCATATTTCCCTTAAAAACCCTAAAAATCCCACTAAAAAGCCTCCAAAAGGCCTAAAATGCCTCCAAAAGGCCACAAAACCATAAAAAAAGCCTCAAAAAGGCTAAAAAACCCCTTTTTCCTCCAAAAATATCCAAAATTCCTCAAAAAATAGCAAAAACCCTCTAAAAGAGAATAAAAAATATAAAATAATGAGGAAAAGGAGGAAAAAACCCTATACAGTTTCCCTAAACCATATGGTTCCCAAAACCATGGGCCAGCACTCCACCACCCAAAAACTATAAATAGGTGATGGAGACCCCTTATTTCATATCCACAATCAAGTATACCCTTACTCTGCCGAAATCTCTCTTGAAACCCTAGTTTACCCTTGAACTACTTTCACCTTAAGAGCCCCTTTTGGCCCATTCCCATCATTTGGAGAAAGAGAAGGAGCAAGTTGGAGCTTGGAGCAACTCTCTTGGACATTGCAAGAGCTTCACCAACCTTCACATTGGAGGTAAAATTAATACAAAAGCCATTCTTTACATCTTGTTTTCTCTGTTTCATGCACATGTTTAGAGTAATTTATATTTTTGTTTTAGCATTTTAATTTACATTTACTGAACTGCTACTTGTTGTTGCAGCAACACCCCTCCCCAAAATTTTGTACATGTTGGGGCCCCTCCTGTATTTTTGTAGAAAGTTTGCTTGAGAAGCCATCCCAGCCGTCAGCTCTGTTTTCAACATAAAATTTTGCTTCCCTGCTGAACAGCTTGCCGTCAATCCTTCCATGTTTTCCCCAGTGAACCAAAAGGTAACTTAGTTTTTGCCCAAACGTTTTGGAATAATTCGGACATTGTCCCGAAACGGCGGGAGTCAAACGTCCAACCTTTCCGAAAGGAGGACTTAGATTTCCTTTGTCAAAATCCGCGGAAGCCATTGGGCAAAACCACCCGAAACGGCGGAAGCTTTCGCTCAAGCCTTCCGCGACCACGGAAAGGTTCGAGTTGTTCTCCCGAAACGGCGAGGAATTCAACAAAGCCACCCGAAACGGCGGAACGATTCATCTCTGTCTCCCGAAACGGCGGAAGCCATTCGGGTAAACTTGCCGAATAACACGACGGAATTCATCAACTCCTCCGAAGTAAAAGACTTGGAAAATTTTCGATCGTTGCTTCTGCGGAACGGTTCAAGCTCCGAAACGGCTTAGCTCCCGAAACGGCGAAGCCTTTCACTCAAACCTTCCGCGACTGCGGAAAGGTTCCGGTTTTCCTCCCGAAATGGCGGGACACATTCGCCTTAGTCTCCCGGAAAACACTTAGAATATTTTACAACCGTCCGCGGAGAATTTGGAGTTCCCTTCCCGAAACGGCGGAGGAATTCAGTAAAGCGTCCCGAAACGTCGGAAGCCATTCGGATAAGTCCCGCGCAGGAATTCACGTTTTCGTCCCGAAGTATGAAAGAACTTAAAATTGTTTCGGAGAGCTTCGATGAAAGCCTTCAGCCTTTTGCTCCCGAAACCGCGGGAGCCTTCATGATACCCTTCCGAAACAGCGGAAGCCAATCGTTTAACCCGCTCGGCAAAGGACTCCGAAACGACCCCGGGTGAATATGCGGAAAAGTATAAGTTTCGCTTCCGAAACGGCGGAAGCCATTCCCAAAAGCTTTCTGAAACTAGCGGGAGCCTTCGCCAAACCTTCCCGAAAAATCAACGAGACTTTGAAATTTTGGTTCGCGGAAGCTTTCGCAAAAGGTCTTCCGAAAATACCGGGAGCATTCGCTATATCTTTCCGAAAGGGCGGAAGCTTTGGCGTTATCCGTCCGCTACGCGGCGGTCTCTCGCGGAAGGCTTCGAGCTTCCTTTCCGCATTAAGCCCCGAAACGTCGGAAGCTTTCATTGAATCCTTCCGCAACGGCGGATACAATTCACAAACTGGACCCGCGAATGGCGGTCGCATGGAAACCGAGGTGCTTTGACGTGACCGCTACGCGCGGCGAATTTAAACCCCGTTTTAACCACGCCACCTACCGAATTAAAGGCTCACACGTGCCCATTCTTTATAAAATACGGTGGGGGCTCGACCAATACACCATTGTTTTTGAATCGGCCAACGACGTGCGATACCGTGCAAATCGCTCCAGCTCACCTCGCTCATCCGTGCTCGCAGCCACCTTGCTCAAGCAATCCCCACGGTGCCAGGTAGGATCTTAACCTTGATTTTCACTACTGAGTTGTCTTTTTGGGGAAAATAACGGTTTTAGTGGGATTTTGACGGACAAAACACCCGTAAAGGGCTATGTTTTGCCCGTCAGGTACAGTGAACGGAGTTTTCATTATACAAAATCGTCATAGGCCTTCCTGAAAACGTTATTTTTTATTTCAATAGTGGTGGGTGCGGGCGGTTAACCATGCCCCTTTTTTGTTTTTAAACCCCGGGCCGCGCCCCTCGTCTTGGGTGAAGTTGTCGAAGCCTATGGGCTTTCCATGTCCCGGGCCGTCAACTCGGACTCAAAACCCTGGCCCCTTCCATAAGCATTAGCCCCTACACACGAGCCGAAATTTGAAACCACAGCCGCCCTAGCACTCCCCGTCAGCATACCCCCGGCGCCATTACCTTCGCTCGGACTAAAGTCTCCCGTAGTGACTCGGCGAGTGGCCGCGCGTGACAATAGCATACATAGCCCTCACCGAGTCAACCCGCGTCTCCCCGCCATCAACCTCTCCAACCGCAGCTATACCGAAAGACATCTCCTTCCGCGAGGCGGAACCGGAAGCCAATTGCTTCCGCGAATCGCCTATCGGTCCAAAAAAAAAAAAAACCAATAGCTTCCGCAACATGGCTTATCCCATACTCGTCTTTTAAGAGCTTCGAATGTATCAATATGTGTCTTATGATTAAAATAATGTTTTGCTTCCTAAATATTTGCTTCATTGACTTATCTCATTAATGTCAAGCAATGTTACTCTCTGCTGAAACTTTACAGCCTGGTGCTCAAATAATGACTGTGATATGGATGTTATCAGGGATAAAACAAGATGCCGAAAACCGGTAAGAAGAAGGCGAAGATGACAGAAAAGAAGCCTGCCCTTCCCAAGATTGAAACCTCGCTCCAGGACACCAAGAAATCAGATGGGATGATATATACAGAATGATCAGGGACCAAGAGATCCCAGATATGTTGCTGGAGGAGGCACCGATCTATCAAAAGATCAGAGCCTCAGGCATAACTAGAGCAGCTACCCGCCCTGAGCTATTCCCCTGTGCTGAAGTGATCGGGTGGATACTCCAACATGCAGATGCTGAAGGGAGAGTGATAAATGACAGCGGGAAAGTGGCTATTGCTTCATTTCAACCCGCGTATGTTGCGGCGGCTTACAGATTTCCCCGTGTCCAACAAGCTCTGACTGACGAATGGTTAGGCCAAATGGATAACGTCGAGATGGCCAAGAAGCTATTGAGGGGAGGGAAGCATTTGAGGAAAAGGGGAAATGATGAATATGACGTGCAGAACCTGAGGGCCCCTTTCAGATTGATCGCTTTAATGCTGTGCAGAATCTTCGGCATGCCCGATGGCACAGTATACAAGATTCAGTGGGTCCCTATCATTCATTATGTGGCATTTCAGGGGACAGTGTTTGACTGGGCCACTATCCTGTCGGATAGTCTGGCCTCGATGATAGCTGCTGCTAAGCCAGGACTGGCCTTGAAGAAGGCTGAATTCTTCATGTCCTCATACCTGATCGATTGTATCTTCGCCAAGATAGAGTTCCCCAAATTGGGGTGTACATGGGATAGGGCCATTGCCCCGGTCTACATCGCATTCAAGATGTTGTGGGCTCAGAATTACAAGCCCAGCTACAAACTTATCTGCGAGGGGTTCATCATGCCCCTATACGAGAAGATCTTCAAGGAAGAACCAAATTGTCTGTCAGAAAATGCTTTGGAAGTCCTTGAGGAGTATGGGGACTTTTACTTTTCAGAACAAGGTACCTACCTGAGAATGTTCGGAGGGACTAAGCCCCCATACATATTGCCGCAGTACGCCACAGACTATGTGGTGCTCAAGGAAGCAGTAAGACAGCTCTTCTTGGATGGGATTGGAGCATTCCTCCACAAGCTACACAAGGCTTCCTTTCCTCCCCTACCTTTCTGCATAGGTGCTTACAAGTTTTCAGGGGTGGCCTCTGCCGACGAATTTGTTCAAGAGTTGAGGGCATTCCATTTCGGTGAGGTCATCTTCCACAGGAACGACAGAAAGGGTAAAGTGGCCGAGCATTGCAAGGGGAATTATGCTAACTTCGAATACTCCCACTACCCCGATGCCGAGGAGGAAGCATTCAGAGGCATCAGCAACATGACTGAGCTACGGATCTGTCGCCAAAGTACTGGAGCGAGCTCTAGCTCGACCAAAGCCCAGAAGACCACCCAGCAAAAGGAGAGAGAAGCCAAGGATGCCCGAGCTCAGATTAAGAGAAGAGGCAAGGTTACAAAAGGAAGCCGAGGAAGCGAGAAAGCAACAAGATGCTGAAAATGAAAGACTGCGGAAGGAGGCTGAAGAAGCCCAAAAGCAGAAAGAAGCAGAAGCTGAACGAGCTGAAGCAAGGAAGAAGGCGGAGGAAGAATTGAAGACAAGGGAAAATACCGAGGCAGGCGGGTCCGGTGTGCAAGACATGGAGATAGACACCTCTCAAGCAGGTGGCTCTGGTACCCAAAAGGAAGGAACAGACCCCGCTTAGGAAGTCCGGACCCCACCTATGGAAGAAGACATAGACATTATAAACCGACCAATTGTACCATACACTCCATCTGGGAAACGTACGGTGTCCAAATGGAATGAGTTTGTTTATGATAAGAAAAGAAAAGCAATGGTCCTCCAATCAGAAGAGAGGATTAAAAGTCCCTTCCATGATGACATAGTTACTCGCCGAGAGGTCGCTGTCATGCAGAACACAGACGCAGATCCCGTCGCCATGGCATCCGCAGCCATAGCAACAGCACAGGCATCATTTGCCAATGTAGGGGTTATAGTCAAAGAAAATATATTGACAAAGAAGAGAGCACGTACCCTACAACAAAATGTGGCTAATGAGCAAGCCCAAAGAGACCTGGCAGTGAACAAATACAATTGCTTGTACGCTGAGCATAAGGAGTTGGCAAACAAGTACAGCTACCTGGAGGAGGAAAAGGACCAGCTAGCACTCCAAATAATGATTGCAGAAGTGGAGAAGAGTGGAGCAGAAGAGAAGGCCTCTTAGCTAGAAGCAGACAAGCAAACATTAGCCGAGCGGTTAGAGCAGGCTGAGAGCAAAGCGATAGACTTGGCTCCCTTTCATGAGCTGTCCTGCGGCATTCTGAAACAAATAAATGACACGCAGGAGCTGATCACTGACGAGGTTTGCAAACTCAAGGCCATGACAGCCAGATTAAAAGAGGTTAATATGGAATCCCACAGGCTCAAAGCTAAGAATACCCATGTCAAGGAAAATGTCATAAATCAGATGGCATGGAGAGAAGGGAGAGGAGGTTTCCCCCCGCATCTTCCTTTTAAGGCCGTGGAAGATTTTAATGAAGATATAGCCTTGTTGGAGTTTGGCCGGAACTGTTCCAATAAGCTGATGGCCAGTGTGCAGAGGACAACAGATAGAATCAACGTCCTGTACCAAAAGCTCAAAGGAGTCCATGACAACTGCACATTGAGCTTCCCTCAGACCCTAGAAGACTTCCCGGAAAAGGAACAGCGGTTGTCTCAACTGAAAGAAGAGCTAGGCGTCCAGATGGAATATGTGAGAAGGATTGATGTCTTGGCCATGGATGATCTCCAACATTACATTGGTTCATCAACACTTCACAACCATCTGCTGAAGGAAGCGCATCAAGCTGCTGAAGCAGAAGTCCAAGGCATTAAAACAGAGCTCAGGAAGAATGTGACTTCCCAGAAAATCCTGTTCCCTGCTGCAGCAAACGTAATCATAAGGGACACAGGTGTGTGGCACAACTACATTGAAGAGGAGAACAGGAAAGCTGCAGCAGCAGCAGGAACATCAGTAGATCCGGCAGCCTCTCTCCCAACAGCCTCTTCCCCAGCAATGACAGAAAAGCCGGCCAGTTCATTCCCCCCTTCCCAATTAGGAGCAGCATCAACAGGGGATTCAAGGGCCTCTTCCCAGGCAGCACCAGTGACAATCAACTTGGGCGACCCCTTGCCAGCAGAATCTCACGCACAGGAATGAAGAAGATGAATTCAGTGAGCCACTATCTTCAGCCAGACACGTGCCCAGCAGGGAACGCTTTGATTTTAGCAAATTTTCTGTTATATATATTTTGAATATGTAAGGCGTAAGCCATGGGACAGCTGTCCCTGATTTTGTCAAAATATTTTTTGGTAAAGGAAGTGGCCATTTTGGGGGTCGATTATAGTGGAAATTCCTGTAAATGACATGTGGGGAATGCTAGGTGTCAGCCCAGAGGGCAAATTTGTAACTATAAATAGAAGCTAGGAAAGATTAGAAGAGGCTTTTTTTCAGGGAATGAAAATTTTGGGCAAATGATATGAGCTATCTTGTATCGGCTTTGTAAATCGAATTTTCTAATAGAAGCCACGGGAGATGGACGTTTTGCTTGGAATGTTGGATTGCTTTATTTTGGACTATTCTAATGACTGCAATTTTGCAATGTGAGATCATTCTTGACTTCTGAATTATTTCTTTGTATTAATGATTTTGCTCTCCGCTATGCGTGCGTTCTCTCTATTTTGTGAACAATGAAATATATTCCTGTAGATTTCTTTGTCTAGATCGAATAGCTAACTGTTCTTTCTTCCGGGTAGTCCATGTGGCTCATTGTTCATGACCTTAAATTGCTCCTTGCAGGGATCTTTTAGTTTAATTCCAGTTTCGTTTCATCTAGATTTGTTTCTTTATTCTTGTTACTTAGATCAAACAATTTTTTATTTCCTCTGTTCATAAGCAATAGATACGTTCTGTAAGTTTCATTTTAGATCTGTTTCCTTATCCTTTAGCTTTCCTCTGTTTTTTTTTGAGCAATAGATGCGTTCCATTTAAATGAGAAGCTATCTTCTCAAGATCCTCATCTTGCTGTAGCTTTGACCGTGAGAAATAACAGCTATCTGTTCGTTGCTTACGATATCTGTTACAGCTGATTGCTCTCCCCTTAAGCGTGTTCCCCTGCAGGGATAGATAGATGTGTTCCCGTTTCTAGATTTAGATCTGTTTCAATTGCATTTAGATTAAGTATAATTTAGGCATGTGCATCTCATATAAAACGCATAAAACCCAAAAGAAAGGTGGATCGGGCCATAACCGGTAGAATCGGATTTAAAGTCCAAAACCACGGTTGCCGGAACCGCTAACCGGACGGATTCCCTACACCAAACGGGAGATAGTCTAATTGGGACCGTCTCTCGGGGAGAATCCCCTTCTGATTGATGCTACGATACCCGAGGCATCAACAGTTTTTGGCGCTAGAAGGAGGGCCTGAAGTGCATGGCTGATAGAGGAAAATCTTCCACGGTCATAGATAACACTGAAAACCCGCTTGAAGAAAACTTTTCAAACAGCCCAGATCTTTGATTAACAGACCAAGAATGCCTCATTTCTGACCCTGAGCCTCAGGAAGCTTTGTATGCTGTTCCTTTCGCAGAAATAGAGGACTTGAGAAGACATACTAGATCTTACGTTAGACAGCTAGGTGGGTTAAACGCTGTTAACTTCCTCCCTAAGAAAACTACACCCAGAAAGGAGCCGCAATACACCCGTGATTCAATCCTCGTTCAAAGTTTTGAAGAACTGGTAAATCTGACGTTGGAAGAAATCTCCGGCACTCTTAACAAGGCAGACCAAGAAAATCTCGAAGAAATTACCACTCCCAAAAGTACCCCACAGGATTCACCCTACAATTCTCCACCAGGGTCTCCACGTCCAAACACAAACATGGCTGTACCTGCTTGGAGAGCAAGGGGAGCGCTGAACCTAGCCAGACCATTCCATAATCTCCCTAAAAACCCAGAAAAGGTCTTGCCTAAGTACGATCCAGGAAAAGCCATTTCGGCGGAGGATCACCTCAAGAGTTTTTACTTAGCTCTGAACCTTCTGAATGTACAACATGAAGACGTAGTCTGTAGGTTGTTTCCGTACACATTCGAGCCTAAGATATCATCTTGGTACTTTAGCCTTCAACCCAGCTCAATCTCTAGTTGGGACGATTTCGAAAAGTGTTTCCTTAAGAAGTATGGGAACCAAAAAACTGTCGCCACGCTTATGAAAGAACTCCTATCCATGAGAATGGAGAAGAAAGAAAAGGTTCAAGACTTTAATCAAAGATTCACAACGCTGTTAAATAACTTTAGTGAAACTAACAAACCAACAGAAGAGTCTTTGATTGAATACTACACAACAGCTCTTGAGGGTCCAATCGCAATGTTTGTAAAACGATCCAAGAAAACGACCCTGATAGAGAATTTTGAGGAAGCTCGAAAGGTAGAGGAGGAGGCTGATAGCATAGCTAAACATGCCTTAGATATGGAAACAAAACCAGCAGCTAGCAAGAAACCTTTGCTCCTCACGAGAGGCAAAGAAGAGCCATCTACGGATATGGAAAATGTAGTTAAGATGATGCAGAAGTTATCTAACAAAATCGTAGATCTTGAGAAAGACAAGGCTGCTAGTACATCTAGGAAACCTTTCAAGCCATTCTATAAAAGAAGGGAAGACGGGGAACAGTCTCACCCACCAATGAACACTACCCCTGTTTTAAACTTGAATGAGATTGGGATGGAAAATTTCTGCACCTTTCACCAAGAACCACACTCGGAGAAGAGCTGCCCTCAATGGATCAATTCCATGAGCTTGGTCATGAACCAAATGTTAGATTCTCAGATCCCAGACCAGGATGATCCTCCAGAAGAGTCAAGCCCTGAGTTACAGGAACCAACCCCGGACACTACTATGGTGTTGTGGGATTGGGTACCTATGACTGAATTAGTAGAAGAAGATCACGTAGATAGCTCTCCCTCTACCATAAATGTTGCCACTCGCAGCAAGGGCCCAATTGCGGATCCTGTACCAGTCACCATTCCCCATAAGCCTAAACACCCGAAAGATCCGCCTAGGAGGCATATACCAATCATCCCACCACAGCCCAAAGTAAACCAAACAGCTGCCAAGCAGCCAAGCACTGACAACACAGTTCAGCCACCTAAAGAAATCGTGAACAAAACAGATCAGTCCATTCGAATTGGGAATGAGTCCGATATAGGGTATGATATTATTGAAGATATCAAGAAAGTTAAAGCGAACGTATCAATATTTGACATGTGTAGCTTGCCCCATCAACGAGACAAACTACTGCATGTTTTACAACCAAAACCCAGCGCTACATTAACAGATTCTCAAGACAACCCTGAAATTAACGAGGCTAGTATAGGAGGGAAGTCCAAGTCCCAAACATTGCCATTTCTGCTGACATTTGAAATTTTTAATCACAATGTTCATAACTGTCTGGTAGACTCTGGAGCTTCTTCAAACGTTATGCCACTTTCAATTTGTAAGAAAATTAATGGACAGCCCATACCATCTCCAACTCAAATCATACAATTAGACAGGACTGCTGTCAAGGTTATAGGGGAGATGAAAGATGTTTTAATTAGACTGTCAGCCGACCCTAGAGTCTGTCAATTTATTGACATAATGGTGGTCGATATCCCTGAAGCTTATGGGCTGATTTTGAGTAGGGATTGGTCTACCAAGTTGAGTGGCTACTTTGCTACCGATTGGTCTCATCTATGGCTGCCTTATCAGAACAGGCAGAATCAGATTAAAATTCTTAGGGAACCTCATATGAAACAAAACGTAACCCAGCTAGAAGAAAAGAATGAGGCCGTAGCTTTCTCTTCCTCGGTCCTGGGAAATTACTTCTTAGAAATGGATCCGGGTAACTATCAATCTGAAACCTTTTGCCATGAATCAGACAAACAGTCCGATCTCCTTCATTTCTCTCGGACTGATGAGATTGATTGTAACATAGTCAATTTAGTTGCTAACATAGACCACAAAGAAACTAACTTAGTTGAATCTAAAGATACCTTTTGGACATTATACTTTGATGGTTCTAAAACTCTGGAAGGATCCGGAGCCGGTTGTGTTCTAATGGATCCAAAGAAGAACAAGTATTTTTTGTCTTGTAGATTAGAATTCGATTGTACTAATAATACCGCTGAATATGAAGCTTTGGTACATGGTTTAAAGAAGGCCATTGGCTTAAATGTTAAGTACCTGAAAGTTTTTGGTGACTCCGAGATAGTTTTCAGACAGGTAAGGGACACCATTCACTGCCTCTCACCGCACTTGAAAGGGTACCAGGCTGAGGTATGGGATTTAATCATGTATTTTGACGCTTTCAATATAAGATCAATTCCCAGATTGCAAAATGCTGTTGCTGATTTGTTAGCAACATCTGCTTCTAGATTGGTGCCGTCAAATAACAAATGCTCTATTGAATTGATTTTCAGGCCTTCCATTCCCGATAACATCACGAACTTCAGAGTATTCGATGATGATGAGCAAATTATCAGTTTCCTGACAAACGAAGACAGTTTTCAAGGAGCCACAATAGATGAGGAAGAACATGATGCTGATTTGATGAAGAAGGAAGACGAGAAAGGAAATTTCATGCCAAAGGGGGTAAGGTCCCTCGAAATGCTTTTCGACCTTCAAAATAATTTCAAAAGACCAGCTAATACCAAAACTAACAGCTCATCAATGCAACATGAGTTGGTCAATTTGGGTACCGAGGCAGAACCAAAATTTGTCAACCTTGGCAAATGTTGTTCACCAAGAGAAAGAGATAGGTTCATTAAGCTGTTTAAACAGTACAAGGATGTTTTTGCATGGACCTATGAAGATCTGAAAACATATGACGTCCGCATCATCCAGCATGTTATACCAATGAAAGCGGGTGTCAAGCCTTTTCAGCAGCAGTTGAGGAGGATGCATCCCACTCTTGAACCGCTGATCCAAAAGGAATTAAAGAAGCTCCTGGACGCTAAGATAATCTTCAAAGTTCGGCATTCCGAATGGGTTGCAAACTTGGTTCCCGTGAGGAAGAAATCAGGAGAGATTAGGCTGTGTGTGGACTTCAGAAATTTAAACAAAGCCTCAAATAAAGACAACTACCCCGTGCCTTCAATGGAGCATATCCTACAAATGGTGTCTGGATCTGAATTGTTTTCTCTCCTCGATGGTTTCTCTGGCTATAATCAAGTGTTAGTAGCCGAAGAAGATCGTCTCAAGACTACCTTCAGGACTAAGTGGGGAACTTTCGCTTATAGGAGAATGCCATTTGGTCTGATAAATGCTGGAGCTACATTCCAAAGGGCGATGGATATTGCCTTCCGAGGATTGGGAGGGCAATGTGTTGTTGTTTACTTAGATGATGTGACAGTCTTTTCGAAGAAAAGGGAAGATCATGTTGTTCATCTGAGGCACATCTTTGACCGTTGCCGGAAGTATGGTATTTCCTTGAATCCCAAGAAGAGCGTGTTTGCTGTACCCGAAGGTAAGCTCTTGGGTCATGTCATCTCCAAAGGGGGAGTGTCAATCAACCAAGAAAGAGTCCAAGCTATTAATAAGATCCCAATGCCTCACAACAAAAAATCTATGCAGTCTTTTATGGGCACCATCAATTTTGTCCGCAGATTTGTTCCGGATTTTGCACAAATCGTTAAGCCGTTACAGCAGATGGTTAAACAAAGCGCACAATTCAAGTGGACAGATTTGGAGAAGGACGCATTTAGAGATATCAAAGCAGCTGTAGCTAAAGCTCCTTCCTTAAGAAGTCCAGATTTTGATAAAGATTTCATCTTGTATACCTTCGCTTCGGATGATTCTCTCGCAGCTGTACTCACGCAAAAGGTGGAGTTGGGGGACGAATACCCAATTTCGTTTATGAGCACTGGTCTGCAAGGGGCTGAGCTGAATTACCCCGTAGTTGACAAGCATGCCTACGCAGTATTCAAAGCAGTCAAGCAGTTTAGGCCATACATTTTGAAAAACAGAACTAAAGTCATAGTTCCCCATCCAGCTGTTAGATCCCTGTTCGTTCAAAAGGAATTGGGAGAGAGGAGAGGAAACTGGGTCACAGCTCTGTAGGAGTATGATCTGGAATTTAAACCGGCTACAATCATCAAAGGACAAGGTCTATGCAAGTTACTGGCGGGAAACTCGACTGATGAAGAGCACCATTGGAGAAATGAAGCTGAGCTCAATTCGGTTGAGGTATGCCATATCTTTACAGCTCCCCAGTCATGGTATAGGGATCTAGTGCACTATTTACAGCAGGGATATCTACCCGAACACTGGAATTCTAAACAAAGAAGGGCACTCCGCTTGAAATCGGCACCCTATCAGATCATTGATGGGATTCTTTTTAGAAAGAATTATGATGGAGTCCTTCTTAGGTGTTTGGAAAAGGAGGATGCAAACAAAGTTGTCAAAGAATTGCATGATGGCCCCGCAGGTGGCCATTATTCAGGAGAGACGACAGCACACAAGATACTGAGAGCTGGTTATTACTGGCCTACTCTGTTTCGAGATGCCCACACATACGCACGAAACTGTGATGTATGTCAAAGAAGCGCTGGGAAGTTACCTAAGGCCGCAGGCCCATTACAGCCGGTCATCATCTCTGAGCCTTTTGAGCAATGGGGCATAGATGTTATCGGAGAAATAAATCCAAATTCTTCCTTACAACACCGATACATTCTGACGGCTACCGATTACTTCACCAGGTGGACGGAGGCCATCCCGTTGCGCAAGATCAATGAAGACGCAGTCATAAGCTTCCTGAAAGAGAACATCATAACCAGGTTTGGGGTTCCAATTTCCCTTATCTTTGATAATGCTACTTATTTTTCGTCTTGCAAGATAAATGAATTTGTTTATGAATGGGGAATTAAGTTGCATTATTCAGCCAATTACTACCCTCAGGGAAACGGATTAGCTGAATCCTCAAACAAGAATCTGATTCGAATCCTTAAGAAAACTGTGATAGAAAACCAGAGAAGTTGGCATGTGGCTCTCCCAAACGCCTTATGGGCAGATAGAGTAACCCCGAAGAATGCTTTACGTGTCTCCCCTTTCACTCTCGTCTATGGCAAGGAAGCCATACTTCCCCCAAACATCTTACTGCCATCTTTGCAATTGTCCCAAGCCTCTCGGGGTTCTGGTAGCCAAGCCTTACAATGCAGGATAAACACCCTGCTTCGACTGGAAGAAGCTCGACACAAAGCTAAAGACCGGTTTCATCAACATCAGGACATAGTTAAGAGATGGTTCGATAAGAGGAAATCCGGCAAGAGGGACTTTGAAGTTGGGGATTTAGTCCTGAAATGGGACCATAATCACGAAGGCAAAGGAATGCATACGAAATTTCAACATCTATGGGTAGGCCCGTACCAAATTTATGCAAAATTGGGCCCATCCACTTATAAATTGACTAATCTCGAGGGAGAGGAAGTAGCCCTTCCTCTCAATGGCCTCGCTCTGAAACAGTACTTCGCATAAGTCTCCTCGAGACTTCCTGTACATAAATAAAGTTGTCTTGTCGCTTTCACTTATAGCTGTTTTATTTTTTCGGCCATGTTGTTTCTTTCTTTGCCGTTTGAACTGTTCGACAAGTTTTGTTTTCTGAAGGCCCCCTTTTGTTGAGTTTCCCGTTGAAGATAGCTCTCTCAAAGAAAAAACTCGCAACCTATGAGTCTGGAACCTTGCCCAGTAAAACCAATCCGCTGTGCTCTCGCTGAAATGTTCAGAAGAAGGGAAGCCTACCCTGCTAGTCACACTAATCCTGTTTAATAGCAGAGACCTATGACCATCTTCACTACTATCGTTGGGCTCCACCCACTCTCACACTTTAAAGGCATCTCAAGAAGGTTACCTGAGTTGGACCCATGGAAAGTGGCACCTCTCGAGGACATGGGGTATTGAGATGACTCCATGCTGCAGATTTAATAGCCAAAAGGGCCTACATTCAAGAGTCTGTTTTCCAGGGATTCTCGCCTCAATTAAAGCATGGCTGAGACAAAAGCAAAAGACATGTAAAATCTAGAAGGCTGTCCAAAAGACTCAGCTCAAAATGGGCTCCTCTCCGTCCGTGAAGTTTGATAAAATCAAATCGATAAAATTCTAACTCACACAAAAGGACACTATGGATGGAGGAGCCTAAATCAAAGATCGTCTCCAAAAGAAAATATCCCTGGGAGGCTCAAACAGCTAAGCTGTCCAAAGTACAAGCATCCCAAAGGGTGCCAGGAGCATGGGAATGAGGAACAAGAACAATAATGTCCATGAGAAAAGTGTTGCAAATCCTATGGAGTCCGGCAGTAGTGACCATTTGAGGGATGACCATCCTAAAATGAATCTCATATGCTGGCCCTCTGAGAGTGGTGAAGATGCCTCGGTCAAAGCTCCCCTTTCCCCAATGGCTAGCAGGAAAAGTGCTCCTTCCCCGCATGAGTCTAAAATGCTCAGCTGAGTAGTGCACCCGAGACGGATGTTTTAATGAGGTTCTGGACCATGTAGGGTATTTGTTCAGAGATCTGTGTTCGCCAGCGACTCGCCATTGTTGTTGCAGCAACACCCCTCCCCAAAATTTTGTACATGTTGGGGCCCCTCCTGTATTTTTGTAGAAAGTTTGCTTGAGAAGCCATCCCAGCCGTCAGCTCTGTTTTCAACATAAAATTTTGCTTCCCTGCTGAACAGCTTGCCGTCAATCCTTCCATGTTTTCCCTAGTGAACCAAAAGGTAACTTAGTTTTTGCCCAAACGTTTTGGAATAATTCGGACATTGTCCCGAAACGGCGGGAGTCAAACGTCCAACCTTTCCGAAAGGAGGACTTAGATTTCCTTTGTCAAAATCCGCGGAAGCCATTGGGAAAAACCACCCGAAACGGCGGAAGCTTTCGCTCAAGCCTTCCACGACCACGGAAAGGTTCGAGTTGTTCTCCCGAAACGGCGAGGAATTCAACAAAGCCACCCGAAACGGCGGAACGATTCATCTCTGTCTCCCGAAACGGCGGAAGCCATTCGGGTAAACTTGCCGAATAACACGACGGAATTAATCAACTCCTTCCGAAGTAAAAGACTTGGAAAATTTTTGATCGTTGCTTCTGCGGAATGGTTCAAGCTCCGAAACGGCTTAGCTCCCGAAACGGCGAAGCCTTTCACTCAAACCTTCCGCGACTGCGGAAAGGTTCCGGTTTTCCTCCCGAAATGGCGGGACACATTCGCCTTAGTCTCCCGGAAAACACTTAGAATATTTTACAACCGTCCGTGGAGAATTTGGAGTTCCCTTCCCGAAACGGCGCAGGAATTCAGTAAAGCGTCCCGAAACGTCGAAAGCCATTCGGATAAGTCCCGCGCAAGAATTCACGTTTTCCTCCCGAAGTATGAAAGAACTTAGAATTGTTTCGGAGAGCTTCGGCGAAAGCCTTCAGCCTTTTGCTCCCGAAACCGCGGGAGCCTTCATGATACCCTTCCGAAACAGCGGAAGCCAATCGTTTAACCCGCTCGGCAAAGGACTCCGAAACGACCCCGGGTGAATATGCGGAAAAGTATAAGTTTCGCTTCCGAAAAGGCGGAAGCCATTCCCAAAAGCTTTCCGAAACTAGCGGGAGCCTTCGCCAAACCTTCCCGAAAAATCAACGAGACTTTGAAATTTTGGTTCGCGGAAGCTTTCGCAAAAGGTCTTCCGAAAATACCGGGAGCATTCGCTATATCTTTCCGAAAGGGCGGAAGCTTTGGCGTTACCCGTCCGCTACGCGGCGGTCTCTCGCGGAAGGCTTCGAGCTTCCTTTCCGCATTAAGCCCCGAAACGTCCGAAGATTTCATTGAATCCTTCCGCAACGGCGGATACAATTCACAAACTGGACCCGCGAATGGCGGTCGCATGGAAACCGAGGTGCTTTGACGTGACCGCTACGCGCGGCGAATTTAAACCCCGTTTTAACCACGCCACCTACCGAATTAAAGGCTCACATGTGCCCATTCTTTATAAAATACGGTGGGGGCTCGACCAATACACCATTGTTTTTTAATCGGCCAACGACGTGCGATACCGTGCAAATCGCTCCAGCTCACCTCGCTCATCCGTGCTTGCAGCCACCTTGCTCAAGCAATCCCCACGGTGCCAGGTAGGATCTTAACCTTGATTTTCACTACTGAGTTGTCTTTTTGGGGAAAATAACGGTTTTAGTGGGATTTTGATGGACAAAACACCCGTAAAGGGCTATGTTTTGCCCGTCAGGTACAGTGAACGGAGTTTTCATTATACAAAATCGTCATAGGCCTTCGTGAAAACGTTATTTTTTATTTCAATAGTGGTGGGTGCGGGCGGTTAACCATGCCCCTTTTTTGTTTTTAAACCCCGGGCCGCGCCCCTCGTCTTGGGTGAAGTTGTCGAAGCCTATGGGCTTTCCATGTCCTGGGCCGTCAACTCGGACTCAAAACCCTGGCCCCTTCCATAATCCTTAGCCCCTACACACGAGCCGAAATTTGAAGCCACAGCCGCCCTAGCACTCCCCGTCAGCATACCCCCGGCGCCGTTACCTTCGCTCGGACTAAAGTCTCCCGTAGTGACTCGGCGAGTGGCCGCGCGTGACGATAGCATACATAGCCCTCACCGAGTCAACCCGCGTCTCCCCGCCATCAACCTCTCCAACCGCAGCTATACCGAAAGACATCTCCTTCCGCGAGGCGGAACCGGAAGCCAATTGCTTCCGCGAATCGCCTATCGGTCCAAAAAAAAAAAAAAACCAATAGCTTCCGCAACATGGCTTATCCCATACTCGTCTTTTAAGAGCTTCGAATGTATCAATATGTGTCTTATGATTAAAATAATGTTTTGCTTCCTAAATATTTGCTTCATTGACTTATCTCATTAATGTCAAGCAATGTTACTCTCTGCTGAAACTTTACAGCCTGGTGCTCAAATAATGACTGTGATATGGATGTTATCAGGGATAAAACAAGATGCCGAAAACCGGTAAGAAGAAGGCGAAGATGACAGAAAAGAAGCCTGCCCTTCCCAAGATTGAAACCTCGCTCCAGGACACCAAGTGCACCACTGGTGTCCCTCCAGAAATCAGATGGGATGATATATACAGAATGATCAGGGACCAAGAGATCCCAGATATGTTGCTGGAGGAGGCACCGATCTATCAAAATATCAGAGCCTCAGGCATAACTAGAGCCGCTACCCGCCCTGAGCTATTGCCCTGTGCTGAAGTGATCCGGTGGATACTCCAACATGCAGATGCTGAAGGGAGAGTGATAAATGACAGCGGGAAAGTGGCTATTGCTTCATTTCAACCCGCGTATGTTGCGGCGGCTTACAGATTTCCCCGTGTCCAACAAGCTCTGACTGATGAATGGTTAGGCCAAATGGATAACGTCGAGATGGCCAAGAAGCTATTGAGGGGAGGGAAGCATTTGAGGAAAAGGGGAAATGATGAATATGACGTGCAGAACCTGAGGGCCCCTTTCAGATTGATCGCTTTAATGCTGTGCAGAATCTTCGGCATGCCCGATGGCACAGTATACAAGATTCAGTGGGTCCCTATCATTCATTATGTGGCATTTCAGGGGATAGTGTTTGACTGGGCCACTATCCTGTCGGATAGTCTGGCCTCGATGATAGCTGCTGCTAAGCCAGGACTGGCCTTGAAGAAGGCTGAATTCTTCATGTCCTCATACCTGATCGATTGTATCTTGGCCAAGATAGAGTTCCCCAAATTGGGGTGTACATGGGATAGGGCCACTGCCCCGGTCTACATCGCATTCAAGATGTTGTGGGCTCAAAATTACAAGCCCAGCTACAAACTTATCTGCGAGGGGTTCATCATGCCCCTATACGAGAAGATCTTCAAGGAAGAACCAAATTGTCTGTCAGAAAATGCTTTGGAAGTCCTTGAGGAGTATGGGGACTTTTACTTTTCAGAACAAGGTACCTACCTGAGAATGTTCGGAGGGACTAAGCCCCCATACATATTGCCGCAGTACGCCACAGACTATGTGGTGCTCAAGGAAGCAGTAAGACAGCTCTTCTTGGATGGGATTGGAGCATTCCTCCACAAGCTACACAAGGCTTCCTTTCCTCCCCTACCTTTCTGCATAGGTGCTTACAAGTTTTCAGGGGTGGCCTCTGCCGACGAATTTGTTCAAGAGTTGAGGGCCTTCCATTTCGGTGAGGTCATCTTCCACAGGAACGACAGAAAGGGTAAAGTGGCCGAGCATTGCAAGGGGAATTATGCTAACTTCGAATACTCCCACTACCCCGATGCCGAGGAGGAAGCATTCAGAGGCATCAGCAACATGACTGAGCTACGGATCTGTCGCCAAAGTACTGGAGCGAGCTCTAGCTCAACCAAAGCCCAGAAGACCACCCAGCAAAAGGAGAGAGAAGCCAAGGATGCCCGAGCTCAGGAAGAGCTCAGATTAAGAGAAGAGGCAAGGTTACAAAAGGAAGCCGAGGAAGCGAGAAAGCAACAAGATGCTGAAAATGAAAGACTGCGGAAGGAGGCTGAAGAAGCCCAAAAGCAGAAAGAAGCAGAAGCTGAACGAGCTGAAGCAAGGAAGAAGGCGGAGGAAGAATTGAAGACAAGGGAAAATACCGAGGCAGGCGGGTCCGGTGTGCAAGACATGGAGATAGACACCTCTCAAGCAGGTGGCTCTGGTACCCAAAAGGAAGGAACAGACCCCGCTCAGGAAGTCCGGAACCCACCTATGGAAGAAGACATAGACATCATAAACCGACCAATTGTACCGTACACTCCATCTCGGAAACGTACGGTGTCCAAATGGAATGAGTTTGTTTATGATAAGAAAAGAAAAGCAATGGTCCTCCAATCAGAAGAGAGGATTAAAAGTCCCTTCCATGATGACATAGTTACTCGCCGAGAGGTCGCTGTCATGCAGAACACAGACGCAGATCCCGTCGCCATGGCATCCGCAGCCATAGCAACAGCACAGGCATCATTTGCCAATGTAGGGGTTATAGTCAAAGAAAATATATTGAGAAAGAAGAGAGCACGTACCCTACAACAAAATGTGGCTAATGAGCAAGCCCAAAGAGACCTGGCAGTGAACAAATACAATTGCTTGTACGCTGAGCATAAGGAGTTGGCAAACAAGTACAGCTACCTGGAGGAGGAAAAGGACCAGCTAGCACTCCAAATAATGATTGCAGAAGCGGAGAAGAGTGGAGCAGAAGAGAAGGCCTCTCAGCTAGAAGCAGACAAGCAAACATTAGCCGAGCGGTTAGAGCAGGCTGAGAGCAAAGCGATAGACTTGGCTCCCTTTCATGAGCTGTCCTGCGGCATTCTGAAACAAATAAATGACACGCAGGAGATGATCACTGACGAGGTTTGCAAACTCAAGGCCATGACAGCCAGATTAAAAGAGGTTAATATGGAATCCCACAGGCTCAAAGCTAAGAATACCCATGTCAAGGAAAATGTCATAAATCAGATGGCATGGAGAGAAGGGAGAGGAGGTTTCCCCCCGCATCTTCCTTTTAAGGCCGTGGAAGATTTTAATGAAGATATAGCCTTGTTGGAGTTTGGCCGGAACTGTGCCAATAAGCTGATGGCCAGTGTGCAGAGGACAACAGATAGAATCAACGTCCTGTACCAAAAGCTCAAAGGAGTCCATGACAACTGCACATTGAGCTTCCCTCAGACCCTAGAAGACTTCCCGGAAAAGGAACAGCGGTTGTCTCAACTGAAAGAAGAGCTAGGCGTCCAGATGGAATATGTGAGAAGGATTGATGTCTTGGCCATGGATGATCTCCAACATTACATTGGTTCATCAACACTTCACAACCATCTGCTGAAGGAAGCGCATCAAGCTGCTGAAGCAGAAGTCCAAGGCATTAAAACAGAGCTCGGGAAGAATGTGACTTCCCAGAAAATCCTGTTCCCTGCTGCAGCAAACGTAATCATAAGGGACACAGGTGTGTGGCACAGCTACATTGAAGAGGAGAACAGGAAAGCTGCAGCAGCAGCAGGAACATCAATAGATCCGGCAGCCTCTCTCCCAACAGCCTCTTCCCCAGCAATGATAGAAAAGCCGGCCAGTTCATTCCCCCCTTCCCAATTAGGAGCAGCATCAACAGGGGATTCAAGGGCCTCTGCCCAGGAAGCACCAGTGACAATCAACTTGGGCGACCCCTTGCCAGCAGAAGCTCACGCACAGGAATGAAGAAGATGAATTCAGTGAGCCACTATCTTCAGCCAGACACGTGCCCAGCAGGGAACGCTTTGATTTTAGCAAATTTTCTGTTATATATATTTTGAATATGTAAGGCGTAAGCCATGGGACAGCTATCCCTGATTTTGTCAAAATATTTTTTGGTAAAGGAAGTGGCCATTTTGGGGGTCGATTATAGTGGAAATTCCTGTAAATGACAGGTGGGGAATGCTAGGTGTCAGCCCAGAGGGCAAATTTGTAACTATAAATAGAAGCTAGGAAAGATTAGAAGAGGCTTTTTTTCAGGGAATGAAAATTTTGGGCAAATGATATGAGCTATCTTGTATCGGCTTTGTAAATCGAATTTTCTAATAGAAGCCACGGGAGATGGACGTTTTGCTTGGAATGTTGGATTGCTTTATTTTGGACTATTCTAATGACTGCAATTCTGCAATGTGAGATCATTCTTGACTTCTGAATTATTTCTTTGTATTAATGATTTTGCTCTCCGCTATGCGTGCGTTCTCTCTATTTTGTGAACAATGAAATATATTGCTGTAGATTTCTTTGTCTAGATCGAATAGCTAACTGTTCTTTCTTCCGGGTAGTCCATGTGGCTCATTGTTCATGACCTTAAATTGCTCCTTGCAGGGATCTTTTAGTTTAATTCCAGTTTCGTTGCATCTAGATTTGTTTCTTTATTCTTGTTACTTAGATCAAACAATTTTTTATTTCCTCTGTTCATAAGCAATAGATACGTTCTGTAAGTTTCATTTTAGATCTGTTTCCTTATCCTTTAGCTTTCCTCTGTTTTTTTTTTGAGCAATAGATGCGTTCCATTTAAATGAGAAGCTATCTTCTCAAGATCCTCATCTTGCTGTAGCTTTGACC
Source organism: Larix kaempferi (assembly GCA_027924585.1). Lineage (NCBI taxonomy): Eukaryota > Viridiplantae > Streptophyta > Pinopsida > Pinales > Pinaceae > Larix > Larix kaempferi. Next base: position 272,289 of record BSBM01000995.1, on the reverse strand, counting down.
GTGAGAAATAACAGCTATCTGTTCGTTGCTTACGATATCTGTTACAGCTGATTGCTCTCCCCTTAAGCGTGTTCCCCTGCAGGGATAGATAGATGTGTTCCCGTTTCTAGATTTAGATCTGTTTCAATTGCATTTATATTAAGTATAATTTAGGCATGTGCATCTCATATAAAACGCATAAAACCAAAAAGAAAGGTGGATCGGGCCATAACCGGTAGAATCGGATTTAAAGTCCAAAACCACGGTTGCCGGAACCGCTAACTGGACGGATTCCCTACACCAAACGGGAGATAGTCTAATTGGGACCGTCTCTCGGGGAGAATCCCCTTCTGATTGATGCTACGATACCCGAGGCATCAACACTACTAAGGAGTCCCTTCTCCTTAGTAGGTGCTCATTTGCACAAGCTAGGGGTAAAACCCTAACTACAGTTTTGGCGACTCCGTTGGGTTTGAATTTCTGGTTACAATTTTTAAATCTTTTTTCCGTTCGGCTGTCCCTTTCGGCTGCTGTATACCGTGGATTTTTCCCCCACAGTCGCATTCCGACTGCGCCTTTCAGGAACTTACCTGCGACCCGACCGCGGCTCTCAGACTGTTTCCGGTGACCTGCCGGCCATTTTCAGTCAGTTACCTGCAATCCGGCCTCGGCTATTAGCCTGTTTGGGACTGTCTGACTACGGCTATTACCCTGTTTTCTGCATCTCGCCTGCGGCTTTCGGCCAGTTTTCCGCATCCCACCGGCACCTTTTCGACGTTTTTCCTGCATCCTGCCTGCGGCTTTCGGCCAGTTTTCCGCAACCCGCCGGTGCCTTTCAGCGTTTTTCCTGCGTCCCGCCTGTAGCTTTCGGCCAGTTTTCCGCAACCTTCCGGCGCCTTTCAGCATCTTTCTTACGTCCCGCCTACGGCTTTCGACCAATTTTTCGCAACCTGCCGGCACCTTTCGGTGTTTTTCCTGCGTCCCGACTGTGTTTTTCAGCCCAAAACCCGCAACCCGCCTGCGACTGTTCAGCTGTTTTCCACAGTCCAACCGCCCAGATTTGCCAAAAACCCGCGGTCTGATTTCTGCAATTTTTTCCCTGTTTTGAACCCAGCCCCTTTGCTGCACTATTTTCTGCCCTAGTACAACCATCTGTCCTATTTGCAGTGACCCTTCCTTACAGCCTTTTCTGCAGTTTTTATTTCTGTTTCATTTACAGAATCGTTTTTACATTTTCAGCACTTTAAATTGAAAAAAGAAAATTGTGCATTTTAAAAGTTACTTTCTGTCTTGTTATTTCTAGTTAGAAAGTTGCCCTCCCTAGTGGCACTTTTTACTTGGGTTCATCATCATCTCACACGCACACACTCTGTAACATAATTCAAGTGAGCCTTAATAACTACTTAACTCAACCAATATTCTAACCCCACTTGGGGAACACAAAAGAATCTTTGTAGTTAGGTAGGATCGGGGGGATAGGTTTCCAATAACACCCCTCAGTTACTTACACTTGAGACATAGCTGTTGTCCAATTAGGGAACCAAAATCCCCTAGTACTTTTTGGCACGGTCACAACTAGTTTACCAGAGGGCCTCTCCCCTAGGAGGGTTGAAGTCGCGAGACTGGTTCCGGAGGCCTGAGTGGAGTACCGCACTCCATTCAGTAACCGAAGGGCTACCTTTCGCAGTTCTCGGGATATCCCTGGATAGGGGTATTGCGGTAAAAGGACCAAACGGCAGATTCACCTTTCTAGACGTGTCATGAACGGGGTATATTAGTTGCCATTCTTCTAGGATTGACTACCCGGTGTCCCTCCCGGTAGGGGGACATCTTAGCCACTTGGCTTTCCTATTCATATTGTCTGACTTGGATTTCATCACCTTGCAGAGGATATGTCTAGTTGAGTCAGAATACTTTTTAGTTAGGTGTTTGCATGCTCCGTTACCTCCTTTTGGTCTAATGAGTCCACCATTTTTTATTTTTAGGAAACCTGCTGCTTGTTGGTATTCTGACCATTTCTGTTGACACTCCACCTATTGTAGCACAGCTATTACAATGGGTGTTTTGAGTTGGTTGTTGGCCTGAGTGCCCTATTTTTTGAGATCTCCTTCTGCACACTTGGTTGCATTAGGGTTTTTGAGCTGTTTTTTACTCACCTCAACCCACAGAGATTTGACACCATCTGTCACCATTGAGTCCCTGAGACATTCTCGGTGCCTCAGGGGCGACCCCCCCACAGCACGGTTCGCTTGACACCACTTGTCATAGACACCGATCTTCATCACTTGATACCACTTATCATAGATCTCAAGCCTTGTCCCTTGACTCCACTCGTCAGCGGCATATGACTCCGTCACCAGATATTGACGCCCCTTACTTTACCTCCGATTCTGAGGAAGAGTCTGAAAACCCCATTTACACTGCCCCTACTAGCCCCATGGATGGCGTGACTTCCACTCCTTTCTTGGTAGGGACCATCGGTGGCACATCCACTACTACACCAGCTACCACACCTGCTTTGGGGATGCCCTCAATGGGGCCCTCGTCTACCGTTCCCCTCACTGCACCTATTCCCGCAGCCGAAATACCTATCCCCACTCCATCAGTGGCTCACACTACCCATGGTGGTGCAGGCCCATCCTATACTACCTTAGTTCCCCCACTTGGGGGCAACATTCCAAACCCTGCCCCTCCACTTGGGAGCATTGGCCCCAACTTGGTCCAACCACCTACTGTGTCACATCCTTCTTCCAGTTTTCCATTCATGGCTAGCCTCAACTTGCCTGACCTAGCCAGATTGACCAACGATCCTATCCGACACGACCCTACGTGGCCTCACATGCCCACCAAGCTCCCCTCTGACATTCCTAAGTTTGAGGGCAAGGCAGGTGAGGACCCTCAAAACCATATTATGTCCTTCCATCTGTGGTGTTCCTCCAACTCCATAGTGGATGACTCTGTTCGCCTCCGTCTGTTACAGCGCACCTTCACTGGCTCTGCAGCCAAGTGGTATATCGAGCAACCCCATGGGACCCATGCCACCTTTGCTTCCCTTGCCTCGACCTTCCTGCAGTTCTTCCAGTTACCTGTCCGCTATGACGCGGGAGTTGAGATTCTCCTGTCTTGCAGACAAAACACGGCTACCCACATCACGGACCACATTCATGAGTGGCATTGACGCCGTAGCTTATGCAAGATCAAATTAGATGACCGTATCTTCCTCGATTGGTTCCTCAAGTCCCTTCTCCCTGTCATTGCTAAGGATGTGGCATCAGAAAGACCCCAGTCTGAAGAAGAGGCCATCCTTAAGGCCCAGCAATTCGACCTCATTTACGCCCAGTCGGGTTATCTCTATACCATTATACCTGACGCCCCTTGCGGCGAGTCCTCCCAGCACGATGCCCCGGGGGCATCCCACGCTGCAGACGGCATCATTGGCCGTGTTTCTTCGCATCCCCAACCTTTTTCCATGGCACGTCCTAACCCTCGCCCCAACCTTTCGCGGGCTACCTGACAGTCTGGAGCAACCAATTCGTATGCTCCTATGACACATCACCACCATTCCCATGGACCCACCTGTCCACCTCAGTGCTTCGGTCATGCGCCTCCCGCTTACACCCCCCTGGTCGCACCTCAGCCCTATTACCACCAGCAGGCTGCACCAACTCCTGTGCCTTCCCAAGCCCAACCCGCTTATTACCACCAGCAGGCTGCACCAGCTCCTACGCCTTCCCAAGCCCAACCAGCTTATTACCCGCCACAGGCAGCCCCTGTGGCAAACCCACAACCTGCTCCGCAGACATATCAGCAACCCCCTCAAGGTTCCGCACCTGCGCTGCCTCCACCTACCTATCATCCACCACAGCCTGCTCCAGCACCTGTGCAACCCCAGAACCCACCTGCTGCTCAAGGGCAAGTTTACGCCCAAAACAACCCGCATCAAAACCAAAACAACCAACGCAACCAGGGCCAACAAAACTACGGTAAGGGCCATAATCGTGGCAACAACCCTCCTTCGGACCAAGGTGGTCAACCGCCTAATCCCCCCGACAACAATAATGCGGCCCCCGCTAACCAAAATCCTGATCGCCCGCCCAAGTAGGCTAAAAACCCTAATTTGCGAACGAACCATCCTTGTTCTATCTGCGGGGTCTATGGCCACTACACACATGCTTGCCCACACTTGGAGCAAGCTCGGCAACTTTGGGTTGATGATGCCCATCGCCAAGGGCATGCGGATCCTCAAGCACCGCCCAACCCCCCACAACCTCAACAGCCACCTTTGGTGTTGCAAAACCCCTTACCAAACCAAGGCGTAGTGAACACTCAGCCGTTGGCCCCCCCTCAAGCCAACGCGCTAGCCCAACAAAAAATCACTTACGCCGCTTTTGATCGACCCATGTTTGACTCAGGTACCCACCACTTGTTGATGATGTCTTCCGCTGATGTCAACCTCCAAACCCATCGAAACCAATATGGCTCCACCTCTGAAGCCCTTCCCGTCGATAAAACCACTAACGCTCATCCCACTGATCAGGTGTTACGTATCCCTCCGCCCCCAATAGATGGCGCTTCCAAAGCACCTCGTTTCCCCCTTCGCCGTATCAACAATAACCCCAATGCACGCGTTGCGTCAAAATACAACATTGTAGATGACCTAGCCCAATCCCCCGCGGCCATGTCTGCGTTAGAAGTTTTGAAAAACTGTCCTTCCTAGCGCAAGAATTTACTCTCAGCCATTGGGGCTATTGACCCGAATGATTCGAATTTGATGGAATTTGATTTGGACCAGTCCGAACCCCGCCTGCCTTCCACCTTAGCATTCCAAGTTTCTGTTTCCGTTCGGAATCTTGTCATCCATCGGTGCATCATCGATGAAGGTGCCTCCACATGCGTTATGTCCATATTCGTATGGCAGAAGTTGGGATCCCCTACCCTTCAGCAATGCCCTTCAGCCTTAAAAACGCCAGAGCCACTTTTCAACGTGCTATGACCTATGCCTTCCATGACCTTAAACGCATAGTGGAGGCATACTTGGATGATCTTGCAGGCCATTCTCGCAAGAGAGTGGACCACCCCAAGCACCTCCATTTAATTCTCGAAAGATGCATTCGCTACAAGGTTCGGTTAAATCCCAATAAGTGCAACATTTGTTGTGAAAACCGGTCGTCTTCTAGGTTTCGTAGTTTCGAAAGAGGGTATCAGAGTCGATCCTCTTAAAGTTGAGGCAATACTTTGGTTGCCTCCTCCACACAACTTGTTTCAACTTCAGAGCCTCCAAGGGAGAGCCATTTTTTTACGTCGCTTTGTAGTGCATTATGCTAATCTTACCAAAGGTTTCACGCGTTTATTGAAGAAAGACACAATGTTTATCTGGGATGAGCGATCCTAGCAGTCTTTTGATGCTCTTAAGAAAGCTTTGGTATCAGCCCCTTTGCTTAGTCCACCCGACTTCACAAGAGATTTTATACTTTATGTGGTTGCGTCTCAAGAGACGATTGGCATGGTCTTAGTTCAGGTTCATGATGTGCTCATGGAGCATGTGATCTATTACCTTAGTCGAAATCTAGTAGACACTGAGCTAAGATACACTCATGTGGAGAAGTTGGCACTTGCGACTATTCATCCAATCCAACTGTTATGACATTACATCACGCTCAGGAAAACCACAGTCATAGTGCATATCAATCCATTTCAGTTCATGCTATCACGACATCTTATAGGGGGGAAGTACAATAAATGGATTCTGATACTTCAGGAGTTTGATCTCAATTTTACTTTGGCAAAGTTGGTGAAATCCTTGGTTTTTGCTGAACTCATGTCGAACCTTCTGCGACTTGATGAGGATATTGTCCATGAAGATTCCTTTGTGGATGAGCACTTATTTCTTATCTTGTCTGAGGACCCTTGGTATGGGGATATTATTGCCTATCTTCAAACATTGAAGTTTCCTTCGCATTATTCACGAGACGAACGATGACGTGTGAAACACCATGCTAGAGATTATACCATCGTCGATGACCCTTTTTATCGTCGAGGAAAGGATTCTGTCCTCCATCATTGTTTGAAGCACAAAGAAGCAGAGCGTGTTCTTAATGATTGCCATGTTGGGGCATGTGGTGGTCACCTATCCGGGCTTGCTACATCCCAATGCATTATGCGAGCTAGTTCCTTTTGGCCTTTGATCTTCAAGGATTATATGAACTCCGTAAAGAGATGTCACCCTTGCCAGGTGTTTTCTCGGAATATACACTCACATCGAACGCCCCTTCATTCAGTCATCAGTGTCGTTCCATTCACCAAGTGGGGGGTGGATTTCATGGATTACTAGGGGGCATCAACATATCATCGTGGCTGTGGATTATTTGTCCAAATGGGATGAGGCCATGACTACCATAAAAACCGATGGTGCTACAGCAGCCCATTTCGTATTCAATCAGATTATTACTCAGTTCAGTATTCCAAGAGATATTTTCATTGACCATGGTAGTCACTTTCAGAACAAGATAATGGCGGATTTGTCACTCAAGCTTGGGTTTCGTCAAGAATATTCATCTTCCTACTGTCCCCAAACGAATGGTCAGCTTGAGGTAGTCAATAAGTCCTTAAACACCATTCTCCAACGTACCATCCAACAGAGCAAGAACAACTGGCATATTATGTTATATCCTGCTTTGTGGGCGTATCGAACCGCAGTTAAGACTGCCACTGAGTTCTCACCGTTTCAGCTAGTACATGGTGTGGAGTCTATTTTACCAATTGAATGCAAAATCCCTTCGTTAAAACTAGCCATAGAGCTCCTCCCTGATATGTCGGGTATTGAGCAACATGTGATCCACCTTGAGCAACTTGACGAGCAGCGTCGAGATGCCGCTGTGGCTATAGATGCCAATAAATGTCGTGTCAAGGTTCAGTATGATAGGTCTGTCCGTCCCCGGCAGTATGATAAAGGTGCCTTGGTGCTCTTATAAGACCAGGCTAAAGAACCCCTAGGGGTAGGCAAGTTTGTGGCACGGTCCTTACATAGTGAGGCATGTCCTAGAAAAAGGAGCCTACGAATTGGAATATTATGAAGGGAACGTCTTGAAGGAGCCTAGAAATGGGCTCTACCTCAAGTGGTATTACCCTTGAACTTCTAGTTCAAGATAATACTTTTGTATACTGTTGTATAGTTGGTTCTGTACATATTTTAGATTTCTTTTGGTTTTTCGGTCTATTGATTTGCTTCCATTTGATTGACAGATATTAGCAGAATCTCTTGTGTTCTTAGGATTCACGGATGGTGATAGATGTCATGCGCAATAGCTTACTTATGCTGCTTGGGTTATTTATTCACCTGACCACCTAGTTGTGTCTTAGGGAGGTGCTTATCTTGGTCCTACATCCAAAAATGTGGCTGAGTACAGTGCCGTAGTTGAGTTGCTTCGGGATGCTATTTCGCATGGTATCCAACGTTTAGAAGTCCACTTGGATTCACAAATGGTTGCGTCTCAGTTGAATGGTCAGTACCGTGTGAGAGATCCTACTTTACTACGAAGATTCTTAAGGGTAAGACTCTTGGAATGTCATTTTGTTTCCATTACATACATTCATGCTCCAAGAAGTTTTAATCATGTATCTGATTCATATGATGACTATGTCCTAGATTGGCATTTGTCACATTCATAATGAAGCACACAAATAAACATACATTGATACATTTGTACATACACATAGTATAACCGGAGAACCATAGTTTTTTACAAATAACATGTCCAAAATGGTAGTGTCACAATACAAAACTAGAGCCCATAGCTCTCAAAAATATACATATGAATACAAAAATAAGGGACCCTGAGATGTCTAAGCCCCACGAGGAGGCCTAGCCGCCTCGGTAGGATGTGTCTGATTATAATAGTATACTGCGTTGGCTATCTACTGCGATAGTCGCACCCAAGGACTCGGTACTCCCACAACATGGCGCTGCATGTCCTCTGGCAGTCACGCTACCTTGATCATGGGTACCCTGGTGGTCATGTGGGACAGGTTGACCCGCACGATCTCTAATGTGTGATCTGTTGCAATGCTGACTACCTATCCACCCCTTCATCATTGAAGATGTCTCGGGAAACCCTCAGGTATTCGTGGACTGGTGTCTGCAAGCAAACAGTAGAATGTTAATATGTCATACTACCCCCCAAAAAATATTTTTACATTTTCAAATATAATAAAAAATCCGCAAAAATTTAATACACAAAAACATAAAAAGAGTAACATACCGATGTCTCTGAGCGCTGCATTTGGAGGAAGCGGCATGTCGCGATCACCATGGAAGTCTATCCCTCCATACGGGTAGTCGTCAATGGATATGACCTGCCGGTCCCACCAATGAAAGAACTCCTCTATGTATGGTGATGCCTATCGGCCACCACCCTGTCATGTAAAGATCTCTTCCCACCGGATCAGGGATGGGTCACAGAGACTATGAGGAGGGACTTCAACCCTCGGATTGAGCCCCAGAACCCTCTTAAAGAAGAAGCTGCATAGAATATTTCCGTATCCAAATTTTTTTGCCTCCCAACGCTTGCACTCTGTTAACTGGGTCTTCATGGACCACAGTAACATTGTGCACAAGTCATATACCATCGGCTGCATGCACTGTGAGGAGTAGAACATCACTGGCCTTGAAGCCTAATGTAGATATGTTGTTGACTCAAACCCAGTCGATAGGGGTTTCACTCACTATCGACACTCAAACCATCGCGATCTCCCTGAGCACCGGCCAAGAATCCCCACCACTCGTGTATCTGCGGGACAATACCGCGCTATGTAATCAAGGACGATGATCCCACCACCCACAGTATGAGACCGAAGACTTGCCACCTCACCTCAATGGGACAAACTGGTAATGAAGTAGATTTCTTCCACTTCCAGTGTGAGGATTTGCCCATTGAGAATGAAGTTCTGTGCATCAACATCCCAATAATCTATCAAGCGGCGGAGTAGTAGGTTTTGGGCCCTCAAACCCCCTATACTCCATAATTTGTACAACCCACATGCTTGCAATGCTTGATGTGCTTACACATCATTGCACACAGCCTCATGCACATCGTTGCGCATGGCCTCATCTACTTGGTCATGCTCCCTCTCCCTCCACTCTAGAACCATCGTGGAGTGAGAAAAAACAAGGATTTTAGTCAATTTTATTTGCAAAATCAACTTCACGGCCGTACTCGCAGGCTGATTTGTATACAGGGGTGGGTACCCGCGGTCAACCTGTGCGTTGACCACGAGTATCGTGCCCTACTTGCGAACCGCATAGCAATAGCCCGCGGGTAGTGCCAAAGCCATTTAGGGCTTGGCCAAACTAAAAATCCCACTGTTTCCTTTGGCGGTTATCTCCGACTCATGTGGCTTTTCCATGAGTGTCTCTCGGTTACTTTTGGTCCCTGGTATGAGTATCTTTTGGAAGTATTGTATCTCTTGGACATGGTTTTTTGATGATGCCATTGAATTGGCTTTCTTCTGGTATGGATGATTGTAATAACACCATTTCATATATTTTTATAATAGAAATATAGATATTTTTCTAGTTGAAAAAAAAGTTGAAATAGATTTTCCATTTTACATTTATTTCAAAAAAATTATTAGATTTATTTTGTAATTACACTTTACTCATTCTTCTTAAGAACACTTCAATTTAAATTTCATCTTGTGAGCCAAGTTAGCTTTACAAAAAGAGTATGAAATGCAAATTAAAATTAAAATTTGGTAAAAAAATTTGATAGATCCCTTGATCAATAAGATTATTGAAATTTTTGGACGTAACTTTTCAAAGACAAGCGACATTCAAATTGTTTTATTTTCATTTTTGGTGATGGTATTAATTAATTGGAAACATTGAATATGAAATGTCAACATTACAATTAACATTGAAAATTGACTATCGTATTTTCTTTCATAAACAATTAATGGGTAAAATTTGTCCCCAGACTCGAACTAAATTCATAACCATGAATCACCTCTACGTAATCCGCAAGATTATTGAGGGGATAAGCTTGACACGTACAACCCCTTCGAAGCGTTCGTAATCAAGTGGCTCATGTTGTCTCATCATCATCTAATAAGATATAATAGTTTCTTATGTTTTTAATAAATGGATAAATGTTTTCACTGGGGAAGTTTGTTTGGTTTTAGGTTAAAGTTCGAGTTTTTTTTAAATTGCATTTTACAAGAGGTTATACTTAATTTAAAATTTGTAAAATTTATTAGCTATATTTATATCTAATTTTGAGGAATTATTAATTTTTTTTTATAGGAAAATAAATAATTTGTATATTATTAAATATTTAAAAATAATATTTTAAGTTATATACATTGAAAAGATTTTCATATAATAATATATTTTTTTCTTAATTAGCATAAGCTATAAGTTAAGTTATATATATGTGTACTTATTTATGTTGAATTTAGAATAACTATACACATTTTTTTTTTGAAAGTACATACTTGTTTCCTCTTAATGCAATTTAGAAAGAAAACCTTTCCTCAAATTGTAAAATATAAATACAGTCCAATGTAATTAAAAAGAATAACTTCAAATATAGTTCTCTACAATTATATTGTGATGATGATGAACTTTGGTTTATCGGACTTTAAGAAGGTTATTACTTGGTTAAGACGGTTATTACTTGGTTTGCTTTAAACTTTTGTTCCTATGCTCAAAAACTTTGGTAAGAACCTTTCCAAACTCACTATAGATTTGGCAAGTTAGGAGGTTAGCAAGGTTTGTATTGTAGCAAATAATATGAAACTCATATCTAATGTGGGTGTAAGCAGGGCACTCTAAGAGAAAGTGATTTTCATCCTCAACACTCATAGACTCACAAAGATGGGAAACCCTTTGCTCCCATGGAGTTTTGGGAATAGACCAATGCCCTGTTTCACTATGAAGCTCATGGGAGTTCGTTCTAATATTGGCTATATTAATTTTCTTCTTTGAACTAGTTATTATCGAGGGATATTTCTGATCTTCCAAATTATGGTTAATGGCCTCCTTATAGTATCTTAGTTTTATCTTAACCGCTAAATTTTCCTTGCACCACAATTTTTCTTTAAACTTAAAGGTAATAATATTTTTGACATTATCGATATTCTGCAAAGTGTGACTTTCATCAATGCCCCAATGGTCTAACCAAGCCATCGTATCTTTACACCAACTCCCCTTGAGGCGTAGTTGGTTTTGACTTGAATTTAAAGCACTTTTAGGAAGTCTCTCATTTCCTATGTTATTTATCTTGTGCTTGTACATTATCTTGTGCTTGTACATCAGGTAACTAGTCATAGCCATGCTCGTGATGGGGGAAAGACCCACTTCTATGAGGATAATAGGATAAGGCGTATTGCTTTTAATTTTGAGGTTATAAGTTAACTGCTTCTGGATTTGTTCAATCTTTCTCCAAGATTCTCTAGAAATGTTGCACCCCCATATTTCACAATCGTATAAGATAACAGGGATGACAAAAGTTTCGAAGATGATTTTTTTTTATCCCACATGACTAGGTTGGATGATTTACAATTATTTTCAAGGCCAAAATGAGCTTTCCATCCTCCCTTAATCCTTTTATCAATGCTATGGTTCCAATTGAGCTTGTGATGAATATCAATTCCAAGATATTTGTAAGAAGTCACTTCCTCCAGTTTACTATTATCATAAATCAAATTTGCGTAGGTGTCTTTCTTATATTTTATAATCATAACTTTGTCTTGTCGGTGTTAACAGTCATACCCATGTTAGAGCAGAAATCTTTGAGAATTCTTAATTGTTTATTGAGATCAAAGGGACACCTTGCCATAAAAACAATATCATCAGTATAAAGAAGGAGGATGATAACTATCCTAGCTAAGATCGTGCCGGCACAACCTAATTCTTCTAAACATCTTTCTAGTTTATCGATGTAAATGCAAAAATAGGTAGGGGAGAGGGGGAAACCTTGCTTAACTCCAATATTACAGTTTATATCCGTTGACCAACCCTCATTATTCTTAGATTTGACGATGACCTTTTCGTATAACCCTATCGTGGTAGCTTTCAATTCAAAAGGAACATTAAGCTTCTCTAATCTATTCCACAAGTTATTTCTAAACACTTTATCAAAAGCTTTCTTAAAATCCACAAATCCAATATATATATATACATATATATAATCTTTAATTAATATCCTTCTTAAAACAATTTCAATTTATTATATTTTGAATACCGTGGATTTCTAATAGTATTTTCATCCTTCAAGCTTGCAATGTCATATGTCATAACTTGTGCTGCCTAGTTTTTGATCCTCCGCCTCTTAAAAAATAAAAAATAAACACTTTGGACGTTATGGATATTTGCCACCTTTTGCACTACATACTAATAGAGTTCTCACAAGGTGGATGCCATGGTCATCTTCAAATGGACTCAACTATGTCCGATTTGTGCTTAGTTAAAGTGTTTTGTTATTAAACAGGATAAAATAAATATAATAATAAGCATTTTCTTAAATTCTAAAAGAATAGTTAATTGTAAGAATGTTTTAATAATATGTAATATATATGATTATTATGTTAAAGAGATCATGAGGTTTGAAATTATGAAGTGGTGCAGCATTGGGCTTTAATATTCAAACTTCCAATCATCGGCTTACTCGAAACTATTCAAAATATAAACAATACAAACTAATAAATAGCTTATATTAGAGTATTTTTAAGGATTTTAATATTCTATTTATATAGTAATTTAGGTAATTATTTAGTTTGAAAAAAATCATGCATATATAGATATGTATGTGGATATTCAATAAAAAAATATAAAAAATATTTTTAAAATTTAAGAGTGTTTTGCAAATTTTATCAATTCAATCATATCTTATGTAAAAAATAGGTGATTTTTTAGGTTAAGTAGTCAGTAATTTTGTAAATAGTCAAAAAATAACTAATTGGCAAAATTTCACCCTTAAAAATACTTTGGCTTACAACAAGAATCAACAATGCAGGACTCGGTTTTCATTTTTCTGATGAGAATACATCAATTCTCCACTTTATACAATCATAGAACCCTCAAGGTATTTGAATTATACATAGACTCACTCTACAAACCAATCTATGAGCGACCAATAACCCCAATCACATCAAGGCTTTATACATTTTTGCTAGAGTAGTTGATTGTTTAGCTCTTAATACTTTTAATTTGATTGGGTAGCTCAAAAATTACATAATTCAAATATTACAATCCAATTATGGTATCTTGACATTTTGGATTCCATAAATCAATGTTTGAATAGTCAAGCTGGAATTAGAAAAATATGTACAAAGGGAAATTTGACCCAATTAAACTCATCACATTTTATGAAAATTCGAGGTAAGGTAGATAAAATTGCCGTCTATATCCTGTAAAAATTTTAGACTTTAATTCCAAATATTGGTTTTGTGCAAGGAAAAACATGGAACCCTTAATTTTGGAAAATTTTGCACGTAGTCTTTCAATATGGCATGTGTAAAGAAACATCTTTACATAATTATCATATTTGATAATATATATATATATATATATATATATATATATTCAATTGATGTCTTTTACAATGACAACTTACATTATATATATGGTAGCTAACCTATGAATGGTCGCACCACGAAAAGAGGTGTCGTTTGCCCAATAATAATAATTTAACCTAATTGTTATATTAATTAATAATAATAGTAATATACTTATTTTGGGTATATTACAAGTCATCTTGCTCTGAAAAGATTCGTCCACGAATCTTCTATGAGAGTGTTTTAGCTGGAATTCTTGCCACGGTTTAGCAGTTCTTGAAATAATTAGTCACATTTCCATTCAAATCTTCTCATGCATATGATTATGTAGATAAACACATAACAACTATATGGAGTATTTTTCTGAGCTTCTAATTTGATGGTGTTATTTTTCTCTCTAATTTGATGTAGATTTCTGTTATTTCTGCATGCTTTGATATGGTTTTCTTATCTTTAGTGACAACTACTAATAATGTACTTACTTCATTGTATGATGATCTTGTATTTAGTTGTTCCCTAGGAACCTTTTGATATTGAGATTCTAGGACATCTTGAGTTGTGACTATTGATAGAATGTTCATCTCATCATTTGTCACAACATCTTCTGGGTTTCGTTTTTCTACATTATCATGATTAATGTCCTCTTCGACACTTTTATTTTCATCATTGCATTCTTATACAACTTCAATTCTCTCATAATTTTTGTTAACATTTGTTACAACGTAATTTTCCACCTTGTGAGCATCAGCATTCTTTGGCCTTCAAGATCCATTTCACTGACTTAGATTCACTTTATGTCCTTCAGAAACAATTTTTCCCTATTTTTCTTCCTGTACGCTTGCTGTCCCATTATAGCTAGTGTACACACGAGTTGTTCCACTATAGCCGGAGGGTACCAAGTAAAATGGTAAAAATCATTAGAAAATTACTTTTAACTCCCAAAAAGCGGTCTTAGGGTGACCTTTAGCCCTCCATTTGCCCCAAAATGCCTCGATGTGTCCTTTCACTTACCTTTGGAAGGCTATATATTGAGCTCTTATGGCATATGGAAAGGAGGAGAAAGATAGAGCAAGATAACTCTAGTGGAGTTTTGCCGTGACTTGAGTCTACACTCATTGATCCTAGTTGTTGTGGATTCCTTATATTCACCTTCCAAACTCCTTTCATAGTTTGAGTTTTCCATTACATGGAGGATTGAAGTGGTGGAGGCACAAGTGGAGAGACCTAGTTCTTGGTTCAGATTGGTTGCCGGCAAGAGGTTGTATATTGTACTTCTTGTTATTCATTAATGGAAATACTCATTTTCGCGTCCAATTGATATTGTGAATATTGTTAAATTACATTGGGTTATATTTGCTTATAATATCATGGATCACGCTATTGATTATGCTAATGTCTTTCACATATTATATGCACTTGCTTGTACTTGTTGAGACTAATCTGCAGGTTCAAGTGTAGAAGTTGAAATCTCAATGGGGATCTACATCGAACAACCGATTGAAGGCTGGTCTTTTCTCCATTATCTTAGCATTGTCATTTATATAGCATTACATTGTGAATTGAGTCATTTTTTGGTAGTCAGATGTCTGTTGTGGTCTGCCCCAATCCATAGGAAGTTTTCTCCATAGCAGAAATGACGACTCCACTGGGGAGAACATCCATTTTTGGAGATTCTTAGGAATTTGTCCTTATTTAGAGTTGATGTGTGTTGAGCTTCTGTGTCATTGATTGGCCATTGGGATATATTTTAGAAGACAAGCTTTTTTCTGGGTGATTGGACTCTCTGTTTGCTCATTTGCCTTTCCTTGTACGCGGGTCAGCTTAGTTTAGCCCGCGTCTACCCGCCTTTGTTTGCATTATAGCTCGCATCTACCGGCATTTTTTCCTTCGAAAATAGCGTACAACCCCAGGTTTGATTGATTTATGGCCTTGGATTGTTGTTGGATTGGTTTTGAGTGTTCCCTAGTCTTAATTGACCTTATTCCTAACTGTTCCATGCCTTATTTGTGACCAAAAACTCTTCTTTCTCTTTGTTTTGAGCCTTGTTAGTTTATCACCATTTTTTATTTTCTAGCTCATTGCATTGGCTGAGTCTCACTGTTTGGGATTTGCTGGGTTGTCTTAGTGAGACGCTTTGCATTTCTTTAACCAGATAGGTAGATTTCGCTTGCATTTTTTATTTCATCATATTGAAAAAATACAAAAACATAGTTTTGCATTTTCCTTTCCATAATAAGAGAAAATACAAAAAAAAATTGCTTTCCGTACTTCATTTTGCATCTGAGTGCTTGTGCTTTCATCTAGGATCTGCTTGTGCATTGGAAATTTAAAAGAATTGCATTTTATTTCGAACCGTTGGATTGATTATCATTTTAGTGGCATTGTTTTTATTGGTAGATGAGTCTAGAGTTTGTCGATTGTGCATACTATTGAGTCCTACACATCATCAACTTCACAACCATATCCTTGAGTAATTACAAACATTTAAAATCAACGCTGTTAAACCTAAAATCTTACCACCATTAGATCCAGTGTATACATCCTTGAAATTCTATTGACTAAGTCATTTACCTAGAAGGGACATCATTTTACTTCTGCTAGGTTTTGAGAGGTCGTCATAGGTTTCACTCATGAAACCTGAGACGTTGCACCTTGCTCCATTACAGGGTGCGATGAAGTTAGTTAAAAGGAAAAAATAGCTTCTTCGAGCTCATTCTCGAAGGTTGCTGACTTAGATCCATATCCCTGGCCTATTGGGGGAGCTGGCGTTTGGTTCCTAACCTATGGGGAGGATCCCCTATCTCTCTCCTATCATATCTCAACCTACCCTATCCATATCCTGTCCACTTAGTCCTATATAAGTGAGGCTCTACCCCTCTCCAAGGGGAGGAAGTCTATGGTACTCTTATGCTGGTGAAATTAGCTTGGTAGATTAACACTCTAGCTTGGGGAACATCTACTTCTCTCTAGGAGCTTTGGCATGGCTTGTCAGAAGGGGCTTGCAACGTTAAGGAAATTGTTGTGATCCTCTTTTCTGTTGTATTCTCCACTTTTCAATACAGTTAATACAATTGCTTTCCATAAATGTTGTCGCATTGATAATGTTTAGAGTTTTCCTCCTTAACTGTTAACTTAGATATATCATATAAAATATATGCTTTAACTATTCTTGGTCTATTATATGTTCAACAGGGTATAGCTGTTTAAGATCTGGCAGCGCTGGGGCATTGGATCAACGAAGAAGAAAGGGATCTGCAAATCTAAGGTAAATGATCTATCTTTACATTGGCATTTCTATATGATCTAGGAAAGTATTTTGTGTTATGTCCTATTTGTTCTAGACTTACGTTAAGCTAGGGAGATCAGGCTTGAGTACGCTCTCGGTAAATTGTTCGTCAAACAAATATGGTGACCATACTGGGGAGAACATTGCTGCATAGTTATCATTTGAATGTTATTTTCAGTTGATTTCTTCCCAAGCCATCTTGTTTGTCATTTGCTTCTTAAGGTCGTTTCACCATCAGATCTTCACTTAGAAGAGTCTGATTACCTTCTTTTGAGTTTGCACAACTCATTTTCAAACCTGTTCATTGCTCATTACTTGGAGATTTGACTCATCTTTTAACTTAGATCTCCCCTGTCGCACCTGGGTGATATACACAGAGCGACACTGTGTCATTTTTGGTCTCTGTTCTTTGTCTGTTGGCCTATCATTGCAACCCTGTCACTGTCCTTCTGCGACATTGTCGCACTCCCCGTATTGGTGAACTATGACGTCGCACTGTGTACAAGAACAGAGTGCGCCGATCTACTCTTTTTTCCATACAGGAACCTTTTCTCCTCTTTTGTTTTGAGTGTGGTTTGTATGTAGACTCCCTTTGCACTGTATGATCCAGTTAGAGATCCTTTTTTCTGTATGTGTTTGAGTTGTTTGGTTTTGTCGGAGTTGTTTTGGGTTCCATCTTAGACAATCTGAGATTTTGGTAGTGGAGGACACTTTGGTCTCCCCCACCTTCATTCACTCACCCTTGCATTCCCTCCTCTCTTATCCTGATTTGATCAAGTTCATTGGATCAGTCCCAGACCTCACTTGCATTCTTTTTGTGAGCCTTTTTTTCTTTAGTGCTGCTTGTTACTATTTGACTTTGAGTGTTTGAATGTATTTTCAGCTCATTGCGTGCTCGCTTTCTCTTGAGATTTTCCAAGTTGTTAGAGTGCCGCAAGTGATATTTTCATTTAAAAAATCCATGTGTAAAAGCATAGTTATTATCAAATTATTGTTTTGATGCATCCATTGAAATATTAAAGGTACTTTGTTTCCATCATTTTCGAAATCATTTGAAGAATTGTTCGTGCTTTGGGATGTTTCATTTACAAATCGTTTTGGAAAATTGAAGAAGAATTGTGTTGTTTCCTTTTTCATGAATTATGAATCATTCATCTTCTTGAGAAACTCCGATAGCTTTCAGTTTTGCAGAAGTACTTCCATGCATGAAAAGTCACATTGTATCTTTTGGTTTTTTATGCTTTAGGAAATCATAGTGAAAGTGAAAAGCTTGCATACTCTGCTTAGGATCTCTCTCTTTTCATGACTCAGCATTGTTTTTGAAAAGACAAAAGAAAAAGGAAAAACATATTTTGATTTGTTTTAGTAGTGTTGTGAAAATTTTATGTTTCGTTTAAAAAGGAAAAGAATGTTTCAATGTCACCCTTCGTAGATTTGGGATTGTATTGCATTGCATTGGTTTGGTAAAATTGTTGGAAAGAAAAAGAAGATTTCTCCGTCCCATAGGTAGCATTCATCGAAAGAAAAGCATACTTTTTGCATGTAGTTAGGGCCTGCATTATGTTTCTGATTATGTACTCACCTCATGCATTCACCTAACCTTCCAGATAAAATTAACAGTAGAACTAGGGTAAAATATTTAGAAACTTGTGTGTAAGTTAGACACGTGTTCTGGTGTCGTTAAGAGTGGTAGCTATTGTTATTTTTCAGCATTCTATCCTGGGGGTATTTTAGTCTTCCATGTACATATCGGTATATCGAGCTCCTTCATGTACCCACCAAGTCCCCTTGAGTACTTGGCGTATATCGAAGGGTGTATCACGTACTCGGTAGTATATCAGAAGTTCTCTTGCCGAACGGTTGTGAAGTAGATAGCACCACTATGGATTTGAGCTCCCATGTACCTTGCGTATATCAGGAGACACCCTTAGGATTCTTGAAACCAACTAAGTTAACCTTTTGGCCGTCTTGGTGGAGCAATACACCGAGAATAGCACTTGGGGAACTACTATGCACTTGCCGTCCAGGTAATTAGGTATGCAAGCAAGGGTACAATCCCAATCCTCCTTGTCACGTCATATTGTTGGACCTTGCGGTATATCGTGAGTTGCAAAGCCTTGAAAATCCTGTGAGGTTCCAGACTGTTGACTCCACTCTTATAACATAAGTTTGCTTGTGGCCTTATTTTGTGTAGGGTTTTGTCTAGTCTACTTTATTTTAGCTTGCCTTAGGAGAAACTCTTGTTTCAGTCACTCTGGTTGACTTTCCTTGGAGAAGGTTCTATAGAATTCAAAAATTACCACCCGAATATCCCCTTAATTAGGAGGTAGTTTTGAGGGTAAGGATGGATGCACATGCCAGGGTCGGGTCACATGAAGTGGAAAACCCCACTTTGAATGTTGGAGGAATTTTGTTTCCTCATATTCCTCCAGATTCACCTACCTCTCATCCACCACAGGGTGAAGAAGCACAACTCCTCACTTCACAAGACTTGCCTCCCATTGCTTCAGGAGAGCTTGGGTCATTGGAATGGATATATCAACCCTAGGACAACCCCATAGCCGCTACTGGTCCATCATCAACTTACTGGACATATTCTCCCGATCACCCAGTGGCCCATTTTACCATTGCACCCCCACCCAGTCAGGCTAGTACCGACGAGCACTTGACACCTTATCATGAGCAATTGGCTCGGTTACGTGCCATGGGTGAGGAGTTTCGAAGTCATAACTTTCAAATAAGATTCGACGACCGGTTGATCCCAGGTCGCTCTTTATCTTTCGAGTCACCATAATCATCCATGCAACACATGGCCACTTCTGAAATTGGTCAAATTGCACATGCATCTCCTACACAGAAGACCGGTTCAGTACTTCCTACTGCCCAACTTTTTGAATAGAAACAGTCCAACACACTTGTAACCACCATGGTTACATTACCTGTTCCCCACCTCAAAATTCGAGAGGAGGATACTCTTTACCCCCTACCCTTTTTACAAGTAACGTTAACCCTACGGTGAATAACCAACAACTAGCCTTGGGTCAACCTTTACCTAGTGATCACCAAGTTGTTGCTTGGGGGAAACCCCTGTCCCTTAACGATAATACCATAGTTGGAATTCCCATCGGACCTACCGTCGGTAATTCACTACCTCCTCGACCTTCCACTGTAAGGCTATCCCATGCTAGAGGACCATCCAATGTAATTCAACCTCCATCGAGTCAAGCGTATCCAGGTTATCCTAACCCTGTGCTGGGTCAACTCAATCCTAGAAACGCACTCTATGGGGTACCCTACCCAAGTAATCCTTACAATCTATGGGGACAGCAAAATGTTTTACAACAGGGACCCCCACTTACAGTCCTCAAGTCCCTCCACCTCCCATTGGAGGTGGTGGGCCCCCACATAACTCTGGAGTAGGTGGACCTCTACCTCCTCGTGGAGGACCACCTCATTTCAGTCATCATGGCCCCCCTCCCCCTGGAGGAGGTGGCGGAGGACCACCACCACCACCTCCTAACAGTGGCAGTGGTGGAGGCCATCTTATCCCAGTGGCGGTGGTGGCATTCCACCACCCTACTATGTTGGAGGTAGTGGAGGAGGTCCTTCCCCATCTGGTAGCAGTGGTAGTGGACCATCACCTCCTCCTGGTGGAGGCGACGGAGGCCCATCCTATTCTGGAAATGGTGGTGGACCACCACCGCCCCCTGGTGAAGGCGGTGGAGGCCCATCTTACCCTAGTGGTGGTGGCAGACCACCACCATTTGGCGGAGGCCCACCCCCTCCCGGCGACAGAGGCGGGCCACCACCTTATGGTCATGGGCCACCTTATTATGGTAATGGACCACCTCACTATGGCGGTGGACCTTCTTTTTGTCTGGGAGGCACATACCTCTATGGCCAGTTTCCTCCTGGTACACCTTGCGGTCATACTGGTCCTTACATGCCTTATCCGTACTATCAATACGGGCATCCTAATCCGCAGCTTCCCTTTTTGGCTACGTTGGACCTACCTGACCTATCTTGTTTAACCAACAACCCCATTTACCATGGAACTAATTGGCCACCTATTCCGGTGAAACTTCCGTCTGATATCCTGAAATTTGATGGCAAGCCGGGTGAAGATCCTAAAAACCACGTGATGACATACCATTTATGGTGTTCATCTAACTTCTTAATAGACGACTCGATCCATCTTAGATTTTTTCAAAGGACTCTCACTGGTTCGGCTGCCAAGTGGTATACTGAATTACCATCCCACTCTTTTCATGATTTTGGTTCTCTTGTCATGAATTTTTTGACTCGCCTATACAGTATGAAACTGGCACTGAGCTTTTAACTTTGCTTCGTCAGAATACTGCCACTCACATTTAAGATCATATCCATGAGTGGCGAAGGATACATCATCTCATTAAAGCTCCAATTCCAGATCAAATCCTAGTAGAATGGTGTATGAAGTCCCTCATCCCTACCATAGCATGAGATGTTTCCATGGGAGGTGCTGTCACTGAAGAACAATCTATCACTCGTGCCCATGTGCCAGACTTAGTTTATACTCAATACGACACATTGTTTGATATTCTTCCCGATGCACCCCACAAAGCTAATGACCCTGCAAAACCGCCCAAGGGACCCCAAGCCGATGGCATCATTGGATCCCTTCACACCCAACCTCCTTATCAAACTGTTCGTTCTTCGAACCCCCAAGGTTCATCCCCATCACCAACACAGGATGGTCTCAGCACCACCAAATCATCCACCCCTACTGCTACTAAAAAGGTGAATTCTGTTTCATCAGCTTCACCTCAGAAGTCCGATGGTAAGAAGAAAAACAAGGGGATCAAACCTAAGAAATCTTTCACCTAGCAGGAACAAAAGAGCACCCCTGATGATACCAAACAGAAAAGGAAGTTAAATTTTTCTTGTCTACTATGTGGTGATGATCATTTTTCCAAGGAGTGCCCCCATAGAGACAAAATTCAAAAATTTCTTAAGGGAAAACCCACACCAACAGTTCTCAACGATCCTTTCCCTGCTCAAAATTAGCAGTCGATCGCTTACACTTCTTATTCCCAAGGAGAAGCATCTACCATCGCACATGTTCTCATGGTACGTAATGAGACTATCAACTTGAACACTCGTTCTCATTCGTATGACCTCGTTCCAACCAAAGATCCTGGTGGAAGTAATACTGAAAAAGCTTCCACTTCGATGCCCGATGTCGCCGTACTTGCTATGCCTCTCACCATTGAGAAGCCTTCCTTTGAATCAGTGTTGCGTCCACCCAAGAGCACGATTAGAAAATTGGTTTTTAATCCCAATGCTTGGGCTGCTCAAAACTAGAATAGTGTAGAGGACCTAGCACAAGCTCCTTGTGCTATGTCGACGCTCAAAGTCTTGCAAAACTGTCCAAATTAGTGCAAGACGCTCCTCGCTGCCATCGGTGCAGTTGACCCGGATTTATCGAATACCATCATGTTCTGGCTGGAATACTTCAAACCAAGGCTCTCCCATCAGTTGGCATTCCAAGTTGCCACAAACATTGCTGGGAAGATTATCCATCGTACCCTTTTAGATGAAGGAGCCTCTACATCAGTCATGTCGATCGCATCTTGGAGAGCCATAGGTTCTCCCGAGTTGAATCGTTCTCCTACTACTTTGAGAGCCTTTGACGGATGTGGTTTTCAACATCATGGGATGTTACAAGCTTTACTATCAGACCTCGGGGGCAATACCGTAACCCTTAACGTATAAGTGGTCGCTTCCCCATTAGATTACAACATTTTGCTTGGTCATAATTGGTTTTACGCCATAAACGCGGTTGCATCATCTATCTTCCGCATAGTGCAATTCCCCCATCGAGGACAAATCGTCACAGTCGACCAACTGTATTTCTGCACACCTGACACCACTTCTCACCTAGGAGACAACGTTCCTTCCATTAGACAGTCTTCGCAAAAGTATGAGAGTGTGGGGGTTGGCCTCCTTAAGGATTCATCCCTTATGGCTGTTTTTCCTATTTCAGATCCCCCAAATCCTGTTGCCACGGTGAACATGATATCCTCACAGTTATCTTCCATCTCCAACTCCACTGACTCATGGCTTGTACCTGATGAAGCCACCGTACACCTGATTGGAGACCGCATGCCTCTGTCACCCGCTGAACTTATGTACGAGGCTATCTAGTTGG
Source organism: Larix kaempferi (assembly GCA_027924585.1). Lineage (NCBI taxonomy): Eukaryota > Viridiplantae > Streptophyta > Pinopsida > Pinales > Pinaceae > Larix > Larix kaempferi. Next base: position 249,283 of record BSBM01000995.1, on the reverse strand, counting down.
CCCCAGAGGATCACTTTTTTGTGGCTTCCACCCCTAGTTCTATGCAACGGACATCATCCGATCCCTTCCTACTTACTTTTCATTCTGATGAGTCCATCATGCAAATCATGAGCATAGACAATCCTCCATTGGAAGACCTCCATCATTGTTCATCTTGCCTTCCCATTTTGGCTACTGTAGATAACAACATCTGCACCATCTCTACACTGGATGTTCTCTCTGGCTCTCCATCTTTGATACTCGCGTGTCAAACGAATTCTGAAGGAAACTTAGCCAACATTGAGCCTACCACTTTGATCGACATCTCGGTTAAACCTGGTGTAGTGGAACACATTCAGTTAAGCCAGAAATGTTCCCTTGAAGAAGTCATCATCGCTATGGCCTTGTTCAAGCGATTTCGAGACGTATTCGCTTGCACTTACGAGGAGATGCCTAGGATAGACCCCTCCATTGTTTTGCATGAGATCAAAACCTATCCCGAGATCAAACCTGTCTGCCAAATGTTGCGACCAGTACACCCTCGGAAGACTGCGGCAATCAAGGCAGAAATTGAGAAACTCTTGAAGGCTGGTTTCATTTACCCTGTCCCATTGACAAAATGGGTCTCAAATGTCATCCCTATGAAGAAAAAGCAGGGAACCAATCCGTTGTCTGCGCCGATTATCAGGACCTCAACAAAGCTTGTCTTAAGGACAACTACCTGACTCCCTTCATCGACTAGATCATCGATAATTATGCTGGAAGTGTCATTTTTTCATTTATGGATGGCTTTTCCGGATACAACGAAATTGAGATCCACCCGGCCAATCAACACAAGACTGCTTTCGTCTGCCCTTGGGGAACGTTTGCATACCGCAAAATTCCTTTTGGCCTTAAAAATGCTGGCGCCACATTCCAGCGGGCCATGTCGTATGCTTTCCACGATGTGAAGGACTTTGTGGAACCTTACTTGGACGATCTACCTACCCATTTGAAGCAGCGTGAGTTCCACTTCGATCATCTGACGATTGTTTTCCTCAGATGCAGGCGGTATAAAATCTACCTGAATCCTCACAAAATCATTTTTTGTTTCGAGTCCGGACGCCTCCTATAATGACTCCAAAGATGGGATCCGTATTGATCCCTCGAAGGTGGAAACCATCATCGGTCTTCGAACTCCAACTAATATTACAGAACTTCAAAGCCTGCATGGCAGAGCAACTTACTTATGACGCTTCATTTGAAATTTCGCACAAAAGACGCAGGGTTACATGAGGTTAATGAAAAAGGACGTCCCATTCATTTGGGATGACCAGGATCAATAATCTTTTGATAGTTTGAAGCATGCCATCACGCATGCCCCTGTGATTCAGCAGCTGAATTACTATCGAGATTACATTTTATATCTTGCTGCTACCGACACCACTATCACCATGGTTTTGGTTCAGGAAGACCAAAATGCCTAGGAACATGTGATATATTATGCCAGTAAAGGTCTCATTGACACTGAAACTCGCTATTCACATGTTGAGAAGCTCTCTCTCGCGGTAGTCATTGCCATGTAGAAGTTCCAACATTATATTCTACTCCACACCACCACCATCATTTCCAATTCAAATCCCATGTACCATGTTCTGACACGTCAGGTGCTTGGGGGCAAGTATTCACGCTGGATCGTGATAATGCAAGAATTCGATCTTCTTTTCGAAAGAGCTAAGTCTAAAAAGTCTTTGGTGTTTGCTGAGCTCATTTGCGACCTCCCCCGTACTGATGTAGAGTCTGAGCCCATTGATTCCTTTCCAGATGAGTTGTTGTTTCTTATCAGTACATCTGATTCGTGGTATGGAGATATCACATTGTATCTTCAAACCCAATGTTTCAACCCTGACCTATCTCGTGACGACCGTCGTCGTATACGCCACCACGCAAAGTATTATCTGATTATCAGTGATACCTTGTACTGTCGTGGTATCGACTCTATCCTTCGACGTTGTCTGACTCATGAAGAGGCTGAACACGTTCTGAATGACTGCCACGCAGGGGCATGTGGCGGTCACCTTTCTAGAATGGCTACAGCCCAGAAGATTTTGCGTGTAGGATATTTTTGGCCGACTATCTTTAAACAATATTGTATCGAAGCTGTTAAAAAATGTCCTCCATGCCAACATTTGCATACTAAGAAGCACACCCACCTCGCCCCGTTACACTCGGTTATTTTCGTTGGACCCTTTGCTAAATGAGGCGTTGATTTCATGCACTGTAAGCCTACCTCGGTCGGGGGGCATAGTTACGTCATTGTAGCTGTGGACTACTTTACAAAGTGGGCCAAGGCAATGCCTACATACACGAACGACAGCAAGACCATCGCACTCTTCATGTTCAACCATGTAATAGCGTGTTTCTGAGTTCCTCAAGCAATAGTTGAGCAATAGATTGGGTTTTCGCCATGAAAACTCAACACCGTGCTACCCATAGTCGAATGGACAGGTCGAGGCCCTTAACAAGGTCTTGAAAACTATGGTCCAACAAATGGTAGGTACGCACAAGACCAATTGGCAAAACATGCTCTTCTCCTCACTTTGGGCTTATAGAACTTCCGTTAAAACTGCCACTGGATTCACTCATTTCCAACTAGTGTATGGATTGGAGGGAGTCCTCCCTATAGAGTGTGAGATTCCATCTCTCAAGCTCGCCATTGAACTTCTCCAGAACACTACTGCCGAGGAAGAACGCTTCCTCTACCTAACTAAGCTCAACGAGACTCGCCGAGATGCTGCTCTTGCCAAGGAGGTCCATAAGAAACGCATCAAAGCATAGTACGACAAGTCGGTAGAACCCCGCATTTTTAACGAAGGGGATTTGGTCCTTAGTTACGATAAAAAACATGATAAGCTAGGGGCAGGCAAATTTGAGTCCATGTGGCATGGACCTTACATAGTAAAATGCATTCTAGAGAAGGGAGCTTATGAACTTGAAGATTATGATGGGATATCTTTGGGTGAAACCCGCAATGATATTTACCTGAAGAGGTACTATGCTTGAGTCTTTTACACATAAGTAATTTTGTATATACTGTACATGGCATACGTGTGTGTTTGCTGTATGGTGTGATGCTTTGTTTTCTTGCGTGTTTTAGGTCTTGTTTCGTTTCTTATACCATATCTGTCTACGTGTGCAGATGGCAACGTGCTATGGATTCGTGGACAGCGCCAGCCGGCATACCCATAACCTTGCTTCGGTAGCCTGGGTACTCTATTCACCTACTGGCGAGCTCATTAGCTTGGGGGGAATGTGTCTAGGTTTCACAAATAACAATGTTGCAGAATATCAAGCAGTCATTGGAACTCTAACTGACGCCCTTTCTTTGGGTATGGACCACGTTATCATCCATTTGGACTCTCAACTAGTGGTCTCTCATCTTAACGGAGTTTATGCCATCCACGATCCCTTTTTTCTCCATTATATTGATGAGTACATCTTCTGGAAAGGTCCTTTGAGTCCACTCAGTACCTGCACATTCAACGGGACGTTACCACAATTGCCGACTCTATGGCCAACTTCATCTTAGATTGGTACATTGTACACACATAAGCATATCTCATGAATTGTTTAAAGTAGATATAACATGTAAATAATTCATTTCATAAGAAAACACATAAGCATGACCACACCATTCACTCATTTGAAACACATAATGTATAAATCGGCGGAATGTCTATATATATATAATCTCAAAAAGGTAGTGCTGGTACAAAAGCCTGAAGCACCGCGACTTTCAGTAAGTCTCTACAAAATCTGAAGCCTCGTATCTTTCAGTAGTACAAAAATATGAGGCCTCTAAGCTCTCAATACACACATAGTAACAACATGTGGCCTATCTCCTGTCCCGTACAACCCTAGGTGGTCTAACAGCCCAAGCATGCAGAATGTGGAAGTAGTATACTACCCTCACAACACTACGGAGTAGTGCGTTGGAGCGTGCAGTCGCTCCAACCGTGTGTACCTGCATGGGCCACAACACCTCATCTACTGTCGGCTCAGGAACATCTAGTGTCAACCCACTCAGGTTGGCATAGACCCTGTCCATCTCCGCGATGGCAGCATGCACAGCTGGAACCAATACTGCTCCCTCTCCTCTCTCTCTCTCCTAGCAAGAAGAGAGGTCCCCACTAGTCGTATAGGCCCCACATCTGCACACACATGTTGTTCACCTATCATTACTATATAAAAAAAAATTATAAATGCGCAAAACTTAAAAAGTATAAGGGTCATTTTTTCTTACCTAGGTCTCCCCGTGCTGCTCCTTTTGCCAGCGGCAAGTCAGGATCATCTCTGAAGTCACTACCGCCATATGGAAAGTCCTCCACCATCAGTAACTGGCCCTCCAGCCAAGTGAAGAACTCAGGAGGGTATCCAATAATAGGAACCCCACCATGTCGGGCCATCACATCGGTCCACCTAGCCATGTGTGGATCTCTGAGGTCCCTATCCTCTAGTGGTACCTGAGGACACAAAAGAGGAACCCGTTCCAGTAAGAACGATATCACTATCGATCCATAGCCAAACTGTTTGAGCTCTCCCCGCCGACACTTTGTCATCTGAGCTCATATGTTTGCGAGGACTCCCTCGCACTAGTTAAACATATTCAGAGACATATAGTCCTCCGCATAAAGCATCTATGCCCTGGTGGCTAAGTGAGGAGCTTGACTCCTCGCCATCCTCGTAATGGTGAATAATATGGCACGTAATGGATGCCCATGTACATCTTTGATGGGAATATTCCCACTAGATGAACGGGTGTTGGGATTATAATGCTGCCAGATCATATCTTCCATGGTCCGATCACTCCCACGTGATCCAGTAAGTAGCACATTGTCCCCCCTTCGGTACAATCCGGTCAGAAAGTAGATGTCCTCAACATCTATGGTAAGCTTTTGCTCACCAATCATGAAGTATTACTGGGCCACATCCCAGCATCGAAGCATATGAGTCAATAGTGGAATTTGGGATCTCATCCCCTAGATGCAGAAGAACTTGAGGAGTCCACAGTCCCTCAGTGCTTCCACACAATGTGGATCATTTGCGGCTTGCTCATCATCTAATTCATGTTCCCTTTACCACCATTCCAAAACCATTTTGGATGCTTGGAACCTTCCAACAGGATTTTTTTAACAATGTTAGAACTTGCTTCAGTCACTGGAAGTCCTTCTTTTGAGTTTGGTTTGAGTTTGGGGATGGACGTTTCCATTGTCGCACCCCGGTTCTGCAAATAGAGTGATGTCATCGCAGTCCAAATATGAGACCTTTGTGACAACTCAGTCTCGTTGCAGTTCCCAAAAGGGCAGACTGCGACGAGCCGAGGGCGCAATGGCCCTTCCCAAATTGAGCTAAAACCCAAAAAAATGAATGAAATTCAAAAATGTAAACCACTACAAACATGCTGGATGAAGTTTAGGGTTATCTGTTCCTGACGGTGGGTGAAATGGCTGATCATAGCTCCCAGAATCGATAAGTGATGTTTTGGCTCCAAATGGCACTACTCCTACCAAATTCGGCAAATAGAACAATGGTGACTATGTTTGGTTTTTATTTCTATTTATAAATAAAATGGAATATTCCTTTTTCAAATATTTGATTCCGTTATGCCATTTGCTATAGTTTGGATCGATTTTATTATTTTTGAATGTTCGGTTGACTATTTGACCTAGTTTCTGAGTGTGAAGGAGTCGTGAAGTGTCTTTCTATGCCATTTTCATATTGGAACAGTCATCTCAGGTATGAATGCCCCTTGTGAATTTTTTGTCGTTTATCTTTTTGTTCGATAGATTGCAATTAATGAGCTTACTCTTTGTTCTTTCTCATGCTCTTGAAACTATGAGAATATGTTACCGAGTTACGATTTATCACTTTTCCGGGTTCATTAAACTCCTACGGAAAAGGAACCTCCCCGAAGTCTATCCTTAAGCTCTTTTCAGGCTCTCAAAATACGAAAAGATTGCCAAGCGAACTTGTCACGTTCACGCTTGTACAAGAATTTGAATGGCCAACTTCCTGGTGATAATTTACCACTTTTTCAGACCAGGGGGCACTAGTTACGAAAAAGGTATACTTCAGCCAATCATGAATGGAAGAGTCCTCTCCTGCGTTGTTTTACCCTTTTTTGGGCGATGAGGCTAACTTTATGAAAATGGACTGTTGGAGTCTATTTTAGTTCTTTTCAGACTCTCTAAACATGAAATGATGATCGATTTTACCTTCTATGGACTCGTTAAATTCTTACATTGAAGGGCCCACCATGGGATAAACCCCTCCTAGCCCAGGTTCAAAAAATATTTGGGATTGGACTCATCTATGAGATGAGCTATACCGAGCATCTGGTTACCCTCATCAAGCTCATAAAAAACACATGAGGCACTCTTTGTTCATGATGGGGAAAAAGGAAAACTTTTGTATTACACCTTTATTAGTGGCAGTACCTAGTCATTCTTGAACATGGCACTCATTTGCATTCGCATGTAGCACTTGGATCGTCTATTTGTCCTCGAGTTCGGCTTACTTCCTGAGTCTTGTTACTCCTTTGAGTCATTCAAAGAAATATTCCATCATCAGTTGCATTAGGAATTTGTGTCATACTCGTCATGTCAATACTGCCAAGTCATGCCATGCCCATGTTCAAGAATATTTATCACTATTCATTATTTGTAGTCAATACACCTTCAATCATGTCAGTCTACTTTGAGTCAATCTCACGTATGTTTGTGCCATCTGATCCACTCTACACATCCTTTGTCGTGTTTCGTGTTGATGATGGGGGATTCATCATGGCCCTCCTTTGACGGATTCATCCTTGTCGACTTCAACATATATTCCAAGGATAGAATCTAGAAACCAACCAAGTACCTTGGCCCTGCATGCCTCAATGGTAGGTTACCTCGCTTTCGACATGGGTTTACATCATTGAATCTTGATCGAAAGATTTCATCTTGTGTTCGACTTCAACTCATTAATTTGTGCTAGATGATATGTACTGTGATACCTTGAGGATCATTGACATTAATAATGATTTCCCTTGCACTTGTTAACGGTATAAATCAATGACCGATAATCAAGTGGTTTCTACCATTTTTGACATCAAGACATTTTAATGACATGGATAGATTCGTATCATTGCGGATTCATCTTGAAGACCTTGGGGAGTCATATGTTACCTAGGTTGTGATGGATTTTGTATTGAGTCATATTACACGGATCCACATTTGTATTGGTTGTGGATGTGTTACTATCTCATCTACGCTTGTGTCGAGTAGCCATGATTGTGTTTAGTCGGTCATTGCTATCATGGATCTACATTGTATTGGTCGGTAGCCATGTTGTACATCATATGAGATTGTCAGTTCAGAGTCAATTGTACTGCAGCAACATCCTTCATCCGACAAGTCCAATGCCATCTCTTTCTGTCAAAGCATTTCACCTGTCAAATCTTTAAAAAACTTCATGCTTTGGGGGGCATTCTGTTACACCTAAAATCTTACCACCATTAGATTCAGTGTATACATCCTTGAAGTTCTATTGACTAAGTCATTTACCTAGAAGGGACATCATTTTACTTCTGCTAGGTTTTGAGAGGTCGTCGCAGGCTTCACTCATGTAACCTGCGACGTCGCACCTTGCTCCATTACAGGGTGTGACGAAGTCAGTTAAAAGGAAAAAATAGCTTCTTTGAGATCATTCTCGAACGTTGCTGACTTAGATCCCTTTCCCTGACCTGTTGGGGGAGATGGCCTTTGTTTCCTAACCTATGGGGAGGATCCCCTATCTCTCTCCTATCATATCTCAACCTACCCTATCCATATCCTATCCACTTAGTCCTATTTAAGTGAGGCTCTACCCCTCTCCAAGGGGAGGAAGTCTATCGTACTCTTATGCTGGTGAAATTAGCTTGGTAGATTAACACTCTAGCTTGGGGAACATCTACTTCTCTCTAGGAGCTTTAGCATGGTTTGTCGGAAGGAAATTGCAACGTTAAGGAAATGTTTGTGATCCTCTTTTCTATTGTACTCTCCACTTTTCAATACAGTTAATACAATTGCTTTCCATAAATGTTGTCGCATTGATAATGTTTAGAGTTTTCCTCCTTAAGTGTTAACTTAGATCTATCATATGAAATATATGCTTTCACTATTCTTGGTCTATTATATGTTCAACAGGGTATAGCTGTCTAAGATCCGGCAGCGCTGGGGCATTGGATCAACGAAGAAGAAAGGGATCTGCAAATATAAGGTAAATGATCTATCTTTACATTGGCATTTCTATCTGATCTAGGAAATTATTTTGTGTTCTGTCCTATTTGTTCTAGACTTACGTTAAGCTAGGGATATCAAGACTTGAGTCCTCTCTCGGTAGATTGTCCATCAAACAAACGCTTAATCTTAAAATTGATTAGAACGATTTTTATTTTATAGGGTGCACCAACTAGTATAAATTTAGATTCTTGGAATATATCATTGTGAGTTAACAATCAAAGACTACTAGACGAAACATTATGTGTCTGAACAAGGAGTGGTAAATTCCCTAATATACACCAGTGTTCTCAGGAAGCTCTACTCAGACCAGAGTTAAGCATGAGGTCACGGGAGGATGGTTGCGGAGAAAGCCCTCCAATATTGGCCAAATGTGTGAGATATTTCTAGGATTTGTTCGTGTACGGGGGATCTTGAGGGATCTGTATCTCTTGAGTTCCAGGCTTAGCTACCATCCCCATATGGTGGATCCACAGCAGATCCCAGCTGTGACTGTTTGCCTAAGCATTGGTTATATTGTGGTGACCTTCGTTTCCTTACCTAGGTATTGCATAGGGTGCTTGCAGTGGTTATACTGTACGTATCCTGAGTCAGATAGGGGTTGGACAACACAGTTGCCTGTTGTATAGGGATTTGACCTTGTGCACGTACTGAAGTCTGGGAACCCTTATAACTGATTCTGTTACCTCCGGTTATAGTTTGGGAGTCTCAAGGCTCTCCTAGGCGAGACATACCAACTGTAGTGTTAGGAGGTCCCTTGAGCCAGTCCTGTTTGTGTGCATTTGGCTATAGTTTCTTAGGTGTGTGCTCTTTGTTCTTTGATCATTAGTTTTGGCCGTTAGGGGACGCTTTGATTTATTGAACTTTTAGAGGTATAGTTGCGTGAGGTCCTATCCTCCACCGGTCTCGTCGATTGGTAGGTTTACTGGCCACTGAAGTTACACATCATGTTTAGAAGGGATGTCGGAAGGCCCTCTCTGATTCTTCTGATTCTTTTGAAATGCTTCGCACTGACATTGTTGCTGGTTTTGGCATGGGAGAAATCCCTACGACTCCGTTGGGTAGAGTTGAAGACGCTTCTGCTCCAACTACTCCTAGAGAGGAATGGGGGGCAATCCAAAACCCGATACCCAACCTAGTTTGTTTGGGCCGAATCCACCCGAGGATGACCCATTCAATTCGTCGAATCCACATAATTTCCTATATGGGATGCCACAGTCACATATTAACACAGGTCCTACGACCAACACTACCCCATTCTCTCATGGTATGCTTAGTTACAACACAGTTGATCCATTCCCTATGTTTGGTAGTCATGCTAGCACTAGTCATGGTCTTAGCAACACTTCACCCACCGGGGGCACTACCCTCGCTGGGAGTACTGCACCTTCTACTCAGACATGTCAATATGGGATGGGCTACATTCCTCCAAACATTCCAAATCTTGGAGGAAGGATGCCTCCTAGGACTACCCCTCCTGGTGGTAACACTGTTCACAATACGGCTCACATTCCATAGGATAATACAAATGCCTCTACACGTCAACCCAGGACCACATTCACTAATGTTAACAATCCTCCTAATAACAGGAGTGGACACATACTGTATACTTTTACGACTTCTCCTGCTACTAGTAATGCTAATATAGGGGGTGGGAATATACCTTACACTTATGGTCACAACACCACTGCTCCTGCTACTAGTAATGCTAATGTAGGGGGTGGGAATATCCTTCATACTCATGGTCACTACACGACTGCTCCTGCTACTAGTAACGCTTATGCAGGGGGCAGGAATATACCTTATAATTATACAACTACTCCTGCTACCAATAGTACTTATGCGGGGGGTGGGAACATGCCTCACAACTATGGTCATTACAACACGGTTCCCACTACGAGTAATACTTATATGCCCCATAATTATGGTGGTAACCCTTACTATAATATAGTCGGTGCTAGCCATCACTACAACCCACCTCATTACAGTGCTCATAATACATATATACCTGCTTACCCTCACACGGGTCAGGTTGGAGGAGGTTGTCAGCCTTATGGCTAGGGTCACGGTTATGGTCCACCTTATCCTTCAAGTCCATATAATCAACCTTTTATGGGAGCTTATAATCAAGCTTTTCAACTGCAACTTCCATTCCTTGCTCGATTGAATCTTCCGGATCTTTCGAAGCTCACGAATGAGCCGTTGTGTCACGATCCTAATTGGCCTCCAGTCCCTACCAAGCTCCCTTCAGACATTCCCAAGTTTGAGGAGAAGGGTAATGAGGATCCGGGTGATCACGTCACGACTTTTCACCTTTGGTGCTCATCAAACTCATTAAATCATTATTCCATTCGTTTGAGACTATATCAACGCACCCTCACGGGGGCAGCCGCGAAGTGGTATGTTGAGTTTCTTGGGGGCACGTACAAGGGTTTCAATGAGATGGCCTTGGTTTTCCTGGATCATTTCCAGTTTCCGGTTCGCTACGATACTGGCACTGAACTCTTGTCTACCTTCTTCCAGAATAAGGTCACACACATATCTGACCACATTCAAGAGTGGTGTCGACGGAAGAGGTTAGTGAAAGCCAACATTCCTCCAGAATTTCTGTTGGAATGGTTTCTCAAGTATTTGCTTCCATACATTTCTAAGGATGTTTCGATGTCCATCATAACGACTGAGGACCAAGCTATATGAAAATTCCAACAATTAGATTTGCTTTATGCTCAATATGGCATTCTGTATGACATTATTCCTGACGCATCATGATCACAACATGAGCCCAAGCTCGTTCTTGGACCACATGCCGATGGCATTGTTGGATCCGCAAGTACTCGACCTGTAGATTTGGTTGCTCATCAAATGAAAAATTTGTCACTTAACCAATCTACTCCCGAATAGGTTCACACCTTGTCCACTTCCACCCCATCGTCCGATGTACACGCTATGCAATCGGCGATCCGATCGGGTAACCAGCAGCCTGGTTGTAAGAAGAAGGGGAGAAACAACTATAAGGGTGGAAATAATGGGAACAATGGTAGTAATCATAATAATCCTCAGAAAGAGAACGCCAACCCTCCTCGAGAAGGCGGAAATGCTAGTGGGGACCGTAAACCTAGGCGTAAAGTGAAATTCCCTTGCAAGCTTTATGGGGAAGATCATCTTACTCACTTGTGTCCTCGGATTAATGAAGCATCGAAGCATCTGACATAGATCCCAGCTGTGTTAAAAGATCCCCTTCTACATCATCAGAATATGGCTTCGAATGCTCCCTCTACTAGTTATGGGACCCATGAAACTTCTACGTCTGCTTCCCATCCCAGTGGCTTTGGATGCATGAATATGGTTAAATTAGACGTTAGTGTTGCCACTCACCAATGTGATTATGATGCACCACAACCGAATATGGGGAATGAGATTCCTCCTCCTCCTTATACCTCTTTGCATATCGAGAAACCCACTTCTATGCCGCAGATACCGAATGGTGTTCTCAAGCGCTCTACACATAATCACAATGCTCGAGCCACCCATAACTACTCTATTGTAGAAGACTTGGGTCAAACTCCATGTGGCATGTAGGCTCTCGAGGTTTTACAGGTTTATCCTTCTCAATGGCATGCCCTTTTGTGTGCTTTAGGAGTTTAGGATGGGGGAGTTCCTAATGTTATCAAGTTTGACACTACTGACATCCAACCTTGCTTACCTTACCATGTGGCTTTTCAAGTCCATGTGGAGTGCCTACAGAATATCGTCAAAAGAACTGTGGTTGATGAAGGTGCTTCTATGTCAGTGATGTCTTTAGCTTGTTGGAAAGCTCTTGTCTGTCCTCCCTTATCCAATTCCGTGACCATGCTCACTGCATTTGACGGTCGGTCGATTAAGCCGCATGGTATTATCCCTTCCCTTGTTGTCCGCTTAGGTGGGAAACATGTGCCTATTGAAGTCGAGGTGGTTGATGCACCCATCAACTACAACCTTCTCCTAGGTAGGAATTGGATGTACGTTATGAAGGAAGTCGCGTCCATTGTATTCAGAATTATTTGCTTTCCACATGAAGGCAAGATTGTGATGGTCGACCAGCTAGATTTCGTTAGTCCCTATTCCATAGCATCGATGGGACCTATAGTCCCCCAAGTTATAGATTCTCAGCCGATAATTGTGAACATGGGTGTCGGATTGTACCCCTCATTGTTGGGATCCTTTGATTTCCCTTCACCGATTGCTTTTATTGGAACCGTTTCTGATAATGCGCCTCCTCCATTGAATAATGTACCATTCTAGACTTCGTATTTTGATGATCGATGGACCTTAGCGTCCACGAGTTCCACATCTGAAGACATTGCACATGTTGGAATGGCTATGCCACTATCTATTGTTGAGCTTGCATATCAAGATATTCAACAAGCCACTGCAGAGCTGGATCTCTCCTCTTCACGGACAGAGGAGGAAAATCTCGTTATGCTACCGGAATGGGCAGTCAACTCATCTTGTTCGCACGATTGTCTTGATAGTACTTTACCTTTGCATGAAGCTATTATTGAGGCCATGTGTGGTAGTGAGAGACCTTAGGAATACATGCATCATCGCTCCCATTTTCTTCCCAACCTTTATCTTATTGAGCAAGAAGAGTTTAGGATGACTCTTGTCGAGATGGTTGGTCACCCTGTGGTTCCTTGGGATTCGCATGGGATTTACACAGAGGGAAACATGGCTAATATTTCCCCTACTATACCGATCAACATTTCTAATACCCTCGGAAAGGTTGAGAACAGTTATATCGGTGCTGATTGCTCTCTTGAAGAGGTTCGCATCTACACCAAATTTTTTAAGGAACTCCGGGAAGCTTTCGCCTAGTCATATGAGGAGATGCCAGGAATAGACCCCAGCATTGAGAAACACGAGATTGGAACATATCCTAATGCTAAGCCAGTTCGACAATGCCCTCGTGCTATGAACCCTGATCGAAAGGTAGCCACGATGAAGGAAGAGGTGGAGAAACTGCTTAAGGTTGGTTTTATCTACTCAGTTCCCCTTATCGAATGGGTGTCAAATCCTATTCTTGTGAATAAGAAACAGGGAGATATCTGTGTATGCATTGATTTTAGAGACCTGAACTGTGCATGTCTGAAAGAAAATGTCCCCACCCCGTTCATAGATCAGATTTTTGACTCTTGTGCGGAAAGCAAAGTGTTTTTGTTTATGGACGGATTTTCAGGATATAACCAGATACAGATAAATCCCGAGGACCAACATAAGACTACTTTTATTTTTCCTTGGGGCACATTTGCATATCGGAAGACTCCCTTCAGCCTTAAAAATGCAAGAGCCACTTTTCAACGTGCTATGACCTATGCCTTCCATGACCTTAAACGCATATTGGAGGCATACTTGGATGATCTTGCTGGCCATTCTCGCAAGAGAGTGGACCACCCCAAGCACCTCCATTTAATTCTCGAAAGATGCATTCGCTACAAGATTCGGTTAAATCCCAATAAGTGCAACATTTGTTGTGAAATTGGGTCGTCTTCTAGGTTTCATAGTTTTGAAAGAGGGTATCAGAGTCGATCCTCTTAAAGTTGAGGCAATACTTTGGTTGCCTCCTCCACACAACTTGTTTCAACTTCAGAGCCTCCAAGGGAGAGCCATTTTTTTACGTCGCTTTGTAGTGAATTATGCTATTCTTACCAAAGGTTTCACACGTTTATTGAAGAAAGACACACTGTTTATCTGGGATGAGCGATCCCAACAGTCTTTTGATGCTCTTAAGAAAGCTTTGGTATCATCCCCTTTGCTTAGTCCACCCGACTTCACAAGAGATTTTATACTTTATGTGGTTGCGTCTCAAGAGGCGATTGGCATGGTCTTAGTTCAGGTTCATGATGTGCTCATGGAGCATGTGATCTATTACCTTAGTCGAAATCTAGTAGACGCTGAGCTAAGATACACTCATGTGGAGAAGTTGGCACTTGCGATTGTTCATCTAGTCCAACTGTTATGACATTACATCATGCTCAGGAAAACCACAGTCATAGTGCATATCAATCCATTTCAGTTAATGCTATCACGATGTCTTATAGGGGGGAAGTACAATAAATGGATTCTGATACTTCAGGAGTTTGATCTCAATTTTACTTTGGCAAAGTTGGTGAAATCCTTGGTTTTTACTGAACTCATGTCGAACCTTCTGCGACTTGATGAGGATATTGTCCATGAAGATTCCTTTGTGGATGAGCACTTATTTCTTATCTTGTCTGAGGACCCTTGGTATGGGGATATTATTGTATATCTTCAAACATTGAAGTTTCCTTCGCATTATTCATGAGACGAACGAAAACGTGTGAAACACCATGCTAGAGATTATACCATCGTCGATGACCCTTTTTATCGTCGAGGAAAGGATTCTGTCCTCCATCATTGTTTGACTCACAAAGAAGTAGAGCGTGTTCTTAATGATTTCCATGCTGGGGCATGTGGTGGTCACCTATCCGGGCTTGCTACATCCTAATGCATTATGCGAGCTGGTTACTTTTGGCCTTTGATCTTCAAGGATTATAGGAACGCGTAAAGAGATGTCACCCTTGCCAGGTGTTTTCTCGGAATAAACACTCGCATCCAGCGCCCCTTCATTCGGTCATCAGTGTCGTTCCATTCACCAAGTGGGGGGTGGATTTCATGGATTGCTGGGGGGAATCAGCATATCATCATGGCCGTGGATTATTTGTCCAAATGGGTTGAGGCCATGACTACCATAAAAATCGATGGTGCTACAGCAGCCCATTTCGTATTCAATCAGATTATTACTCAGTTCGGTATTCCAAGAGAGATTTTCATTGACCATGGAAGTCACTTTTAGAGCAAGATAATGGCGGATTTTTCACTCAAGCTTGGGTTTCGTCAAGAATATTCATCTTCCTACTGTCCCCAAATGAATGGTCAGCTTGAGGTAGTCAATAAGTCCTTAAACACCATTCTCCAACGTACCATCCAACAGAGCAAGAACAACTGGCATATTATGTTATATCCTGCTTTGTGGGCGTATCGAACTGCAGTTAAGACTGCCACCGAGTTCTCACCGTTTTAGCTAGTACATGGTGTGGAGTCTATTTTACCGATTGAATGCAAAATTGCTTCATTAAAACTAACCATAGAGCTCCTCCCTGATATGTCGAGTATTGAGCAACATTTGATCCACCTTGAGCAACTTGACGAGCAGGGTCGAGATGCCGCTGTGGCTATAGATGCTAATAAATGTCGTGTCAAGGTTCAGTATGATAGGTCTGTCCGTCCCTGACAGTATGCTAAAGGTGCCTTGGTCCTCTTATAAGACCAGGCTAAAGAACCCCTAGGGGTAGGCAAGTTTGTGGCACGGTCCTTACATAGTGAGGCATGTCCTAGAAAAAGGAGCCTACGAATTGGAAGATTATGAAGGGAACGTCTTGAAGGAGCCTAGAAATGGGCTCTACCTCAAGTGGTATTACGCTTGAACTTCTAGTTCGAGCTAATACTTTTGTATATTGTTGTATAGTTGCTTCTGTACATAGTTTAGATTTCTTTTGGTTTTTTGGTCTGTTGATTTGCTTCCATTTGATTGACAGATGTTAGCAGAATCTCTTGTGTTCTTAGGATTCGCGGATGGTGCTAGCTGTCATACGCAATGGCTTGCTTCTGCTGCTTGGGTTATTTATTCACCTGACCACCTAGTTGTGTATTAGGGAGGTGATTGTCTCGGTCCTACATCCAAAAATGTGGCTGAGTACAGTGCCGTAGTTGAGTTGCTTCGGGATGCTATTTCGCATGGTATCCAATGTTTAGAAGTCCACTTGGATTCACAAATGGTTGTGTCTCAGTTGAATGGTCAATACCATGTGAGAGATCGTACTTTACTATGAAGATTCTTAAGGGTAAGACTCTTGGAACGTCATTTTGTTTGCATTACATACATTCATGTTCCAAGAAGTTTTAATCATGTATCTGATTCATATGCTGACTATGTCCTAGATTGGCATTTGTCACATTCATAATGAAGCACACAAATAAACATACATTGATACATTTGTACATACACATAGTATAACCGGAGAACCATAGTTTTTTATAAATAACATGTCCAAAATGGTAGTGTCACAATACAAAACTAGAGCCCATAGCTCTCAAAAGTATACATATCAATACAAAAATATGGGACCCTGAGATGTCTAAGCCCCACGAGGAGGCCTAGCCGCCTCGACAGGATGTGTCTGATAATAATAGTATACTGCGTTGGCTATCTACTGCAATAGTCGCACCCAAGGACTCGGTACTCCTACAACATGGCACTGCATGTCCTCTGGCAGTCACGCTACCTTGATCATGGGTACCCTGGTGGTCATGCGGGATAGGTTGACCCACATGATCTCTAATGTGTGATCTGCTGCAACCCCGACTACCTATCCACCCCTTCGCTGTTGACGATGTCTCGGGAAACCCTCAGGTCTTCGTGGACTGTTGTTTGCGAGCAAATAGTAGAATGTTAATATGTGATACTACCCCCCAAAAAATATTTTTGCATTTTCATATATAATAAAAAATCCCCAAAAATTTA
Organism: Larix kaempferi; assembly: GCA_027924585.1. Taxonomy (NCBI): domain Eukaryota; kingdom Viridiplantae; phylum Streptophyta; class Pinopsida; order Pinales; family Pinaceae; genus Larix; species Larix kaempferi. The sequence goes on along the minus strand of BSBM01000995.1, from coordinate 232,423 downwards.
ATACACAAAAACATAAAAAGAGTAACATACCGATGTCTCCAATTGCTACATTTGGAGGAAGCGGCATGTTGCGATCACTATGGAAGTCTATCCCTCCATACAGGTAGTCGTCAATGGATATGACCTGCCGATCCCACCAGTGAAAGAACTCCTCTATGTATGGTGATGCCTGTCGGCCACCACCCTGTCATGTCAAGACCTCTTCCCACCGGGTCAGGGATGGGTCACAGAGACTATGAGGAGGGACTTCAACCCTCGGATTGAGCCCCAGAACCCTCTTAAAGAAGAAGCTGCATAGAATATTTCTGTATCCAAATTTTTTTGCCTCCCAACGCTTGGACTCTGTTAACTGGGTCTTCATGGACCACAGTAACATTGTGCAAAAGTCATATACCATGGGCTACATGCACTGTGAGGCATAGAACATCACCGGCCTTGAAGCCTAATGTAGATATGCTGTTGACTCAAACCCAGTCGACAGGGGTTCCACTCACTATCGATACTCAAACCACCGCGATCTCCTTGAGCACTGGCCAAGACAAGTTTTACCCCATCCAGCAACACCTCAGGAGCAGATGAGGTCTCACCCGAGATGCTCAAGGGAGAGTTGACAGAACCATGTTTCCTACGAATGAAGGAGGATGTTTGCGGCTCAATTACTTGACTTATGGTAGAATTTCAGAAATAGATCTATGCATTTAACCCAGACATTATTTGTATTCATCGCATCATTCAACATTCATCATCGCAAAAAATATAATACTAAAGCATTAATTGCAGCAAGCAAGCATAACATCATTCATATATCGCAACATGCATTACCACAGATTAACAAAAGAGACATAGGGATTCCGCAAAATAGCTCTATCATATCATATTAACTCCGCAAAAACCCAGATACAATATCTCCGCAAAATACATATCTCGCGGGATCTTAGATACACAATCAAAAGATGCATAAATCCAAGATGATTTTACACTTACACGTCTATGACTATTTATAGGCTTTCTCCTTTACATTGCTTGTCCACTTACTAACAACTTCCTAACTGACACTTCATGCAATGACCCAAAATATAGCTATCATGGTCCAACTGACCCAAAAACCCGCATACCACGGTACAATTGACCAAAAAATACAAAAAGTAACGTCATTTGTGCTCAACTTTCTGCCTTTCGCAGTATCACAACACTCACGGTGCTGCGATACTGACCCATCTAACCGCCTACCAATAGGACCCAAACACAATCTTGTGGCTCGCCCTCGAGCCACGTCAGTAGGACATGGTGTACTCTATGGTCTTGACCCTAAAATCCTCATATTGTTGCTCGACTGTCGTCACCTGCTCCTTTACTGCCATAGCCACCGCATGACTGTCAATCACATCTTGGGTAGATGGATGCTCCATTAGCTTTGCTGTGACTTGTTGATGACCTTCCTGGAGCTCCTGGAGGACTTCACCAGCTTTTTTCATAAACTGACCACCAACTTCTTGGAACTCCTCCAACTTCACAGTGTACTTCTTCTGACGCTCATCGGCCTTCATGGCACGTTGCTGCAACTACTTTAAATCCATAGAATTGGTGACCTACTCAATTGGTAGCATTGTATGCATCGCTATCTTTAGTGTCGCTAACTACTCCTCTACTTCCTGCTGAAACTTGGTCAATTGTTCAATCTGCTCATCCTAAACAATTCGGCCCCAAAACTGCACAGTGTCGGCTGTGAGTTTCATCGCTGCTATTTCCAGCTCTCCCATCTGTGCTGCTACTTCCTCAATAGCACGTTTGTGGTCGTCCACCTGCGCTTGGGGTGTGTCAGGGTCGACCAGTGTTGTTGACTCTTGATTGTCATGTCACAGCTGGGAAATGACATCCCCAAGTCACTGCATGCGTTGAATCACGTCCAATGCTTCGGTGGGCTCCGACACATGATGGCAAGCCTCAGCTATAGTCATCTCAACCCACACACTTTGATCCCACAAGGTGGCCTTCTCCACAATGAGGTGATCCTGTTCTTTTTTCAGTTCTTCGATCACTCAAGCATTCTCAACTCGTTCCTTCTTGATGTCCTCTTCCAACTCGTCCACAGCCTGTCACGCTGTAGCAACCCTCCCTGTTAACTCTGCGACGAAAGTTGAAATTCACTTTTTGAATTTTTAGGTTTTTTCCGACAAACCCTAATCCAGGACCAGATCCAGTTTTTTAGCAAAATAAGTGGTAAGACCTAAATCTCCTCTATTTCCATTTGAAGTACTTTTTAAGATGTCTCACCACACCAAGCTTGAGGATAAGCTTGAAGGGGCTGATAACTTTCGAGCCTGGAAGTATAGGATTGGGTTAATCATGGAAGAAAATGAATTGGACTCCTACATCATCTCTGAGGTCCCTATCCCAGAGGATGAAGAGGCTAAGGTATTGCACAAGAAGAACTTGGTCAAGGCAAAGAGAATCATTGTTGATTCTATCAAAGACCATCTCATACCACATGTGTCATCTCTAAAGACACCCAAAGAGATGTTTGACTCCCTGACCAAGTTATTTGAAGGGAAGAACATAAATCGGAAGATGACTCTGCGGAATCAATTGAAAGGGGTCAAGATGTTGAATGGAGAGACCATTCAATCTTACTTCTCCAAGGTCTCTCAGATCAAGGAACAACTTGAAGCTGTGGATGAAGTAGTAGACACTGGTGAAGTTCTTATGACCACTCTGAATGGCCTACCTAGGTCATGGGACTCCTTTATTCAAGGGATCTGTGCAAGAAAGAAATTGATCTCTTTTAGTAGACTGTGGGAGGAATGATCTCAAGAAGAATCTAGGCTTGTAGCACAAGAAGAAAATATGGGGAATGAAGATCAAGCTCTCACAGCTCACACCAAGGGAAGCAAGGTTAAGAGGGAGAAATCTTATAACAAGAAACATTCTCACCCTTATCACAAGAAGAAAGATCTATCTCATGTTCGATGTTTCAAATGTAATGAGAAGGGACACTTTGCTTCAGAATGTCCCAAGAAAAAAAGGGACAACAACAAAAACAACAACTTCAACAAGAAGAAGAAGGGCAGCAAAAGAAGGTATCATGCTCATGCTGCTGAAGATGATGAACCTCCAAGGAAGAAGGCTAGAGCATAAAGTTATGATGATGATTCATCAAGTGAAGAAGAGTATGTTCTAATCTCTGCTCTCACAGGTACTATTTCTCATGGTTGTAATGATTGGCTTATTGAGAGTGGTGCTTCCAAACACATGACGAGGTTTAAAGAATCTTTTGTAAATCTATCTGAACATGAATCACCCCATAAGGTGAAACTTGGGGATGACTATCAATACCCCATCAAAGGAAGTGGTGAAGCCTCCTACAACCTAGATTCTGGAAAGTCCTTGAAGATGAAGGAAGTTCTCTATGTACCTGGGCTCAAGAAGAATCTACTCTTTTTCTCTGCATTATATGCAAAAGGTATGAGGGTTGCATTTGTAGATGGCCAAGTCCTAATGTGGCCAAAGGGTAAAACTATTGATGATGTAGTGGTGATTGGAGAGCAAGAGGGAGGATTGTATAAATTGAAGGGACAACCTGAACATGCCATGGTGCATGATTCCATGGAGCCAAGTGAACTTTGGCATAGAAGACTTGCACATATGCACTACAGAGCATTACCAATTGCAAGTAAGGCTGTAGAAGGTCTTCCTGAAATTAAGACCAAGCATGATGGCATTTGCAAAGGATGTGCAAAAGGAAAGAACATAAAGAAGGCATTTCTAAGCAGTGAAAGCAAGGAAAAAAGTATATTGGAAATTATCCACTCCGATGTATGTGGCCCGATGTCATCCAGCTCTCTGAGTGGGTATGTTTACTATGTCTCTTTCATTGATGACTTCTCGATGAAGACTTGGGTTTACTTCTTGAAGAACAAAGATGAAGTGTTGGATAAGTTCAAGGAATTCAAAACCTTGATGGAGAACCAAACTAATAAGAAGATCAAAACATTCAGATCGGACAATGGTGGAGAATTCACCTTAGGTGACTTCAAGAAGCTATACAGTGATTCAGGAATTAAGAGGGAGTTGACTGCTCCTTACAATCCACAACAGAATGGAGTTGTAAAAAGAAACAACAGAACAATCATGGAAGCAGCAAGGGCAATGCTGCATGACCAGGATCTACCTATGCATCTATGGGCAAAAGTAGCTAGGACAGCTGTATATGTGCAGAATAGAACACCCCACAAGATATTGGACAACAAGACACTAGAATAGGTCTTCTCTGGTAAGAAACCTGAAGTCAACCATCTCAGAATATTTGGTTGTCCAGTATATACTCATGTGCCAAAGGAAAAGAGGACTAAGATAGATCCTTCAGGAAAGAAGGGTATCTTTGTGGGTTACAGTGAAAGCTCGAAGGCTTACAGAATATACTTTCCAGGGTTCAAGAAAATTGATGTCAGCAGGGATGTAACATTTGATGAAAATTCAGCATTCATCAAATCAAGGAAGACACCCGTTGAAGTTTATGAAGAACCTAAGGAAACTAGATTTCAAGACACTACCATGACTGAAGCAATTCCAGATGTTGATCATGAAATTGAAGATCTGCAACAACTTGTAGATCCACCCCGTGAGAATAACTCTCACAAGAGAAAACCTGCATGGGCTAGAGAGCTCATCCAAGATGCAGAAAGATATGGCATTCCAGAAGAAGAACACAGAGAAAAGAAGAGAACTAGATCACATACCAGCTATGTTGCTTTACTTTGTGATATCATGAACAAAGAACCTTCTAGTTATGAATAAGCAGCATAAAAGAAAGAATGGAAGGATGCCATGGTCGAAGAATACGAATCAATAATGAAGAATGATGTTTGGGATGTTGTCCCAAGACCTGAAGGGAAGTCTGTTGTGACTTCCAAGTGGATCTACAAGATCAAGCATGCTGCAGACATTAGCATAGAGAAATACAAGGCAAGATTCGTAGCTCATGGCTTCTCTTAGAAAGAGGGAATAGATTATGAAGAAAATTTTGCTCCTAGAGCCAGGTATACTTCCATCAGATCAGTACTTGCCTTGGCTGCAGTGATGAAATGGAAGATACACCAGATTGATGTCAAGACTGCTTTCTTGAATGGTGTAGTTGAAGAGGAAGTGTATGTGGAGTAGCCATTCGGTTTTGAAACACATGACAGGGAGTCATATGTGTGTAGATTGAAGAAAGCCTTGTATGGCTTGAAGCAAGCTCCCGGAACTTGGTATGGTAGGATGGACAGTTTCCTATCTAGTTTGGGATTTACCAAGAGTAAAGCGGATTCCAACCTTTACTACAAGGTTGAGGAAGAAAATCCTGTAATACGACTCCTATATGTGGATGACCTATTTGTAACAGGAGATGATAGAATGATTACCAATACAAACAGGAAGCTTGCTTCCGAGTTTGATATGAAGGACTTGGGGATGATGCACTATTTTCTAGGCACAGAGGTGTGGCAGAGTGCAGATGGGATCTTCCTTGGACAAGGGAAGTACACAGTAGATATCCTGAAGAGGTTCGGGATGATGGATTGCAAGGCCATGGCCACACCTATGGCATTGAACCTGAAGCTTCTATGTGATGCTTCATCTGAGCCGGTTGATGTCTCTATGTATCGTCAAATGATTGGGTCCTTGATGTACCTGATGAACACAAGACCATATATTTGCTTTGCGGTGAACACATTGAGCCAGTTCCTAACGGATCCGAGGAGTGTTCACCTGATTGCTGTAAAGCATATTCTAAGGTACCTGAAGGGTACAGTTGATTATGGGCTCAAGTATGAAGCCAATCAAAAGTTTAACCTGCAGGGTTATATTGATTCAGATTGGGCAGGCAGTGCTGCAGATAGGAAGAGCACATCTAGGTGTTTCTTCAGTATGGGATCAGGTGTGATCTCTTGGTTTAGCAGGATTGAGTCCTACGTAGCACTGAGTACAGCCGAGGTAGAGTATGTTGCATCCTGTTCGGCTAGTTGTGAGGTAGTATGGCTTTAGAAGCTACTATCAAAGTTATTTGATCCCCCACTAGAGACTACTGGTATCTTTTGTGACAACCAGAGTTGTGTGAAGCTGTATGAGAACCCTGTGTTCCACGACAGGTCGAAACACATTGAGATCAAATATCACTATATCAGGGATATGGTGCAGAGAGGAGCCGTGAAGCTCCTGTATATTACAACAAATGGGCAGATTGCAAATGTGTTGACGAAGCCACTAGCCAGAGTGAAGTTCGAATACTTCAGAGAGAGGCTTTGCGTTCTTCAAATCGACGACACTTCGAGGAAGAAGTGAAGTGACGATCCTTCACATGGATATGGATGTAAGCACTGGATGATGAGCATTAGGATGATGTTCTAGTTTCTGCTCTATATGATCAGTTGGATCATTTATATGTATGTATGTACGCATCATGTTGGATGCAGGATATGATCAGTTGGATCATTTATATGTATGTATGTACACATCATGTTGGATGATGGATATGATCAGTTGGATCATTTATATGTATGTATGTACGCATCATGTTGGATGCTGGATATGATCAGGTAGATCATGTATTTGTATATGTACCAGGTGGATACTTGTATGATCAGGTAGATCATGTACTTATGTATGTATTAGGTGGATGCATTATGTAAATCAGATGGATGCATTTGTATGATCAGGTAGATCATGTATTATGATATGTATCAGGTAGATACTTTGTATGCATCAGATGGATATACTGTTTGATCAGGATGATCACAGATGACGAGCTTCAGGATGTTGCTCCAGATGATACACATTAGGTTGATGGTATGATTATGATCAGGTTGATCATGTGATGATGTACATCAAGATGATGTATGGTGAGTATCGGTTTGATACTCTATGGCCATGGACAGGTTGTGCAGGTAGCATAGAAAAGACCCTTTAAAAATCGGGTAGGTAGAGCGGTGTGCTCGTAACATCCCGGGTTGCTCTATTGAGATCTAGACAGGTAGAGCGGTGTTCTCATAACATCCTGGGATTATCTGAGTAGGTTTTGATATAGGTAGCATAGAAAAGATCCTTTAAAATCCAGATAGGTAGAGCACTGTACTCGTAACATCTTGGGATGCTCTATAGAGATCCAGACAGGTAGAGCAGTGTGCTCGTAATATCCTGGGATGCTCTTTGTAGGTTTTGCTATAGTTTCACATAGAAAAGATCCTTTAAAATCTGGACAGGTAGAGTGGTGTGCTCGTAACATCCTGGGATGCTCTATCGAGATCCATATAGGTAGAGCGGTGTACTCATAACATCCTGGGATGTTCTAAGTAGGTTTTGTGAAAGTTGACATAGAAAAGATCCTTTAAAATCTGGACAAGTAGAGCGGTGTGCTCGTAACAGCCTAGGATGCTCTATTGAGATCCAGACAGGTAGAGTAGTTTTCTCATAACATCCTGGGATGCCCTGAGTAGGTTTTGTGAGGGTCAACATGTAAAAGAACCTATAGTCTGCGCTAGGTTATGTTGACGCACGTAATCAGTTCTGGGATCCACAGTATGGCCATTGATGATGAAGACCTGCAGGTGGTGGGCCTACATCCATCATGAAAAAGGGCTATCTCTATATAACTTCCTATGACGAGTAGATTCAGAGATTGATTGAGATAGAAACAGCATTGACGATGATTTGAAGATGATGCATCGATGACGATGATACAGAGAAGAAGACTTGTACTAGATGATCTGTGTCGAGAAATACCTTCCTAGTTAAGAGGGAGTGTTGATGTATATGTAACTTCAGAATGTATTTCATCTATATATTTATTGTACCCCTATAGAGATGTATTATTCCTCTATACGGAAGTGTCGTCATTTGTATTGACAAGTGTCGCAAGTGTGTTAGCTTGTCGATGGGTTATTAGACCACCTTGTAAGGGGTCGGCCCGATATAATGTAATATGAAGTTATTGTACCTAGCTAGACAAGTCAGCCCCATAAGGTTATTGGGAAAACAGGACAAGTATAAATAGAGATCGGGAGATCTCAATTTGGATCACTTCAGAACTCACACTTCCTTCACTCAGAAAGTGGCGCACATGTGAGGAGGAGGATCAGTTGCTAAGAGGAGTCTATCTCTTGTACTTTGGTTGAGCTATTGCTCTATCTATCTCTGAGGAAGTTGTGGGGTTTTTCACCTTAGGGTTTTCCCCATGGAAACTCTGTGTCTATTGTCTCTCATGCTTTTACTTCTTGTGATGATTGACATGCTTGTTATGATTGATATGCATTGATATACTGTACATGTTATTCTCTCAGTAAAGATCCTAGAGTATTGTGAATTAATGCTCAAAATTTAACAGCATTGACATTGATGGTCACTTTCTCTAACAGCTGCAGCAAGGCCTTCAAAGCCTCATCATTGGTCACAATTGCAGTTGGGGGAATATCAACATTCCTGACCCGCAACTTAGTGTTGATTGTGCTAACTACCTATGCTGATAATTCTGTTGGTGCCTTCTTTGAAACCATATCGCACAAGGAGTCCAGACGAGCAGTGAGCACATGGAAGCCTTCATCCATCTTCACCATCATTGTTTTATCCACTGTAGTGGATACATTAGTGATTGCTAGTATTAGTCGGCCCAACTGTGCTTCCGACGACAGGGGCATCCCACTGATTGTCCCAAGGTCCTGGTGCCCTTTTGTTCTTCCTTCTTCAAGATAATGCTCCTCAGCCCATGAGGTATGCGATGATTCCTCATCTGACATCTGACACGGTTCTTCCATGGATGGAACATCAGATGGTATCCCCGTAGACTCCTCCTCCTAAATAATTGGTACATGTCATTCGATGGGCCAGTTGTCGACGATCAGATCCAAGTCTTTGTCTGTTATCTTATAGGGGGTCTACAACCACTGTCTATCCAGATCGCGGCGCGCTTGCACGTAGATGCTCTGTGGACTGATTGAGAACTGGGAAATTCCCTTATACTTCTTGATAGTGGCCTGAGTCAACCACATAATCTACTCAGTGGCCACCTACAGTGCCTCCCAATATAGACAGATTTGTGTAGCACAATCCTTGAGTTGTTCTGGTTCCTGCACCCACCACAAGTTTTGGTAGCGCGCTCCCTTGATTTCTTCCACCCCATCCACCTCCATGCCTTGGTAGTTGTCAGGTTCCATCCAAGTGACCAATGTGACTAATATCAGCAGCCAGCTATAGGTGAATGCCCGCTTTCCTGCTTGGGCCGCCAATGCATCCTCCGTCAACTAGTTAAGTAGAAACAGGGACCAGTTGATATGCACACCTGCGACACATAGCTCTGCGCAGGTGATAACCTCAAAATTTTCTTGATTAGGTTGGGTGTTTCATAGAACTTTGGTAGCCAAGATTTGCGCCCCAATATTAACTGCAGGCTCGTTGATAGTGTCCAAGCAGTAAGCCCGTCCGTCTTTTTACATTTTCTACTACTTCTTTAGTCTTGATGCAAGATTTTTTTCATTGTTCTTCTCTCGAAAGTATTGCGATGGGTCGACCCCATCCTCTGGAAAGCCTCTGATCTCAAAAATCAGGTCCACCGTCACTGTGACCTGCCTATCCAACCATAACACCCCGCCATGAAAACAAGACAGCAATTGCTTGACGCAGGCATTGGCTTCCGTCAACCACTCGAAATGTGGCATGTAAATCAATCCCAACAACCCAAAATTTGCTAGACCGCATGCCCAGTCATGTGGAATGCATGGCGTTGCTCTAGTCTACCCCGCTTCTCATGGCAGAAACGGCTCCGTCATAATGTCTTCCAGTGCCAGCAAGTCGTGATCATCATACTAAAGCTGCATCAAGGATGGTACGATATCGGTGGTACAACTCATGCCAGGTGGGATTGGTGGCATCCGTATTTGATACCGCTGTTTCTTCTTGACCTTCCTCTGCTGCACCCTAGCTCGACATGGCGGTCGGCAGGCTGGGATATCCATGGCAAAAACACCTGCATGGACTGCAGATTCCACCACCCCCAAGATCGATGGGATCTTTGCAGGGATGCCTTTTGGCACTTGGGCAGTAGAATGGGTTTGCCGCTTCTTAGGCCGGTCGGAGCTAATCCGCATCCCTCCTCTCTTTTGTCAGACCATGAAAGACGATCCCACCGGCATGTTAGCAACTTCGTCCACTAAATTGACCTCTTCCTTAATAGGAACAGGGACGAGAGGTGACTCATCTTCACTAGAAATCTCCACCGTCTCCAGCTCACTCGGTATGCCATGCTTAATTCTCGCAGTGCCAACTAATGGCTCACCCTTACCTAATCCCAGAACTTACCCAACACACTTCAACTACTCTCTGCAACACAATCTCAACTGTTGGCAGGCGGTTCGATGAGGAAATATCGTAGTACTGCCAACACTGCGATACATCGAATGAGGGCGCGGAAGGAGTATTTTGTGTTAAAGTATACCGTAGTTGGCGGGTTTTGGGTCACTTGGAGCATATGTTATGTAATGTTGAGTCAATTGTACCGCGGTATGCATGTTTTTGGGTCATTTGAATTGAGTCAGTTAAATATTGGGTGATTTGTCCATAGTGTCGGTTAGGAATTCGTTAGTAAGTGGACAAACATTGTAATGGAAGAGGCCTATAAATAGATGAGATTTGTAAGTGTTAGAGAGACAATAGTGGGCAAGCGATAAGAAGGTGGATGTATACAGAGATCTATGTTTTGCTTCTGGTATATGACTATGACAGTAATACAATGATGATGTTTTGGTACGATCTTTGTGTAATGTTGCGATATATGAATGTTCTTATATTTTCTTGATGCAATGTCTGCTTACTGTTGCTGTGATGATCAATGTTGTGATTAAGTAATATGTTATAAATCCATGTTGAATGTTTAAAGTTTATGTTTAAGTACTGCAATAGAGTTAGTCCGTGCAGCCACAACTCTCCTCCTCCCTCGACGGAAACATGGTTCCGTCTGCTCTTCCTGGATACCTCGGGTGAGACCTCATCCACTCTGCGGGTGTTACAGGGCGGGCTCAAGCCTGCCCGGGCCAGTACCTAGGGACACTACGGTATGTGTCGACAGTGAGGTGAACCCCTATCGACTGAGGTCGTGTTGGTCAACATCAACCTTGCACAATTCCTCAACCGAACTCACTTGTCCCAAATGGTGCCTTCCAACCAACTTCGGCCCATTTTTATAGTGCCCAATCGAATCCCTCATAATCATAACTAAATCCTGCATTAACTCGGACTAAATCTTGTATTAATGACCCAAATCCATCGTCGATCTTGTCATCCAATCAACCGGATCCACCATTAATGCTCATCATTCAAACGAGCTGTTAACACCCAAAAAGTGCTCACTAGCTCATTTCCTTATTCACATGACCCATTTGTCCACTTTTTCACCATTTGAGCCTCTAAAGCCATCAAAAGGTCACCAAAATACCTTAATACACCCCTTTTTCCACTCAAAATGAATATTTTTCCTCAAAAAGCATAAAAAACCCTCAAAAAGGGTCCAGAATTCCCAAAAATATTAAAACGGGAATAAAAATATTCAAAATATTCAAAAAAGTAAAAAGGAGGGAAAAGGTACCTAAACCATGTTGGTCAATACCATTGGTTTCCTCAAAACCATAATGGTATTCCCCACCACCAAAAACTATAAAAAGGTGGTAGGGGCTCCTCACTTTCCATCCATCCATCATCCTATCATCATGCTGTCAAAATCTCTCATGAACTTTTGACCATTGTAGCTATCTTGGAGAAGAGACCTTTGGAGCTTGGAGCTACTCACCTTGGAAGTTGCTCAACAATCTTCACCACTTGGAGGTATCACTATTGCAAGCACTTGCTTGCCCCTATTCTTAATACAAAATTATTTTTTACATCTTGTTCTTGAATCGTTTTCAGAAAATTTTATTTGTTATATGCACATGCTAGTTTAGTTTAGATTTACATTTATAATTGTTGTTTTTTTGCTTTCAATCTTTGAAACTGCTATCACTTGTTGATAGGTTCCCATTGCACTAAGCTTGGTTGCAAAACCAAGCCAACATTTTTTTGGCGACTCAACTGGCTTCAAATTCTTAGATCTCAGTTTTTTCCTTTAGATCTTAGTTTTTGTTAGTTTTAATCAGTTTAATTCATAGATCTGCCATCCTAGACAGCAGATCCATTGCTGTTCTAGATCTTGGCCCTTTCTATTGCCATTAACAGCCCAAAATTTCCATTTTCGGGTTCGTTTTTTGGCGTCCGTTTTCGACTTTCGCCTCGCGGTTTTTTTCCTGACAGTCGCGTGGCTCGCCGAGGCTTCGTGGCCCTTTTACGCGCTGCATATCGCGGCTTCGCGGCCATTTGCCGCACTGCACATCGCGACTATGTGACGAAAACCCGCGTTGCACATCGCGGCTGAACCCCACGCTACCCATCGCGACTGTGTGACAGGAATCCACACTACACATCGCAGCTTCACAGCCGAAACCCGCGCGGCCCATCACGGTTGTTTTCCCGAAACCCGCGATGCAAGTTTTTTCAATTCGACCAATTTTTTGAAAAATATTTTTTGCTGTATTTTCTGCCCATTTAGCATATTTTACAGTATTAAATTTCCTGCATTTTTACAGCCATACAAAATCTTTTACTATTTAGAATGCTTCATTAAAAGTCTTTTGACAAAATTTTCAGAAATTGAAAGAGAGATTTTTCTGCATTTTATATAGATCAAGGTTTTACTATTTATTTGCTCGGTACTTTTCCCAAGCAATTTTTAAGAGATCCATTTATTTCTTGAAATATTTATGTTATTTGCTTCCCTTTAAATTATTTCAAAGATCCATTATTTTTGAATAGTTTTTTCAAGCATTTACATTTTAAAAAATGCCTTTATTTTTTGCAAAACTGGAAGTGTCTTTTATTTCATTTGTAAAATCGCCCAAGCAAGGCAAATCAATTTCAGTTTAAATACCACACTTGCACCCACTCTGCCACATAATTTAAACTGAGCCTTAAAATTTACCTTAAACTCAACCAACTTTTAACCCCACTTGGGGAGCACTTAAAAGAATTTTGTAGTTAGGTAGAATTGAGGGGATAGGTGTTCCAATAACACCCCTCAGTTATTACATTTGAGACATAGTTGTTGTCCATTAGGGAACCAAAATCCCCCAGTATTTTTTGGCACGATCACAACTAGTTTATCAGAGGGCCTCTCCCCTAGGAGGGTTGAAGTCGCGAGACTGGTTCCGTAGGCCTGAGTGGAATACCGCAATACATTCAGTAACCGAAGGATACCTTTTGCAGTTCTCGGGGTATCCCTGTATGGGGGTACTGTAGTAAAAGGACCAAACGACAGATTCACCTTTTCTGAACGTGTCATGAACAGGGTATCCTAGTTGCCACTCTTTAGGATTGTCTACCCGGTGTCCCTCCCGGTAGGGGGATATCTAGCCGTTGATTCAACACTCTATATTGTCTGACTTGGATTTTATCACCTTGCAGAGGATATCGTTTGTTGACTCACAATACTTCTAGTTAGGTGTTTGCATGATACATTACCCACATTTGGTCTAGTAGCACCTCTTTTTTCTAGAAACTGTTTGACTGTTGGTATTCTGACCAATTTTGTTGCATCCCTCCACTTATTATAGCACAACTGCTATAATAAGTGCTTTTTGAGGTTGATTTTTGGCCTGAGAGCCTTTATTTTCACTCCCCTTTTTTTTACACTCTTTGTTGCATTAGGGTTTCGAGTTTTTTTTTTACATCACCACCTTACACTAAATTTTTTTAATTTCTCACCATTTAGAATTTTAGACGATCTCGTCGTCTTCAAGGTGAACCCCCTCAGTTTAGTCTACTTGGCTCTCCACGTCACCGACGTCGAGCCTTATCCCTTGACTCGACACGTCATTGGCCAAACATACAGTTATCCGATTCTGACACGCCTCACTTCACATCTGATTCTGAGGCTGAATCCGAAAACCCTACTGAATTATTACCAACCAACCTCATGGCTGGAACACAATACGACCGACTTTTTACCGGTACTATTGGAGATACATCCACAAACCCTTCTACTATTGTGCCATCCATGGTAACAACAACCCCTCTAGTCATGCCTAATATAGGGGACACTCCACCTTTAGGTATGCCCAACACAGGACTACCTCCTATTATGGGTATGCCAAACATAGGAATCACACCACCTGTCATTACCACAACCCAGATCTCAGGAATTCCTGGAACTATTCCTAACCCCGGTGTAACCCATGTTGCACTTGGAAACGCTGGTCCATACCAAACCATAGCAGTTGGAGGACACATACTTTCAATACCTAGCATACCCTTAGGGGCTACTGGGCCACTACATAATGCCACCATAAATAGTTATGTCCCAGTCACTACGCCACACCCATCTGCTAGTTTACCTTACATGGCTAGTCTGAACTTACCATACTTAGCCAGGCTAACCAACAATCCTATCAGGCACAACCCTACATGGCCACCCATGCCTACAAAGCTCCCCTCGAACATACCCATGTTTGAAGGAAAACCTGGGGAGGACCCTCAAAACCACATAATGTCTTTTCACCTATGGTGTTCATCTAACTCCATAGTGGATAACTCCATTCGTCTAAGACTGTTGCAACGAACGTTCACTGGCTCTGCATCCAAGTGGTACATCGAACAACCACATGGGACCCACCATACTTTTACGTCTCTCACCTCCACTTTCCTTCAGTTTTTTCAGCTGCCTGTACGTTACGATGCATGAATTGAAATACTGTTGTCTTGTAGACAAAACACAGCTACCCACATCACAAACCACATCCATGAGTGGCACAAGCATCGTAGCCTCTGTAAGATTAAACTGGATGACCGTATATTTTAGGACTGGTTTCTTAAATCACTCCTACCCCTCATAGAAATAGACGTAGCTTCCGAATGACCCCAGTCAGAGGAAGAAGCTATCCTAAAAGCTCAGCAATTCGACCTAATTTACACCCAATCACGCTATCTCTACACCATCAAACCAGACGCCCCATGAGGTGATTCTTCACGTGGTGACGCACCGGGGGCATCACATGCCATTGATGGTATTATTGGCCAAGTCACACCGCAAATTAAACCTTTTAGCATGGTGAGCACCATAAATGCCCCAGACCTCTCTAGGGCTACATCTAATTCTACAGCGACAACTTCCTACGCTCCAACGTATCAGACTCATCACACTCATGGACCCTCTTGTCCACAACATTGCTATGGGAAAGTGCCATCGGCATATGTACCTCCCACATACTATAACCAACCTGCCACCCAGAACCCGATTCAGTTCCTGCCTCAACCAATGTATTACCCACAACAAGCTACAACAGCTAACCCAACACCTCCAATAGCTCAGGGTTACCAACAACCCAGCAGGTAACTGGACCACCTCCAGCCCCACCAGCTTATTATCCACCGCAACTTGCTCCCGCACCTGTGGCACCCCAAAATCTTCCCACTGCTCAAGGGCAAGTGTACACACAACACAATCAGCCCCAACATCAAAACAACCAACGCAACCAGGGTGGACAACAAAACTGTGGAAGAGGACATAACTGCGGCAACAACCAACAACATAATCAAGGTCCACCACCTCCCAATCCTCCAAATAACAACAACACAGCTCCTCCCAACCAGAATCCGGATCGTCATCCCAAGCAGCCCAAAAACAATAACCTAAGAACAAACCACCCATGTTCTATATGCGGGGTCTATGGCCACTACACACATGATTGCCCACATTTGGAGCGATCTCGACAACTCTGGACTAATGATGCCCATCGCCAAGGGCACGCAGCTCCTCAGGCGCCACCCAACCCCCCACCCCCCTCAGCAGCAACCTTTGGTGCTGCAAAACCCCTTACCAACCCAAGGCGTAGTGAACACTCAATCGTTGGCTCCCCCTCAAGGCAACGCCCCACCACAACAACAGATCACTTATGCCACTCCTGATCAACCCATGTTTGATTTAGGTACCCACCACTTGTTAATGATGTCATCCGCTGATGTCAACCTCCAAACACGTCGGAACCAATATGGATCCACCCCTGAAGACCCTCCCGCTGACAAAAACACTAACGCTCATCCCACTGATCAGATGTTACATATACCTCCGGTTCCACTTGATGGCACCTCTAAAGCACCTCGCTTCCCACTTCGTCGCATCAACAATAACCCCAATGCTCGCGCTGCGTCGAATTATAGCATTGTAGACAATTAGCCCAGTCTCCTGCAGCCATATCTGCTTTAGAGGTCTTAAAAAATTGTCCTTCACAGTGCAAGACTTTGCTCTCTGCCATTGGTGCTATTGACCCCAATGATTCACAACTGATGGCATTCGATTCAGACCAGTCCGAACCACGCCTGCCTTCCACTTTAGCATTCCAAGTTTCTGTTTCCGTTCGGAATCTTGTCATCCATCGCTGCATTATCGATGAAGGTGCCTCTGCATGCATTATGTCCACATTCGTTTGGAAGAAGTTGGGATCCCCTACTCTCCAGTAGTCCATCACTGCATTGCGAGCCTACGACGGCCGTTCGGCTCAACCCCAAGGTTTGTTAGCTAATGTCCCCATTTAGCTGGCTGGTAAAATTGTGCTCATTGACATAGAGGTCATCAATGCCCAACTTGATTAAAACCTCTTACTTGGTCGCAGCTACATGTATGCCATGCGGGCGGTTGCCTCATCCATTTTTCATACCATGATGTTCCCCCATGATGGACGCATGGTCAAGGTCAACCAACTCACCTATTATGATCCCAAGGCCCCCGCTGCACCCGAAAATGTTCTCCCCATGGTTGAACAACCTGTTTGTGGTGCAACTACCTCGTTCGTATCCTCCATGGGACCCAGACTTTACACCGAGTCACCTATGACTTCCACTTTTCCATCGATCTCACCACCTTTACCGGTAACAAAAACATCGGATTTGTGCACCCTGTCGCACACCACAACAGCCTTCGTCACTACCACGAACACCCATAGTGCCTACTCATATTGGCACAACGCGAATTCACACCATCCCGTTCTTGTTCCCATTCGCCGGAGTTGTTAATTCGCCAGTAATGGCTACACTCAACCTTCCTGGCTTAACATTAGGGATACCTGTATGGTACTTACCTGCTCCAAGCCCCCCGCCAACTCCAACTGTTATCCTACAACCGGTGCAACCCATTGTCACCACTAGTCAACCACCTCCCGGTGTCACTACCCCTTCGTTATCTACGAATCCCCCTCCTTTTATCAAGCCCACTGGGGGCAGAGGCCCACAACCATACACTGTTGTACCCCCTCCCGTTACTCATCTACAAAACAGACCTCCCCCAATAGTGACTACGGCATCAACATCCAGAAATGCTCCACCTCCGTTATGGAACACAGGGGGCAGAGGCCCACCAACTTATAACACTGGACTCATAACTCGCAACCCCCAAGGTAGCTAAAAACCCCCCAGCTATTCGTATTCCCCCTAAGTGCTCATTGTGTGATGACGTAGGCCATGCCACTCATCAATGTCCACAATTACCTGCACTCCAGGAACACATGAATATGTTGGATGACGACACCAGAATTCCAGTAGTAAGACTCGAGCCACCTCCTCAGCCTCGCGACAAAATACTCCACACTAACCACCCTTGTGCGATATGTAGCATTTATGGCCATTATTCACACCACTGCCCTAATCTCCCAGATTACAGAGCAGCGTTGTACAAGTTGAATAACGTCGACTTAGAGATATCTCCTCCCCTCATCGAGGAGATCTACCCTCCGAGATCATCTTCTTCGGAAGAATTCAATACCATATATATGATTTCAACCACATACAAACCAGAACCCGTCGATTTATGGTCTGATTACTTCCATACTGATGAGCAAATTTTAGAAACACTCACTGCACCGGACTACCCTTGGGACGATATGCATCATCGCTCATACTTCCTCCCTGGGGTGTCTACATCCACCGCAACAAACCAGCTATCACTCGAGTCAAACGATTTCCTACCAACTAAGGTTGACTGGTTCAAGGACCCCATCCCAGCACCAGATGCCTTCGAAGAAGGGAACATGTCCAACATTTCCCCTATTATACAAATCGACATTTCCACCACACCTGGAAAACCTGAGCTCATCTCACTAGGTGCATCTTGCACTCAAGCGAAAACTCAGGCATATAAGAAACTCTTCCAAGAGTTTTGTTATGTCTTCGCCTGGTCTTACACCGAGATGCCTGGCCTCAACCCCAAAATTGTGGAACATCACATCAACACGTGGCCCAATGTGGCTCCTGTCTGACTAAAACAATGGCCCATCCACCCGTCCAAGCTCCCAGCTGTTAAAGTTGAGATTGAAAAACTCCAAAAAGCAGGATTCATATATGCTATTGCCTACACCACCTGGGTTTCAAACCCAGTGCCAGTAAACAAAAAAGTGGGCACTATATGCGTTTGTACTGATTTTCGAGACCTCAACCTCGCTTGTCCCAAAGACAACTTCCCCACACCTTTCATTGACCAACTAATCGATGAATGTGCGGGACATGAGGTCCTTTCTTTTATGGACGGTTTCTCCGGATACAACCAAATAAAAATCCGTAAAGAAGATCAATATAAGACATCTTTCACCACCCCATGGGGCACCTTCGCCTATCGCGTCATGCCTTTTGGCCTCAAGAATGCTGGAACCACCTTCCAATGTGCCATGACTTATTACTTCCACGATCTCCACAAGATCATAAAAGTTTATCTGGACGACCTCACCGCTCGATCTAAGAAGCGATCTGACCATTTAGAGGACCTTCGACAAGTTTTCATTCGTTGTCGAAAATACAACATCCGCTTGAACCCTCTCAAATGTGTCTTTTGCGTTACATCAGGTCGCCTGCTAGGGTTTGTTATCTTAGAGAAAGGCATCACTGTAGACCCCTTAAATGTCCAAGCCATTCTAGAGTTACCGTCACCCCACACATTAAGACAATTGCAAATCCTACAAGGGAGGTCCAACTTCCTCCGCCACTTTGTCCCTGGCTATGCCACAATGGTCCACGGTTTCCTACGACTACTACGTCTGCATACCCGTTTCATATGGGACCAACAAGCGGAGACAGCTTTCACCAACTTAAAGAAAGCACTAACAAACGCCCCGTTGATTTCTCCTCTAGATTTCACCAAAGATTTCACCCTCTATGTTTCAGCATCTGAGCATGCCGTATCTGGAGTTCTTGTACAAGAAGATACTGCTCGCCAAGAGCATGTCATCTACTATGTGAGCCAGACCTTGTCCGGCCCACCCCTCCGATACCCACATGAAGAAAAGATGGCCCTCGCCGTCATTTTTTCAGTACAAAAGATGCGACATTATATTCTCCTAAGCCACACCACAGTCGTAGCTAATTCCAATCCTATGGTTTACCTCTTGACGCATCGCGTTCTTCAAGGCCGCGTAGCTAAATGGGTGATTATCCTACAAGAGTACGACCTTACTTTCAAAACCCCAAAGAGCACTAAGGCCCTAGCACTAGCTCAACTCATCACAGATCTCCCATCCTCCTCGTCATCACCCGATGTCCAAACAGACCTCACTGACGACCACATTTTCATCATTTCGTCTGACGACCCATGGTACAGAGACATCTTAATCTACCTCCGCACACAAAAATTTTGACCCCACATCAATTATGACGGACACCGTCGTATACGACACCACGCCCCCCGGTACCTCTTGTTAGGCGATGTACTTTATCGACGCGGCGTCGATACCATCCTACGACGCTACCTATCTCATAACGAGGCAGAACAAGTCCTTAATGATTGCCATAGCGGTTCCTGCAGAGGCCACTTCTCTGGCATGGCCACTGCCCAAAATATCATCCGCGCAGGTTACTTTTGGCCTTCATTATTTACTGATTGCATCACCGCAGTCAAACATTGTCAAAACTGCCAACTTTTTGCCCCAAAAGAAAGAACCCCACCCGCCCCCCTTCATCCAGTCGTCACTGCCGGACCATTCTGCAAATGGGCCATCGACTTCCTCGATTGCAATCCCACGTCATCCAGCGGTCACAAACACATTATTGTGGTCGTAGATTATTTCACCAAGTGGGTGGAGGCCATGCCAACTTACAATTGCAAGGCCGACACCGCAGCACATTTTTTCCTAAACCATGTTATCACTCATTTTGGAGTGCCAAAGAAACTCGTCTCAGACCACGGCTCTCACTTCAAAGACGCCGTCTGGAGAGAACTATCAACCTAACTAAAATTTGAACACCATTTCTCCTCCGCCTACTACCCCCAAGGAAACGGCCAAGTCGAAGCAATCAACAAAATTTTGAAAACCATCCTCCAGCGTACTGTAGACAAAAAAAAATCAAATTGGCTCCACATGCTCTTCCCGGCACTATGGGCATACCTCACATCAACCAAAACAGCCACCGATTTTACCCCTTTCCACTTAGTTCATGGTGTCGAGTCCGTCCTCCCCATTGAGTGCCATATTCCAACCCTACATATGGCCGTTGAACTCCTACCGGACACTACCCCAATTGAGCAATGCTTACTACTCCTGGAACAGGCCGATGAAGATCGACGCATAGCCCTTCAAACCATGGAAGCAACCAAGAACCGATCCAAACTGAGTTATGATAAACATGTCCACCCAAGAAATTTTACTGAAGGGGACCTTGTCCTCGCCTACGATCAAGCTCATGACAAAACCGGGAAAAGAAAGTTTGTGTCCATGTGGCAAGGCCCATACATTATACACACTTGCCTCGGATAGGGGGCATACATTCTGACTGATTCAGAAGGAAACCCCCTACGCAACCCACGCAACGGGTTGTACCTCAAGCGATTTTACCCATAGTAAACCTGATGGACACCACCGTCCATTATTATACAGTATTATTTTCTTTTTCCACAAAAAATTCAAAAAACCTAAATATTTGTTTTCTCTACATGACCACAGATGGATCCTGTTCCACTCGGCTACGTCGGTTTTGCTGATGGTGCAAGCCGTTGGTCCCCCAATCTGGCCTCTGCAGCTTGGGTAATATATTCCCTGTCACATGAGTTTATCCACATTGACGGAGTGTGTTTAGGTGCTGCCACCAACAACCAAGCTGAATACGATGCCGTGACCAGTCTCCTGGCTGCAGCTCTCCAAATGAGCATACGTCACCTTAACATTTTCTTGGACTCACAACTCCTTGTTTCCCAGCTCAACAATGATTACCAGGTACGCGATCCCTGTCTTTTCAGAAAATTCTTGCGCACTAAACAAATGGTTCGACAGTTTGAATCCATTTCATTTACACATGTCCAAAGAAATCTCAATAGTGTAGCAGACCATATGGCCAACAACATTCTTGACTGGCACACCAATCAAATCATTTCATAAACAAAATGCATCCATGTGCATAACATGTGCCTCCATGGGCATATATATAAATATGACAAACAAGCATCCACATGCATAACACGTGCCTCCACGGGCATATACAGAAAATCAAAATGCTGCATCCACGTGCATAACATGTGCCTCCACGGGCATACAGAAAATCAAACATGCCTCCACGGGCAAACAGAAAGACAATAAATGAATCCATGTGCATACACGACTATATACCAACAAAATATATATATATATCATCATAATATAGTCAAAACATGTCATAGGTGCCCTTAGCACCCAATATACAAAAATACATCAACCGTACAAAAAAATACTTCCCCATATGCTCATCAGCAGTTGGGGGTAGATACAATATCATCTAATCATCACGGTCCCTAGGCTCCTCTGGTGCCTCCTTCGCTGGCCCTGCCGGATCATGCCGAGCCCGAACTCTCCTCTCCGTTGGCCCCGCTGGAGCATCTCATAAACGAATCCTCCCCTCCACCGGCCCTGCCTGATCCTGCCGAGCCCCCTCTCTCCACTCAGCCGCCAGCAACGCTGCTCTCAGCAGGATCGAGCGCCACTCACGCGGCTCATCGAAACATAGCTTGACGATGTCCCGATCTAAATCCCTCCACCCATCCTCTAGGAATCCTTCCAGAATCATATCTAGTGTCTCTCAGACACCCTCCATAGCATCATCTCGAGGGCCAGCTCCTCGACCGCGAGCCCCAAATCCTCGACCATGCGGAGGCGGTACCGCTACAGGAGGTGGAGTAACCACCATCGCCCGTCCCCTATGAGCCACATAGTTGGTTGGTGGTACAGGACCAACATCTGCACAATCACACAAGCAACAATCATATAAATATCTAACTATAGTCATAACAAAACACATCTAAAAAATGATATAGTAGAGAACAAGACACAAAACATACCATCTAAACCCTAGGCCTATCCCTGGGCTCGAGGCATCTCCGGATCTCCTCGATAATCCATACCACCATATGGATAGTCCTCAATCAGCAAGGGGATCTGCTCCCACTGCTCGTACATCTCCTGCGAAAAGAACCTGTGGATGCCACCACCACCGCGAGGCATCATCTGCCCCCACCGCACCATCCGCAGCTCGCTCACCAAACCATCCTGAACCGGCACCCGTGGCCGCAAAGTCGGTACCCGCTAAAGGAAAAAACAACACAAAAAGGAGGCATAGCAGAACTCTCCCCCCTCCCGACTGACCTTGTTCAGATCTCTTCGGACACCAGCCAAAAACATCTGACCCCATGCATAGTAGGTCCCCCTCAGCACAGAATCCACCATCATCGTTTGTCCCTCCGACAAACGATGTGGCGCTGCAGCACCCAACACCCGCAGAACACAAGCCCCGACAGCCCGCATGTCCCACTCCCGCAATGATCTCAGACTCAGAGCGATGTTCTGCACAATCACCCCAGGAACACAGAAGCTCTCCAGGAGATCCTCCATGTCCACACCTGCCGGGATCCTCGGTAGAAGATCCCCCACCTCCCCTAAGCGAGGTAACCCGGTAAGAAAATATACATCAGTAAGGGTGATCTCCAACCTCTCACTGCCAACAATAAAGGCACTCTCTGCAGGAACCCACCAACTCACCAATTTGTTCAGTAGCGGTCCTACTGAACGCATTGGTGGAATCTGAGCAAACTTTAGGAGTCCACTCACCGCCAGAGCCTACCGGACCCCTTGATCAGTCTGAATCCGAACCATCAAATCCTCCTCCATCTCTCAGTCTCGCCATGACACCAATGGCCTCCTCAACATCCTACCAAAAAAAAAAGAAACTTTTAGCACCAGAGAAAAATTTTCAAAAAATACCATCGCGGCTTTTCCATAAAAAACCGCGATGATCATCGCGGCTTCCATACAAGAACCCACGATGAACATCGCGGGTATTCGCCAGAAAGTCGCGATGAACATCGCGACTGTCTCCCCCATACTCACGATGAACATCACGACTTTCAACCTGACAGTCGCGATGAACATCGCAACTGTCAGCCTCAAACCCGCGATGTCCATCGCGGCAAAAGAGACGAAACCCGCGATATTCCACGTTGGAAGGCCAACATGGAATTTCGCGGCCTTCGGGGGCCCGCTGCTAACCAAAAAAGACATAATTGAAAAGGCTAAGGCGAATAGGGTTACCTGAAACTCGCGGAATAAAAAACCAACGGTCAGATCTCCCAGAAATCAAGAAAGAGCTCTGATTGCTCTGCCGAACTCACACGTAACAATGACACGTCATATGGACCCCACAACCTATTTATAGAAATTCCACCATTCTTCAAACAACCATTCCGGTGTCATACCACGTCCGTTCCTCAAACCATTGGTACCATTTGAATCAGCACAGCGAGAACTTCATGATAGTTCCTTCCTTTTCCTGTTTTCACTAGCTCCATTTTTTGACAAATTTTTCACACCCTCCTCGCCTTGGTTTGCGTGCCACATCGGTCGTCGTCCATTTTTGACAAGTCTTATATCGCCGAATTCAGTTTTCCGCACTCGTGATGATGCTTGAGATCATTTCTCGCTCTCACGCCTACATTTTTTGGGAATTTTTTCCATGCCCCCTCATCGCCTCGGTTTGCATGCCACATCGGCCGTCATCCATTTTTGACAAGTCTTATATCACCGGATTCAGTTTCCGTGCTCGTGATGATGCTTGAGATCATTTCTCGCTCTCATGCCCAAATTTTTTGGGCATTTTTTCCATGTTCGCTCGTTGCCTCGGTTTGCGTGCCACATTGGCCATCATCCATTTTTGACAAGTCTTATATCGCTAGATTCAGTTTTATGCACTCATGATGATGCTTGAGATCATTTCTCGCTCTCACGCCCAAATTTTTTGGGCATTTTTTCCATGCCCCCTCATCACCTCGGTTTACATGCCACATTGGCTGTTGCCCCTTTTTTGACAATCTTTATGTCATCGGATTTAGTATTCCGCACACATGATGATGATTGAGACCTTTTCTCGCTCTCATCAATCCCTTTTTTGTTCGGTATAATTTTACCCCTTTTTCGGGCCGAGCAATCCCTTTTACGAAAAAGGCACTTAGGGAGTTCCTGTTAAGCTTTTTTCTGACTCCTAAAACAATGAAAAGATCACCGAGCAACCTTGCTTCCTTTCATGCTCGCTAAACGTATCTGAAAGGGCGTCTACCTGGTATAATTTTACCCCTTTTCCGGACCTTGTAGACTAATTACGAAAAAGGAATACTCTAGTCACATCGGCTAGAAGAGTTCTCCATTTGCATCATTTTATGCTTTTTCGGGCCTTGGAGACTAACTTATGAAAAAGAACACCAATGGAGTCCTCTTACCGCTTTCAGACTCTCTAAACATGAAAGCGACCACGAGCAATCACCATCCTGGGCTCGTAAAACCAATAGGACAGTACTCACAACCACTGCAGAGTCTTCTTATCGTTTTCAGACTCCTTAAAAATGAAAGCACCAATGACCAAGAACAGTCCTAGGCTCACAAAATCCACAGGATAGTACCATTTCAGAGCACACTTTTATCCCTTCTTGGAGCTCATTAAAACTACGAAGAAGGACCCAATGGTGCTTCTTGGCGCAACAACAGATCACATCTACTCATATGGCAGCTTCCCCATTTTGGTCGCCTTTGTTCAGAGTATTCTGCATTATGTCACCCTGAGAATCCCTCGACAACACCCATCATCTTGATCCCCCAGAGTCAACACATACCCTTCAGTCCCTAAAAGCTATGATCCCCGCACCTACAAGTCAGTTCCCTACACTACCAGGTCAACCATGTTATCATGCTCTGAACAAAGGAAGTTTGAGTCTACCCACTCTATCACCCCAGTTACTTCCCATCCCCACAAGTATGTCAGCCCTACCATCAGTACTACCACACTTCAGTTCTACACCTCGCGCTCCTATCAAGGAAACATCATTGACTTGTTAATTGCTGGTCTCCCTTTGTCGACGACAACCAAATTTATTCCAGAGGATAGACCTAGAGGTCCCTGTGTCTTGGACTCATCACCATTTACGATGAGTGCCTACGAATCATTTCGAGAAGAGTCCTCAGTGCCTCTCCAAATGGTTGTTTCTCACATGCTCGACTTCAACACCTTGATCGCATCGTTGAGACTCGCACAGGGTATTGGTCCTTTTAGTTATTAGTCGAAGACCCCGGATACCACATGACTCTTCCACATTTGAGAGTCTACTTATGGAAACAACCAATTACATTTTTTCTATAGATATCCGGGTTGCGCATGGCGACAGTATTCAGATATACCCCAGTTTTATACTCCCTCGAGTATACAGTTACATGTACTTCTCGGAGATGACTCACAGTCATTAGGTCCCTATAGATGTTGGACACCTTCAGTTTCAGCAGTTCATCAGTTATTCCAGTGTATCAGTTATTGAGATTAGTCATGTTATGATCATGAATACATCCCAAAATAGTGTCCCCTTTGGACCATTATGATGTACCAACATATTTTTTTAATGTATTTTTCAGGTCCCCCTTCTTGGGACTAATTGTTATATATATGTCTTGACACGAGCATGGGTATGCCCGCCTCGTCCATTATCAGAGATTATTCCTCATTCATATTGAGGCCATGTAATATTGTTTATTTTGCAGCTTCCAAGGGCCATGGATCCAGTCTCCAATCGGTCTCTTCTCTTCCCCAAACCCTAGAAAAAAGACAAAAGAACTATGATGTC
Organism: Larix kaempferi; assembly: GCA_027924585.1. NCBI lineage: Eukaryota > Viridiplantae > Streptophyta > Pinopsida > Pinales > Pinaceae > Larix > Larix kaempferi. The sequence continues at coordinate 206,223 of BSBM01000995.1, read as the reverse complement.
TATCGGCCATACGATGATCTCCTGCCCTCACACATCAGGGGGCAATCTGTTAACACCCAAAAAGTGCTCACTAGCTCATTTCCTTATTCACATGACCCATTTGTCCACTTTTTCACCATTTGAGCCTCTAAAGCCATCAAAAGGTCACCAAAAGACCTTAATACACCCCTTTTTCTACTCAAAATGAATATTTTTCCTCAAAAAGCATAAAAAACCCTCAAAAAGGGTCCAGAATTCCCAAAATATTAAAAAGGGAATAAAAATATTCAAAATATTCAAAAAAAAAAAAGGAGGGAAAAGGTACCTAAACCATATTGGTCAATACCATTGGTTTCCTCAAAACCATAATGGTATTCCCCACCACCAAAAACTATAAAAAGGTGGTAGGGGCTCCTCACTTTCCATCCATCCATAATCCTATCCTCATGCTGTCAAAATCTCTCATGAGCTTTTGACCATTGTAGCTATCTTGGAGAAGAGACCTTTGGAGCTTGGAGCTACTCACCTTGGAAGTTGCTCAACAATCTTCACCACTTGGAGGTATCACCATTGCAAGCACTTGCTTGCCCCTATTCTTAATACAAAATTATTTTTTACATATTGTTCTTGAATCATTTTCAGAAAATTTTATTTGTTATATGCACATGCTAGTTTAGTTTATATTTAGATTTATAATTGTTGCTTTTTTGCTTTCAATCTTTGAAACTGCTATCACTTGTTGATATGTGCCCATTGCACTAAGCCTGGTTGCAAAACCAAGCCAACACGAGCGCCATTAATTAATTGTCTTAAGTTTTGGTATTTATTGTTGATTTGACCCAGTCGCGACCCTGCCACTGTCGCGGACCACTCCTAACTTGCGGCGCAAGACTCCCTTCCTGTGCATTCTTGTTCCTGTCGGTGCACCATCCTACCACCAAGCAAACTTGATTTTTTTGTTTTTCATGCGAATCAAGCATCGCGCTGCTCCAAGCCCGACCTATAGGGCTTCAACCTGCTACCATTGATCAACTTCAGGAGCATCGCTCCGTCTAATTGCTACAACTGAACTGCTCCTCCTGAAGCTATGTGACTGATGTGATATGGACCCAGCTAATGCATTTGCAATTTTCCTGCGTGTTTCACAAACTTGTGTCATACAACAGCACCAAGTCACCCTACTGAAACTGTTTGTTTTTCATGTGGCGACCTTCTTCCAGTTGCACTAACTGCGCTAGACATTTTTCTTATGCCACTGTAGCATCCATACCTGTTGCTGCTGCTATGCATAGACTCGAAATGATGTACTCCATAGGCATAATCGCTTCTTTCTCATACACCAGCTTGAATGGTGTCTGTCCCGTCAAACTTTTACACGTGGTGCGATACGCCCACAAGACTATTGGGATTTTCAGATCCTAGTTATCGCAGTTCACGTTGCACACCCTTTGTCAGTGCATGCTCCAAGATCTTGTTGAAAGCAATATCTTGGGGTAGCCGAAGTGAGTGACGATGTTGTCAAACAAGAACCACGCAGCTTTGTTCGCAGAACAATCAATGACTGGTGGAGCCTCCACCCATCTCGTCAAGTAGTATGTCGCCATGATGATGTATCTTGGACCATTCTGCTTCCCAGGTGGGTTGATTGGTCCCACGAAATCCACTTCCCATTTTTCAAATGGCTTTAGTGTCAGTTGAGGTATTAGCGACATCTTGTCTCTCCTGGATGGCTTCCTAGTTCTCTGACAAACATCATAGGACCGCGCATAATCGGTCGCATCATTGTACAGTGTGGGCCACCAGATCCCTGTGCGAAGCACCTTCCTATCAGTCGCACGACCGCCATAGTGCCCCCCAACCACTCTTGTGTGCGCTTCAGACAAGATCTACCCTTGATCATGAGGCAAAACACACCGTCGCAGTATCTCATCGGTGCCCAATTTGTATAAATCGCCTGCAATGAACGGGAAATCTGTAGCCTTGACCACCAACTGCTTCTTCTGACTAGTTGTAAACTCTTCGGGTGCGGTACCTGTTGCCAGAAACTGAATGATTTCTTCAAAGTAGCCATTAGCTACTTCAAACTTAAAAAGTTGCGCATCAGGCAACCCCTCCTCGATGTTAGTTGGTTCCTCTCCTATTTCAATCCGCGATAGATGATCAGGTCCAGCATTCAACCTCCCGGGCTTCACAATCACTTCAAAATCAAATTCCTGAAAAAGAAGTAGCCAGCGACAGATCTCCCCCCCAACACAGTTTTATTGACCAGGTATTTCAATGTAGAGTGGTTTGTGAACATCTTACAATGTCCTCTTTATAACTAATGTTGAAACTTTTGGAGTGCATAAACCATCGCCAGGCCTTCCCTCTCCATAGTGGTATAGTTTCTTTCTACTGATGCCAACTTCCGACTTGCGAAAGCGATGGGGTGATCTAGATCCCCCTCTCTTGGTTGGGAAAGCACCACTCCAAGTGAACATGGAATTCCTTACTCTAGTCTAGAAATACCAGTATCGGTGCCGAAGCCATTTTAGCCTTCAGCATCTTAAAACTATCTTGACATTCGGGGCTCCACTGGAATACCGCATCCTTCTTCAACAACTTCTCCATAGGGGCGGTGATCGCTGCATACCCCCCGATGAACTTACAATAATACCCCTCATGTACCAATGTCGCTCTCAACCACTTAACATTATTTGGCATTGTTAAGATAAGGATAAGTGCGATCTTTGCTGGATCGACTAACAATCCTTTCTTGCACACATTGTGACCCAACAGTATGCCAAATGGTGCACAAAATATGCACTTCTTCAAGTTTAGTGAGATCTAATGTTGTCGACAGTGCTCCAGCATCAATTGCAGGTTTTCCAGATGATCCCGGATCAAAACATAGACTGTCCAGTCATCCACGTATACCTGCAAAAAATTCTGAATGAAATCCTTGAATGCAGAAACGACAACCCGTGACAATATCGCAGGTGCATTCTTCAACCCAAACGACATCACTATGTATTGAAAACAACCCCATTCTATCAGAAAAGTCATCTTGTGGTGGTCTTCCTTCGCAATGTGGATTTGATGATAGCCTGAGAACCCATTCGTGAAAGAATACATCTCTTGACCACCCACACCTTCGAGTACCTCATCAGTAAACGAGGTTGGAAAGGGATCATGTAAGCAGGCATCATTCAACTTCCGCAAATCGACACAAATGCACACCTTGTCAGTCTTCTTGTCCTGCACCACCATAGGACTGATCCATTCTAACTCTTCAACTAGTTCAATAATACCAACATCCAACATGAGATCAAGTTCTACGTTGACCCTCTCCTTATGGCGCGGATTCATCCGGTAGGGTCGCTGCCTGATTGGTTTAGCGTCTGGTTTCAACGGGATCTTCATCTCCCCTAAATCGCCCAAAATACCTTTCATATTAGAAAATTTCGTAGGAAAGAGGTCTTGGAATTCATGCAACAAGTCAGTGACCTTTCCCATCATCTCATCATCCCAATAATCTCCAACATTCGCTAACTTGGGAGTGGTCTTTTTCCAAATATTGGTCTTACAGAGCTTCAAGGGCTGGCTCATTGGATCACTTGGCACATTAGGTGCTACCACATCACAACTCCCTTCAGATTCCAGAATGTTGACATTCTGCGGATCATCACCATCTTCGGGCCCACTAGTAATATTATAATATTCCATCTTGGATTGCATATAGTAGTGCGTGTGCGGATCCGCAGGATATGCCACTAGAACAACCTTCAGAACCACATCGCGGATGAGCTGCATTGCATTATGGACATTCGGGTTGGGATCTGCGAAACTGAATGTATGAGTAAAACAAATTGTCAACTCCAACAATGTAGTGATTTCTCCCTGCAATTTAGCTGCAGTGTACCATGATCACGGCATTTCATCCAAAGTATGGATAAATGTATGGACCCACTCATATCGTGGTCACGATGCCCATAATGTATGACACTCCATCAAATGACTTCCAGGGTTATCTCGACCATCATATTTCCCTGTGTGATAAACCTCGGTATCGCTGAAGCGAACCGTCATCAATCTCTTGCATTGGGACAATCCGCCCACCAACGTTCTAGAGCAACCTTCAATGCTTCCTCCAATGCCAACAATCGCTATGGTTCTAAAACTCTTTTCTCGAACTCCACCAGAAATTTAGACAAGCTAGGTAGCCTCTCATATATTGGTAGTGTAACTATTTCGGTCACAACACGGCATAACAACTGCGTGATTAACCTGCACTTGTGGAGCGATACCTCATGGAAGCGATTCTGCCAATGTTCTAAAGCATTGTCAGAGTCGGAAGACGCAGAGCTGTCACTGCGCCATCCAAGCTCACGATTGGTAGTCAGATGAATATAATCCTTAGAAATATTGAATGCATGGTCCCATCCGCTGGGATCTTCATCCTTCACTAGTTCAATGTATCTGCGTCCTTCAACCGGATCCAACGGGGCTATAACTCTGAGATCACGGTTTTCAAAAGTCATCATCCGCCTTTTAAAGACTATGACTGCTCCATTGTTGTTAGCCCATCCAATCCCCAACAATGCGGGATAAGAGCTTCCACCTTCAACTACTTCGATGATGTCGAAGTCGGCATAAGTCTTCATTCCCTCGATGTCCACCACCAGGCGTGGAACTCTGTGAATCGGTGTCACCTTGGCATGATTAGCTAGCCGGAGCTGTACAAGAGACTAGCTCAATGGGGGGACCCCCATTTTCTGCCATGCCTACTTGGTTAAGATGTTGAAATCCGAACCAAGATCCAGAATAATGGAATCAACATCATAGTCTCCAATTTGAATATTCATATGCATATCCTTACCTGTCTTCCGTCGCTGTAAAGAGTTTACCGCAGATTCTTGTTGTCTTTTGGCTGGTCGTTGCAACAATCTCTCAATCTCAGCAAGATCCCTTTCCATCAATAAACAACTCTCAAAAAATTGCTGCAAGGTTCCAGACTGCATGGATGGACCAACCTCTGAAGTGGCATCAAAGACAGGGGGCATGTCACAGACGATGGCCTTACCTTGAGCCTTTTCCATCGCCCGTCGCGCCTGGAAGAGTGCATCATGCTTGAAATCAATGTCAAATGACACCTTCTTCTGTCTTGCTAACCGAATGAGTGTATGTGGGCTATCTTCTCCCGTTGTTGCACCTCCCTGAGTAATAACCGCGACAGCCACATCCTACGGCCTTGGCTCCACAGAAATTGTTGCAACACTCGCACCCTAATTTTGGTTTGACAGTGGATTCCCTGGTTGGTTCACATTCTTATTAGTATTCTGGTTCGGGCGTTGGTTATGGTTTTGCATCGGTTGCTGCACTTGATTCGGCACTAGTTGTTGCGCCTGGGTCTGGCTCTGCAATTGTGGAACATTCCCTGCTTTCCACCGCGCAATCAATTGTGGGCAGTTTTCCACTGTGTGATCTGTAACAAAGAAAAATGTGCACTGTGTCTGCAATAGTGGGAAATATCGTTGATAGTGTCCCCACATCACACAATGATAGCACTGAATAGGCCCACGACCTCCTCGTCCTCCTCCGCGACCAAATCCTCCACTGCATCCACCCCGTAATCCTCCACGGATTCTGCCCTGCTGTTGGTACTATGGTTGATTGAACTGCTACTACATAGGATTCATTTGCATGCCTTGCCCTTGCAGTGCATACTGTGGTTGCTGAACATACTATGGTTGTTGTGGAGCCATTTGCATCGGAGCATATTGCAGCATAAACTGTTGTGGTTGTGGCTACGGCATAAACTGATGTGGTTGTGGCTACAACATAAAATACTTTGGTTGTGGCTGCAGTACAAACTACACCTGTGGTAGCGGCTGTGGTACAAACTGCACCTGTGGTTGTTCGGATATCCACATCATCTTTTTCAGGATATTGCATGCAAATTAGGGTTTGCATGCAGAATCTAGGGTTTGCATGCACCTGCATGCACTGGCATGCATCCCAGTCACCAGTTTGATGCCTCTAGCACCTTATCCACTTCATTCTAGCACCCGGGAGCCACCTACCACAGATTTTTAGCCCTCCTAGGCTGAAAGGCACCCACTTCTCACCTACTGCCAGAGAAGGGCGCACTTGTTCACCTACCACTGCAGTTCCACTTCAGTTACATTCAGTTAGCTCCGATTCTCCCTGATTTGAGGCTAGTTTCACTCCCGACTGACTGTATCACTTCCGTTGGACCTCCAGTTTGATTAGGTGACTTGTTCTAACTTCAGTTAGCCTCCCATGAACCCCCACTGAGCCTCCAGATCCTAAATCAGTGCTACACACTTCAGTTACACTTATTACACTCAGTTAGACTCAGATTGACACCTGGATGACTGGTTGTTGTGCATTGATGAGCACCACCGATTGATTGATGAGGACTCCTAGTTAGAGTCAAGCTACTCCATTCTGTAATTCGAATGACCTCCTTAGGCAATTCGAATTGCTCTGTCATTGTGACAGTTTGTATTGTAATTCATTCACCCTTTCTGGGATAGAGAGCACTGCTGCATGTTTTGCACAGTTTTGCACCATATTTTCTATGTTCATCTGTTGTGATTGATTTACTTGTTCATTAGATCTGCTGTGACTAATTTTACAGTGGTAGTGGCTGGTCATTCTTCACATAAAATGCATCGTACGTTCTCTCATGAAGCAACCCATATGCTTGGAAATCTTTGTCTTCATGTCCCACAGATTTACAGAATGTGCAATACAGATGTTAGCACTCGGATTTTCCTTGGGCTGTATCAAAGAAACCCCGAGGTAACCTATTTCAAACCAATCTTTAGACTGAAAGTTGGCCTCCTTCAGCCAGAGAGGGCTCTCTCAGCAAATCTGCTATCCAATGTCACCACGACAGCAGTTTGACAATGAAACTCAAGGGCCAATTTGTAAAATAAATAAAAACTTAAGGATTTTTAATGAGGTGGCTAGATCAACATGAACAGGATACCATTGGGCAATGGAGTCGAGAAAACAGAAAAATATGGACCAGCAGTTAAACAAATATTTTCATACAAAGGCAAGATAGCTGTCTTATTACAGTCAATAAGATTTTTGCAGGTGAAAGGGAAAGAAATAAAGACAGTCCATTAACAACGGGCATCAATTTTTAGATGAATCCACTGCTAATTTTAGAGAAATAAATGGATGCTCAGAAGCGAATAAATCGAGGCATAGAAACATGAATCTCAATCTATTATGAACGTTCATCTAAGCATAGAAGAAAACAACATAATGAAAGGAATAACGCAGAAAGTAAACTTGCACAAGTAGAGAAAGGAAATGGTACAGACTGCAATTTTTAAACAACACATGAATCTTTGAAGAAAAATTTGTTCAATTCTGAAATCTTTATTAACTTCTGAAACCCTTCAAAACACCTAGAATGGGTTTTCTCCTTACTGAAAATCCAACCCCTTGCATGTTGTAAAATGCCTAATTTATACAAAAATTTGCCCTCTAAGCAAACCCTAACTGTATTCTTCTAAAAATAGCTTCTTGGACTTTCTGCCACCTATGCTCCTTTTCAAAACAGAAAAATTGAAATAAAACTTAATTTCCTTTTTACATTCGGCAGCATTTTTCACTAAATAATAAATTTATTACAAAGTATGACAAAAATATATTCATGGGATGATCTCCAGGTGGCTACTCCCACTTGCTTTCGAATCCTTCACTAGCATTGAAAACCTCTTTTCTGTTTATCATTCCAATGATAGGTACTGCACCACTTCTGAATGCCAAGTATTACATCCCTTGAGCCTTTAAAAATATTCTCCAAGGATTTGTTGAGTTTTCGCCTAATAGTAGCTGCAAACATTGATTAGGCCTTTTTATTGTGACAAATGACTTTCTTGATACTTGCGTCAAAACATCTCCACAACTTCTGGATAGTTTTGAAAATAGTGGCAGCCACAGTAACTTCCTTCATGAGAATGACCCTATTTAATGTATGCATCAAAATCATAAAAATATCTCTCATGAATTTTGGAAAGGGTAACGATTGTAGTGACCTATTTCCCAGCTATCCATGCTCAATAGTTCATTTCTTTAGCACAAGAAAATGATTCCTTCTTTCTGAGCCCAACTTTAAAAAACTTGATGGGATGAAACAACAAAAAACCACACAATGGCTGTGGAATGAACCTGCGTGCATCCTGACATTTCCTAGATAATGGCTCGCTGCCAAAGCTGCTTCCACCTGGAAAAATGTTTTCTAGTATAGAACCAGCGCATCCTTCTATCAAGCAATTCAATCATTGGAATAAGGAAATGAGTGATCAACATGGTTATCAGTCGTGTTATCACAGTCAGAAAAGGTTTCACCAGCACAAGTTTCAGCGAGACCATATCCCTGTCCAATTCGAGCTCCAAAGAAAAAGTTGATGAATCGTAATCCCTGAACTGTCCTCTAATTTATGCATCCTTCAAATAGCAAGTAATACCTAAATCTGGATGGAGCGAGTCCCTTCAGTCTGCATTTCGAGAGGGTTTTCACCCAAATGACAATGTTTCATGTGCTAGATACTGACAGAAAATTCTCAGTAAAGCCCACTTTTACAACCTCTTTAAGAACATAATCCGGAAATCCTGCGTTGTCAAAATTTTTAACGGGCTTGGGAATATCTCGACTATCAAAGGTACTTTCACGTCCGTGGTGATATTCCCTGACCTCATCTTCAGTCATGGAAGCGATGCTCGGTGTCTCCACATAGAAATTCTTCTCAAAGGGTGTCAGGTTCTCGAAATTGGGTGCCATGGAAAGATACCCCAATGTCTATAACAATTTCTGAATGCAACGTTTGAATACAGGACATATGGGCATCATATCGTGGGGAAGAGAAAACATCTCTGTCAATCTTCTGCTACAGAGAATATCAACGTCATCACCTGAGCGTATGCATGCGACCTCCACGAGCTTCTGCACCTTATGGACGGATGGTATTTCCTCCTTCAACTACAAAACATGGTAACGGTTTTATTCCTTTCGTTTGTCTCCAGTTCTGTCGACTCAATGGCGAATCCTCTTAGCTTTCGGACATGGGCATCTTCTCCTTGGCTGCAAATGAATGGCGTTAGGGTTTGGTGCTCTATTTCAAAGGATAAGACGCCAAAAGAGGAGACCACCTCCCCTTTTATACTCCCGCCAATAGTTGGTATCCGCGCGGGGGTTGAGTGGTTTTCAATACCACGTTTCACAAATGCGGACGTATAAAAAATTGACACGTTGGAGAGTGGTTTTCTCACCGCGCCAGCTTCATTTCTTATCCACTGAGCATGTTGCAAATGCGGAGTCACGTGGATCGTTGATCTATATTGAAACTTTTACATCTGATCTCGCTACGTGTCAGCATGGGAATCAAGTTTCTGAAAAATGAGCTCTCGGTGTTGGGTGCGCATACATTTTGCTTCAATCTTTTATTTTGCACCCAAACTATAACATTAAAAGAAATCCATGTCGTCTTTAAAAATCGAAACCTAGGGTTCATGAAGATCGAAGGCCTTATCCATAAGGTTTTTTATAAGCTATCTTATAAAAATAAAAATCCTTTTTAAAGTTTCAAATTTTGACTTTTTGTAGAAAACTTTAAAAGACTTAAAATTTCTTCATAATTTCTTTTTTTTTTAAAACATACAACCCATAGAGCTGACCATAAGTCTATTAAGAACTCTGTTCCTTTTGCACATTTGGAGTATACATTCGAGGAGGAAATGTTTCTTTTGACCAAGTTTGAAAAACTCCACCATAAAAATGTTCTATTTTACACCGCCAGTGTTGCCGGAAGATGATTAATGCACCAGAAGACATTTAAGCACAAGATTTTATTGAGTGTGAACAACTGGCTCCTACTGGGGATGCTGTCCTCCCAGCGAGGCAGCAAAGAACAACGTAGACCCTGTGCTTGACCATTGGGCGGCTCCCAATCCTGAAAACCCAAAACCTGCAACCTGTATCCTGTATCCTGTAACCAGTCCTCCATTCAAAACTGTAACCGAAAACCATTTAACTATAGAAAACTGAAAACTCACATGCTGAAACTGAACTGAAAACACTACTGTACATACTGAAGACTGCTTGTCTGGAAAACTTATTTCTCCTACCTACCCTACCTTTAGAATGTCAAAGACTTTCCATCAATCAAGTAATTCGGAAACACCAATGAAGCCAATCCATTAAATGTTCAAAGAATCTGATTCTTTCATTATGTCTGAGAAAAGTCACTGACAGAAAATAGGACAACACCGGAAACCACTGGTATTCTTTATTCTCATAGTAAAAATTGTGCTGCAAATTTAAACCGAGAAAATCTTCCATATACTCAACTATAGGATCAAAAAAGATAAATGGTGTTTGATGTCCTTTGAAATTTCCTGCAATCTGATGAGAGAATTGAAATGTTCTTTCTTCTTCAACATATTCTTCCAGTAATGAATGATTAACCTCATACTCAATATTAAAACATTCTTTTTCTTTGACAATTAAAGGTCGTCGAGAATGATCCTCAAAAGATAAATTTTGATAATGAACATCCTGGGATTGAATTTCACCTTCTAAGACTTCCAGATCATTAGACATGATAGCTCTATGTTCTTGATGAAAGAAACTGGTGCCTAATAACTGATTTTCTTGTTGAGAATTATTATCACAAATGGGTTCCTTCAAAATATCATCATGATTGTCATCATTCAAATTCAGATTTACATTCCCAAAAATGGAAGAAGATTGACTTACATATCCCGGAATATGTGAACACTGCAAATCTGTATAAGCAGGGGTCATAGCATGACTCTGCAGGAGCCGATCTATTTCTTCTTCTGTTAAAAGAGGAGGTGGCTTGTGCATTTTCTGAATCAAACAACTATCATTTTCCTTCTCTTCTGCAAATTGATCATGATGCCGAATACATTCTTCATTCGTACACAAAGGAGCAGATGAATCATCATTTGTTTCTGAATAGAGCTCATGGGAATCTACTATTATTTCTTCATTGATTTTATCTGCAGCTAGCTTCTCTTGTTCATCATGGCCATGGACTTGCGAAGAAAAATGATAAAATGTTTCAGACATGTCTTCATCATTCATACCTTCCAGATCTTCATCAATACTTTCGAGGTATTGTATGAAACCCTCAAACTGATCACAGCAATCTTCCACTAAAGACAAAGCTGGAAAGTCTACTGTATAATGCTCATAAAATGCTACGTGAAAATCTTTTAAAGAAAACAAGCTACCAGGTCTTAAACTTTCATACCAATCCCTTGCTTTTCCTTCTAAAGAAGCCATGAACATCTTCATAAGACAGTCCTCATGAAACCTAATCTTCAGTTTGTGTATATGCGCATGAAATTTGATTAAATGTAAAGCAGCATTATCACTGTTTTCATCTCTGAATTTAGGCAAATAAGACTGCCAATCTATTTTAGGAATTTGATTCGGAAAACCAGGAATATGAGACCTGCTCATAGGAGCATACCTTCTTAATAATGAGGCCATCTCGAAATGCTGGAGCTGTAGATTCTGATATGAAAACTGAGGAGACTAGCCTGTGAACCAATGCAAAACTGGATTTCTTTAATGTGGAGTCGCCATAAGTTTCTGAAAACTGGATTCTTTGAAGATGGAGTCGCCAGGTGAAAGATGCACAGCCTGCTTGATATCTGACCGTTGTTCACCATCAACAATCAAATCTGCAACTTTGTCGTTCATACCCAGGGAAAATGAAACCCTCGTTCCCCGGCAACGGCGCCAAAATGTTAGCACTCAGATTTTCCTTGGGCTGTATCAAAGAAACCCCGAGGTAACCTATTTCAAACCAATCTTTAGACTGAAAGTTGGCCTCCTTCAGCCAGAGAGGGCTCTCTCAGCAAATCTGCTATCCAATGTCACCACGACAGCAGTTTGACAATGAAACTCAAGGGCCAATTTGTAAAATAAATAAAAACTTAAGGATTTTTAATGAGGTGGCTAGATCAACATGAACAGGATACCATTGGGCAATGGAGTCGAGAAAACAGAAAAATATGGACCAGCAGTTAAACAAATATTTTCATACAAAGGCAAGATAGCTGTCTTATTACAGTCAATAAGATTTTTGCAGGTGAAAGGGAAAGAAATAAAGACAGTCCATTAACAACGGGCATCAATTTTTAGATGAATCCACTGCTAATTTTAGAGAAATAAATGGATGCTCAGAAGCGAATAAATCGAGGCATAGAAACATGAATCTCAATCTATTATGAACGTTCATCTAAGCATAGAAGAAAACAACATAATGAAAGGAATAACGCAGAAAGTAAACTTGCACAAGTAGAGAAAGGAAATGGTACAGACTGCAATTTTTAAACAACACATGAATCTTTGAAGAAAAATTTGTTCAATTCTGAAATCTTTATTAACTTCTGAAACCCTTCAAAACACCCAGAATGGGTTTTCTCCTTACTGAAAATCCAACCCCTTGCATGTTGTAAAATGCCTAATTTATACAAAAATTTGCCCTCTAAGCAAACCCTAACTGTATTCTTCTAAAAATAGCTTCTTGGACTTTCTGCCCACCTATGCTCCTTTTCAAAACAGAAAAATTGATATAAAACTTAATTTCCTTTTTACATTCGGCAGCATTTTTCACTAAATAATAAATTTATTACAAAGTATGACAAAAATATATTCATGGGATGATCTCCAGGTGGCTACTCCCACTTGCTTTCGAATCCTTCACTAGCATTGAAAACCTCTTTTATGTTTATCATTCCAATGATAGGTACTGCACCACTTCTGAATGCCAAGTATTACATCCCTTGAGCCTTTAAAAATATTCTCCAAGGATTTGTTGAGTTTTCGCCTAATAGTAGCTGCAAACATTGATTAGGCCTTTTTATTGTGACAAATGACTTTCTTGATACTTGCGTCAAAACATCTCCACAACTTCTGGATAGTTTTGAAAATAGTGGCAGCCACAGTAACTTCCTTCATGAGAATGACCCTATTTAATGTATGCATCAAAATCATAAAAATATCTCTCATGAATTTTGGAAAGGGTAACGATTGTAGTGACCTATTTCCCAGCTATCCATGCTCAATAGTTCATTTCTTTAGCACAAGAAAATGATTCCTTCTTTCTGAGCCCAACTTTAAAAAACTTGATGGGATGAAACAACAAAAAACCACACAATGGCTGTGGAATGAACCTGCGTGCATCCTGACATTTCCTAGATAATGGCTCGCTGCCAAAGCTGCTTCCACCTGGCAAAATGTTTTCTAGTATAGAACCAGCGCATCCTTCTATCAAGCAATTCAATCATTGGAATAAGGAAATGAGTGATCAACATGGTTATCAGTCGTGTTATCACAGTCAGAAAAGGTTTCACCAGCACAAGTTTCAGCGAGACCATATCCCTGTCCAATTCGAGCTCCAAAGAAAAAGTTGATGAATCGTAATCCCTGAACTGTCCTCTAATTTATGCATCCTTCAAATAGCAAGTAATACCTAAATCTGGATGGAGCGAGTCCCTTCAGTCTGCATTTCGAGAGGGTTTTCACCCAAATGACAATGTTTCACGTGCTAGATACTGACAGAAAATTCTCAGTAAAGCCCACTTTTACAACCTCTTGAAGAACATAATCCGGAAATCCTGCATTGTCCAAAATTTTTAACGGGCTTGGGAATATCTCGACTATCAAAGGTACTTTCACGTCCGTGGTGATATTCCCTGACCTCATCTTCAGTCATGGAAGCGATGCTCGGTGTCTCCACATAGAAATTCTTCTCAAAGGGTGTCAGGTTCTCGAAATTGGGTGCCATGGAAAGATACCCCCAATGTCTATAACAATTTCTGAATGCAACGTTTGAATACAGGACATATGGGCATCATATCGTGGGGAAGAGAAAACATCTCTGTCAATCTTCTGCTACAGAGAATATCAACGTCATCACCTGAGCGTATGCATGCAACCTCCACGAGCTTCTGCACCTTATGGATGGATGGTATTTCCTCCTTCAACTACAAAACATGGTAACGGTTTTATTCCTTTCGTTTGTCTCCAGTTCTCTCGACTCAATGGCGAATCCTCTTAGCTTTCGGACATGGGCATCTTCTCCTTGGCTGCAAATGAATGGCGTTAGGGTTTGGTGCTCTATTTCAAAGGATAAGACGCCAAAAGAGGAGACCACCTCCCCTTTTATACTCCCGCCAATAGTTGGTATCCGCGCGGGGGTTGAGTGGTTTTCAATACCACGTTTCACAAATGCGGACGTATAAAAAATTGACACGTTGGAGAGTGGTTTTCTCACCGCGCCAGCTTCATTTCTTATCCACCGAGCATGTTGCAAATGCGGAGTCACGTGGATCGTTGATCTATATTGAAACTTTTACATCTGATCTCGCTACGTGTCAGCATGGGAATCAAGTTTCTGAAAAATGAGCTCTCGGTGTTGGGTGCGCATACATTTTGCTTCAATCTTTTATTTTGCACCCAAACTATAACATTAAAAGAAATCCATGTCGTCTTTAAAAATCGAAACCTAGGGTTCATGAAGATCGAAGGCCTTATCCATAAGGTTTTTTATAAGCTATCTTATAAAATAAAAATCCTTTTTAAAGTTTCAAATTTTGACTTTTTGTAGAAAACTTTAAAAGACTTAAAATTTCTTCATAGTTTCTTTTTTTTTTAAAACATACAACCCATAGAGCTGACCATAAGTCTATTAAGAACTCTGTTCCTTTTGCACCTTTGGAGTATACATTCGAGGAGGAAATGTTTCTTTTGACCAAGTTTGAAAAACTCCACCATAAAAATGTTCTATTTTACACCGCCAGTGTTGCCGGAAGATGATTAATGCACCAGAAGACATTTAAGCACAAGATTTTATTGAGTGTGAACAACTGGCTCCTACTGGGGATGCTGTCCTCCCAGCGAGGCAGCAAAGAACAACGTAGACCCTGTGCCTGACCATTGGGCGGCTCCCAATCCTGAAAACCCAAAACCTGCAACCTGTATCCTGTATCCTGTAACCAGTCCTCCATTCAAAACTGTAACCGAAAACCATTTAACTATAGAAAACTGAAAACTCACATGCTGAAACTGAACTGAAAACACTACTGTACATACTGAAGACTGCTTGTCTGGAAAACTTATTTCTCCTACCTACCCCTACCTTTAGAATGTCAAAGACTTTCCATCAATCAAGTAATTCGGAAACACCAATGAAGCCAATCCATTAAATGTTCAAAGAATCTGATTCTTTCATTATGTCTGAGAAAAGTCACTGACAGAAAATAGGACAACACCGGAAACCACTGGTATTCTTTATTCTCATAGTAAAAATTGTGCTGCAAATTTAAACCGAGAAAATCTTCCATATACTCAACTATAGGATCAAAAAAGATAAATGGTGTTTGATGTCCTTTGAAATTTCCTGCAATCTGATGAGAGAATTGAAATGTTCTTTCTTCTTCAACATATTCTTCCAGTTAATGAATGATTAACCTCATACTCAATATTAAAACATTCTTTTTCTTTGACAATTAAAGGTCGTCGAGAATGATCCTCAAAAGATAAATTTTGATAATGAACATCCTGGGATTGAATTTCACCTTCTAAGACTTCCAGATCATTAGACATGATAGCTCTATGTTCTTGATGAAAGAAACTGGTGCCTAATAACTGATTTTTCTTGTTGAGAATTATTATCACAAATGGGTTCCTTCAAAATATCATCATGATTGTCATCATTCAAATTCAGATTTACATTCCCAAAAATGGAAGAAGATTGACTTACATATCCCGGAATATGTGAACACTGCAAATCTGTATAAGCAGGGGTCATAGCATGACTCTGCAGGAGCCGATCTATTTCTTCTTCTGTTAAAAGAGGAGGTGGCTTGTGCATTTTCTGAATCAAACAACTATCATTTTCCTTCTCTTCTGCAAATTGATCATGATGCCGAATACATTCTTCATTCGTACACAAAGGAGCAGATGAATCATCATTTGTTTCTGAATAGAGCTCATGGGAATCTACTATTATTTCTTCATTGATTTTATCTGCAGCTAGCTTCTCTTGTTCATCATGGCCATGGACTTGCGAAGAAAAATGATAAAATGTTTCAGACATGTCTTCATCATTCATACCTTCCAGATCTTCATCAATACTTTCGAGGTATTGTATGAAACCCTCAAACTGATCACAGCAATCTTCCACTAAAGACAAAGCTGGAGAGTCTACTGTATAATGCTCATAAAATGCTACGTGAAAATCTTTTAAAGAAAACAAGCTACCAGGTCTTAAACTTTCATACCAATCCCTTGCTTTTCCTTCTAAAGAAGCCATGAACATCTTCATAAGACAGTCCTCATGAAACCTAATCTTCAGTTTGTGTATATGCGCTTGAAATTTGATTAAATGTAAAGCAGCATTATCACTGTTTTCATCTCTGAATTTAGGCAAATAAGACTGCCAATCTATTTTAGGAATTTGATTCGGAAAACCAGGAATATGAGACCTGCTCATAGGAGCATACCTTCTTAATAATGAGGCCATCTCGAAATGCTGGAGCTGTAGATTCTGATATGAAAACTGAGGAGACCTAGCCTGTGAACCAATGCAAAACTGGATTTCTTTAATGTGGAGTCGCCATAAGTTTCTGAAAACTGGATTCTTTGAAGATGGAGTCGCCAGGTGAAAGATGCACAGCCTGCTTGATATCTGACCGTTGTTCACCATCAACAATCAAATCTGCAACTTTGTCGTTCATACCCAGGGAAAATGAAACCCTCGTTCCCCCGGCAACGGCGCCAAAATGTTAGCACCTCGGATTTTCCTTGGGGTGTATCAAAGAAACCCCGAGGTAACCTATTTCAAACCAATCTTTAGACTGAAAGTTGGCCTCCTTCAGCCAGAGAGGGCTCTCTCAGCAAATCTGCTATCCAATGTCACCACGACAGCAGTTTGACAATGAAACTCAAGGGCCAATTTGTAAAATAAATAAAAACTTAAGGATTTTTAATGAGGTGGCTAGATCAACATGAACAGGATACCATTGGGCAATGGAGTCGAGAAAACAGAAAAATATGGACCAGCAGTTAAACAAATATTTTCATACAAAGGCAAGATAGCTGTCTTATTACAGTCAATAAGATTTTTGCAGGTGAAAGGGAAAGAAATAAAGACAGTCCATTAACAACGGGCATCAATTTTTAGATGAATCCACTGCTAATTTTAGTAGAAATAAATGGATCCTCAAAAGCGAATAAATCGAGGCATAGAAACATGAATCTCAATCTATTATGAACGTTCATCTAAGCATAGAATAAACCAACATAATGAAAGGAATAACGCAGAAAGTAAACTTGCACAAGTAGAGAAAGGAAATGGTACAGACTGCAATTTTTAAACAACACATGAATCTTTGAAGAAAAATTTGTTTCAATTCTGAAATCTTTATTAACTTCTGAAACCCTTCAAAACACCCAGAATGGGTTTTCTCCTTACTGAAAATCCAACCCCTTGCATGTTGTAAAATGCCTAATTTATACAAAAATTTGCCCTCTAAGCAAACCCTAACTGTATTCTTCTAAAAATAGCTTCTTGGACTTTCTGCCACCTATGCTCCTTTTCAAAACAGAAAAATTGAAATAAAAACTTAATTTCCTTTTTACATTCGGCAGCATTTTTCACTAAATAATAAATTTATTACAAAGTATGACAAAAATATATTCATGGGATGATCTCCAGGTGGCTACTCCCACTTGCTTTCGAATCCTTCACTAGCATTGAAAACCTCTTTTCTGTTTATCATTCCAATGATAGGTACTGCACCACTTCTGAATGCCAAGTATTACATCCCTTGAGCCTTTAAAAATATTCTCCAAGGATTTGTTGAGTTTTCGCCTAATAGTAGCTGCAAACATTAATTAGGCCTTTTTATTGTGATAAATGACTTTCTTGATACTTGCGTCAAAACATCTCCACAACTTCTGGATAGTTTTGAAAATAGTGGCAGCCACAGTAACTTCCTTCATGAGAATGACCCTATTTAATGTATGCATCAAAATCATAAAAATATCTCTCATGAATTTTGGAAAGGGAAACGATTGTAGTGACCTATTTCCTAGCTATCCATGCTCAATAGTTCATTTCTTTAGCACAAGAAAATGATTCCTTCTTTCTGAGCCCAACTTTCAAAAACTTGATGGGATGAAACAACAAAAAACCACACAATGGCTGTGGAATGAACCTGCGTGCATCCTGACATTTCCTAGATAATGGCTCGCTGCCAAAGCTGCTTCCACCTGGCAAAAATGTTTTCTAGTATAGAACCAGCGCATCCTTCTATCAAGCAATTCAATCATTGGAATAAGGAAATGAGTGATCAACATGGTTATCAGTCGTGTTATCACAGTCAGAAAAGGTTTCACCAGCACAAGTTTCAGCGAGACCATATCCCTGTCCAATTCGAGCTCCAAAGAAAAAGTTGATGAATCGTAATCCCTGAACTGTCCTCTAATTTATGCATCCTTCAAATAGCAAGTAATACCTAAATCTGGATGGAGCGAGTCCCTTCAGTCTGCATTTCGAGAGGGTTTTCACCCAAATGACAATGTTTCACGTGCTAGATACTGACAGAAAATTCTCAGTAAAGCCCACTTTTACAACCTCTTGAAGAACATAATCCGGAAATCCTGCGTTGTCAAAATTTTTAACGGGCTTGGGAATATCTCGACTATCAAAGGTACTTTCACGTCCGTGGTGATATTCCCTGACCTCATCTTCAGTCATGGAAGCGATGCTCGGTGTCTCCACATAGAAATTCTTCTCAAAGGGTGTCAGGTTCTCGAAATTGGGTGCCATGGAAAGATACCCCAATGTCTATAACAATTTCTGAATGCAACGTTTGAATACAGGACATATGGGCATCATATCGTGGGGAAGAGAAAACATCTCTGTCAATCTTCTGCTACAGAGAATATCAACGTCATCACCTGAGCGTATGCATGCGACCTCCACGAGCTTCTGCACCTTATGGACGGATGGTATTTCCTCCTTCAACTACAAAACATGGTAACGGTTTTATTCCTTTCGTTTGTCTCCAGTTCTCTCGACTCAATGGCGAATCCTCTTAGCTTTCGGACATGGGCATCTTCTCCTTGGCTGCAAATGAATGGCGTTAGGGTTTGGTGCTCTATTTCAAAGGATAAGACGCCAAAAGAGGAGACCACCTCCCCTTTTATACTCCCGCCAATAGTTGGTATCCGCGCGGGGGTTGAGTGGTTTTCAATACCACGTTTCACAAATGCGGACGTATAAAAAATTGACACGTTGGAGAGTGGTTTTCTCACCGCGCCAGCTTCATTTCTTTTCCACCGAGCATGTTGCAAATGCGGAGTCACGTGGATCGTTGATCTATATTGAAACTTTTACATCTGATCTCGCTACGTGTCAGCATGGGAATCAAGTTTCTGAAAAATGAGCTCTCGGTGTTGGGTGCGCATACATTTTGCTTCAATCTTTTATTTTGCACCCAAACTATAACATTAAAAGAAATCCATGTCGTCTTTAAAAATCGAAACCTAGGGTTCATGAAGATCGAAGGCCTTATCCATAAGGTTTTTTATAAGCTATCTTATAAAAATAAAAATCCTTTTTAAAGTTTCAAATTTTGACTTTTTGTAGAAAACTTTAAAAGACTTAAAATTTCTTTTTTTTTTAAAACATACAACCCATAGAGCTGCCATAGAGCTGACCATAAGTCTATTAAGAACTCTGTTCCTTTTGCACCTTTGGAGTATACATTCGAGGAGGAAATGTTTCTTTTGACCAAGTTTGAAAAACTCCACCATAAAAATGTTCTATTTTACACCGCCAGTGTTGCCGGAAGATGATTAATGCACCAGAAGACATTTAAGCACAAGATTTTATTGAGTGTCAACAACAGATTCATTGGTTTTGTGACCATTTTCTGCATGTATTGACATTCTTCATGGTGGTGCCCATATGCCTGACAGACGTGGCACCACGGCATGCCACTGCCACTCAATGGATTCGGTGCTCTTGAAACCAGATAATTGCAGAAGTATGGGAAATTATCCTTAGTATGTCCTTCTCCTCGACATCGCGTGCACCAGACTTCTTCTCGTTGTTCCTTTCCCTTCTTAAGATCTTGCAACTGTATGGTCAAGTTAGCCAACTGTGTCTGAATCTGCGACATCCCGACTGCATTTTCACCAATTGGCGACCCTTCCAATCACATTGCAATCTCTAGAACTTCGCTAGGTGTTGTAATGTTCTGTTGCATCAGCGGTATTTGAATGTGTGGAAGCAGTGCCGTGATGAACCATTCTTTATGTTGGATAGTGCTCATATCAAAACTAACCCTTGCCATCAGCGTCTTGAATCGCTGGTCAAAGTCCCACACCATTTCATTGGGATACTGCTTAATCTCTTTCAGTTTTGTAATATACTATGCTTCAGACTTGGGTTTTTTGAATTTTGCAATCAATCCGTTCCTGATATCATCTAGCATCTTCTCTGGAGCTCCTGTAGGGACTAGAATGAACTTCATAAACCAATCTAATGCGCGACCTCGCAGAGTTGTCGCTAGCTGTCCTTTCTTAGAATTATCATCAGTAATCTGCTTTACGGTCCATACTACCTCACATAAGACCCAGTATTGTTCAGGATTGTCTGTTTCATTTCCATGGAACAATGACAACTTCGTATCCTCGCCTACCATTCTGGGCTTCCTTCTCGAAGTCACTGAACTACTCGCAATTAAGTTTTGTTGACATGTTGGTGCCGAGGCTGTGTTTCTCATTGGTTGATAGATAGTGAGTGGAGGTGTGGGCACATTGCTGCTGGGGTTTGGTCCTTCCTCTATCTTGGGAGTAGCTTGGTTGTCCTTGTATGGACTGTGAGGTCACTTCGTTCCATATGGTCTTCATTCGTGGCCTTGCGATTCGATCGCAGCAGAACCTTCTCCTATCCTCTGCCTCTTTTCCTGTCGAAACCTTGCTCCTCCCCTTGTAATACCACTCTCTTCCTCGGCTTCGCTCACAGTCTCATCATGACCTGCACCCATCTACCCCTTATCATTCCATGTATCGCCCCCCTCCTATCGCGGTACCCACGGCCTCTGCCCACTAGGCTGTCTACTGATCCAGATGCATCTTCAATACACCCTTCCCGCAAATAAGCATCTTAATGGACAGTTGGAGGGACATAAGAAACCTTCCTTGTGCCCCATGGAAGAAATACCTTTCAGCTTCACTATAGGACTTGTTTGTATCAACCACAAATTCAGTGATATAGCCTTCCAATATGCTGTCAAGCCAAACTTCGATCGCTCGCAACACCTTGTTGTTGACTTCCTGTAGCTCCTGGATCAGCTTTGGGGTCTAGGTAGTCAGTTCACTACCTTGTAAGTTCCTCTTCTGAAAGGTCAACTTCGCCAACTGTTCATACAAGATGACTGGGAACTTGAAAAAAAAATATTCGTGTGGACCGTCGTGAATATATCTTTCCTCCCACTGATCTACTGCCAGCCGAGAGTTTTGACTTTCTTTTTCAGCAAATTATTGCAACTTCTGATCAAACCAGTTCTATATATCCAGTTGTGTCAGATGCCACAACATATCCTCCTTTCAATTCGCACAAGGTCCCGACAACGGAACCATTTGTTGACTCAAACCCAGTCGATAGGGGTTCCACTCATTGTCGACACCCAAACCACCGCGATCTCCCTGAGCACCATCCCAAATGGGTTTTACCCCATCCAACAACACCTGCGGAGCAGACGAGATCTCACCCGAGATGTTCAAGGGAGAGTTGACGGAGCCATGTTTCCTCCAAATGAAGGAGGATGTTTGTGGCTCAATTACTTGACTTATGGCAGCATTTCAGAAATAGATCTATGCATTTAACCCAGACATTATTTGTATTCATAGCATCATTCAACATTCATCATCGCAGCAAATATAATAGTAAAGCATTAATTGCAGCAAGGAAGCATAGCATTATTCATATATCACAACATGCATTACCACAGATGAACAAAAGAGACACATGGATTCCAAAAAATAGCTGTCATATCATATTAACTCTGCAAAAACCAAGATACAATATCTCCACAAAATATAGATCTCCCAGGTATCTCTCGATTTTAGATACACAATCAAAAGACACATAAATCTAAGATGAGTTTACACTTACACATCTATGACTATTTATAGGCTTTCACCTTTACATTGCTTGTCCACTTACTAACAACTTCCTAACTGACACTTCAAGCAATGACCCAAAATCTAGCTATCATGGTCCAACTGACCCAAAAACCCGCATATCGCTGTACAATTGACCCAAAAATACAAAAAGTAACGTCATTTGTGCTCGACTTTCCGCCTTTCACGGTATCATAGCACTCACGGTGCTGCGATACTGACCCATCTAACTGCCTGCCAAGAGCTTCCGAACCTGTAATCCTAATGAGGGTAGCCACTATAATCTTCATACTCAGACTAACTATGGCTCCAATGGGTACCTGACTCCCCACTTTCTGAGTGTTGGGAAGACAATACTACTCTATGTAGTCGAGAATGGTGATCCCACCACCCACAGTACGGGATCAAAACTTGCCACTTCCCCTTAGCGAGACAATCCAATAATGAAATAAATGTCATCTACCTATAAGGAGAGTATTTGACCATCTAGGTTGAAATTTTGTGCGTCTACATCCCAGTAGTCTATCAAGCGACGAAGCAATTGGTTTTGGCCCTCAAACCCTAAATTTTCTAAAATTTGAAAATCCCACATGCTTGTAATGTTTGTTGTGCAGGAAAATCGTTGCAGACGGCCTCATCCACAAGGTCATGCTCCCTTTCCCTCCATTCTAGAACCATCTTGGAGGAAGAAACACAAAGAGTTTAGTCTTTTTCATTTAAAAAACAAACCTCACGGCCATACCCATGGGCTATTTAGCTCACAGAGGTGGGTACCTGTGGTCAACGCATGTGTTGACCGCGGGTACAAGGCCCTACCCGTGACTTGTATATCTGTAGCCTGCGTACAGCGCCGTGACCAAATAGGGCTTGGCCAATAAAAATTTTTGACCACTAAAAAATGAAATAAAAACTACTAAATGAAAGAAGAGGATGAGATATCTAACCTGCTCCAGACAGCTCGACGAACGGATGCCCGTAGCTCCCAAAATCAATGACTGAAATCCAAGGTGAAAACTAACCAAAAACTCCAAATTGGGTAAAAAGTGAGAATGAATTGTAAATTGTAATTTTTTATTACTATTTATAGTTTTGGAAACCCACTTGTCTATAGTTTTCATTGTTTTAAGTTGTTTTCGACTAATGTAATGTCTTGGAGTAGCATTTTGAACATATTTCTTCAACGAGAGTTGATTTTTTTACCATTTCGCACCTACGGTAGGTATATTTCGCACCTGGCATATAGGTTAGATGTCATTTTCACATGCATTATGCATATGACCTTTTAACTGTTTTTCATTAACCCTAGGTGCGACCCCGCTTCTTAACCAACACAGAGCCTTCACACTATTATAGAAGTGTCGTTATGTGGCGGTAGGGCCTTTCTGAACATGGGTGCCCTAGTTAGAGCCCCTTTTTCCCTTTTGGAACCCATGCTATTGTCTCTCTTTAGGATTGGGAGTCCTTCGTAGTTACGCCATGACTTTGTGGTAAAGAGTCATACTCCACTTTGTCTTATGCTGGCCATCTCCCATAAGGACTCCCCCCATTTGTACCAAGTTGTGATTGCATTGCATCATCCTTCTTGCCACTTGAGCTTGTGCCGGCTCCCTCTTACTCAATTGTTAGCCTGGTGCGTGAGCACTTTCCTTGTCAAGCCTTGCAGAGCTTCCATTTTCCTTTCACAATTTGATGACCTTTTGACCCTGAGGGAACACCCCCCCCCCCCCCCCCACCCCCCCCCGAGTGTCCACATCCTGCACAAGCTTGCTTGCATTGATCATAGGTATGTTCCACTTCTTGGGACTAGTCTGCTCGCTATTTGACACTCGTTCCCTCAATTTTTGTACTATAAGCAATTTTATTCTTTTTCAAGCTTTCCAAATATGAAAAAGACCAAAAAAATCAAATATTCCAAAAATCCCGACGGGAGAATATTTACTTCTTATTGTTGGAAGTTGTTGTGTCGCCTTTGAATAGAGCATTCATTCCACTCCATACATTATGAGTCGGGACTATAGTAGGACCTTAGGAGCTGTACTCGTTTCTCAGTTTTACTCCACCGATTGGTTAAGCTTCCAATCACTATGGAGCCCTTTGTTGATGCCTCCTGCATCGTACAGTGTTATGTCGAGTCTATGTTGCCTGATTCTATGCATCTGCTCATGTTCTTTTTCAGAGGAAGTCCTGAAACAAGAGTCAGCCACTCTTCAGATCTCTTGACTATTTCATATCAGCTATCCTTATTGAGTCAGTCTGTTTCATCTGAGTTCTTCCAAATCTTTCAGCGGAGCTGTTACCTCATGTTGGTTGATGGGGGATACCTTAATTCCCTCCTTTTAGCGAGTTTCATTCCGTCGACTTCAACTCATTTATTCTGGAATTTGAGACTTAGAGTTCGGTTGAGTACCTTGAGGCTTGCAGCCATCAGTTGTAGGTTCTCTCGCCATCGACAGTTTTGGGAATACATCAATGTCCCCTGATCGATGGATTCATTCGAGTGTTCGACTTCAACACATCTATTCGCACTTTGATGATTGTACTCTGTGCCTTGATGCCCATTTTCATTATTGGTGGGTTATCTCGCGTCTGTTAATGGTATGCATCATTGAACAGTAATCAGACGATGTCACATTATGTTCGACCTCAACACCTTTATTTAGTTGATGGGAGTTGCACCGTAGATGATTTGTGTAGAAGACCCTTGACGATAGTGGCATTCAGTATGCTACTTACGATCGTGACTTTACATTTGAGATATCATCTCTCAGACATCAGCAGTTTGTACCTCCAGTTTGCACTAGTTGCTTCCTTTCAGTAGGAGACCGTCTCTTACTATAGATGGTTATGGCTATGATCCCCTATGTTATGTATTCATTATGTACTGCCTATTCATGGCCATTGTAACAAATTGTTATACTATACCGACATGTATTCAGAGATATTATTATATTATGACAAGTGATATGTTCCTTCCAGTTGTGTCTCCATCACCCCACTTCTGATATTTATAATGTACTTTGGCCATCGTAGCACCATTCTATGACCTCACACATTAGGGGGCATCTGTTACAACATAATTTTCCACCTTGTAAGCATCAGCATTCTTTGGCCTTCAGGATCCATTTCACTGACTCATATTCACTTTATGTCCTTCAGAAACACTTTTTCCCTATTTTTCTTCCTGTACGCTTGTTGTCCCATTGTAGCCAGCATACACGTGATTTGTTCCACTATAGCCCACAAGTACCAAGTAAAATGGTAAAAATCATTAGAAATTGACTTTTTACTCCCAAAAAGCGGTCTTAGGGTGACCTTTGTCCCTCCATTTGCTCTGAAACGCCTCGATGTGTCCTTTCACTTACCTTTGGAAGGCTATATATTGAGCTCTTATGGCATATGGAAAGGAGGAGAAAGAGAGAGCAAGATAACTCTAGTGGATTTTTTCCGTGACTTGAGACTACACTCATTGATCCTAGTTGTTGTGGATTCCTTATATTCACCTTCCAAACTCCTTTCATAGTTTGAGTTTGCCATTACATGGAGGATTGAAGTGGTGGAGGCACAAGTGGAGAGAACCAGTTCTTGGTTCAGATTGGTTGTCGACAAGAGGTCGTATACTGTACTTCTTGTTATTCATTAATGGAAATACTCATTTTCTCGTCTAATTGATATTGTGAATATTATTAAATTACATTGGGTTATATTTTCTTATAATATCATGGATCATGCTATTGATTGTGCTAATGTCTTTCACATATTATATGCACTTGCTTGTACTTGTTGAGACTAATCTGCAGGTTCAAGTGTAGAAGTTGAAATCTCAACGGAGATCTACATTGAACATCGGGTTGAAGGTTGGTATTTTCTCCATTATATTAGCATTGTCATTTATATAACATTGCATTGGGAATTGAGTCATTTTCTGGTACTCAATTGTCTGTTGTGGCTTTCCCCAAGCCATAGGAAGTTTTCTTTGTAACAACATTGATTTTATTTACTTCCTTGAGTTTTACGACATCGTTATTTTCTTTACAATTGATATTGACATTGTGATTTTCAATATCATCTTGATATTCCATATCCTTGTCTTCTACCTCTTCTGTTTCATCATCCTTATCATCGACTTCCTTAACAAGTCCTTGTTCTAGAGTTTTACTAGACAATTATATAGATTTTAGAGCTGGCGTCTTAATGTGCCTTACTTCCCTACCTTGTAAGAATCCACAACAAACTTCTGGTAGGCATCCATACTTTTTAATAAGTATCGCATTTTGAGGTTTGACATTGGGATGCGTGCACAATGAAATTCCCGTAGGAGTGCTATGATACGACTTGTAAAGAAACATCTTTACATAATTATCATATTTGATAATATATATATATATTTATAATATTGAACTTATTTCTTTTACAATGATAGTTTACATTATATATATGGTAGCTAACCTATGAATGGTCGGACCACAAAAAGAGGTGTTGTTTGACCAATAATAGTAACTTAACCTAATTGTTATATTAATTAATAATAGTAGTAATATATTTATTTTGGGTATATTACAACATAGCTTGTGCATGGTGCTTAAACTTCATAACGTTTTGATGAAATTTGGTGAATACATGGAAAATTATGTGAAATACAACATCTACAAATTTCAAACCTCAACCCCAAAGAATAAGAGCATGCAAGTCAAAATACTAGTCATATGTCTGCACATAAATACTGTATGTAGTAGACCACATATGGGATTTGAAAGGTTGCATGGCATCAGAATTTGGTAAAAATATGTAGGAATGTATAAATATGTTTTCATGACATATTGTAAAATTTCATATCTTTAATCCAAAAATTTAGTATGCGCTGATCAAAATACTAAGTAACTATCTACATTAAAATTTCATTACCATGTTAATTTTAGGCTTGTGCATTGGGTCTAAACTCCATATATTCCTTTGAAATTTAGTGTGATGGTATAAAAAATGTCTCTTTTATAAGATATCCAAAATTAAGCTTCTAATCCCAAGGTTTGTGCGAGTGCTAATGAAAATACTGGAGCATTATCCTATTTGTAGGAAATTTGAAAACATGAAATTAAATTGAAACTAAATTGAATTTTTCTTTTGGTGATGTGGGATTGCCAAAACCCCATGGATTCTCCTACATCAAACTCCCCTATTCGAAAATTTTGAGCATCCTTTTCAAAAGGTAGGATAATGATAGGTGCAAACTAAACATCCTCATTTTCCCCTCACTGTTGCTAACATCCACAATATTTATTTCAACATCATGACCCAAGACTATTCTACATATCAACCACTTTTAATCATTTTTTGTGAATCTTTTCCACAAGGTTGCATCACCTCTTTTTTTTTTCTAACCCAATAGTGCTTAGTGTTTCCCCTAACACCATTTTACACACCATTTTTAACACTTTTTGTATGGACTACACAAGTATACCATTTTCCTCACTATAAATTTTTCTTATAGATAACTCCCTCATGGCCACATCCTCCACTTTATCTATGGTAGTTCATGCAAACACATTACCAAATAAGACTTTATGAGAATGCAAACCATTCATCTATGCCTCTTCGAAAGTGTTTCCATTATATAGAACCCATGTTTTTATCTTTATTTTTATCATCCCACTTCTCCATAGGTTCATGTTTCTCCACTTCCTTCATATATGACAACGTTTGATTTACTGTCACTTAGTTATCCTTATCCACTTCATCATTCCATGGATGTAATTTAAAATTCATCCCATCCTTTTCAATCTAGTAGGAATTTATAATTTCATCATGCATAACTCTTCTATCAAACTACGACAACATCCCAAACAAAATATTACAAGCATCCATGGGAAACACATACGATATAATTTTATTTATATAATCCCCAATATTAAAATTAATCAAACAATTCTCCATATCAATGAACCTATGCCCATTTTGTAACCATGAAATTCTCTCATGTACAATCTATATATTTTAGGATGACATGTACATTTCAATTTCAATTCATACAAAAGTTCATTTGACACTATTTTTTTTGAACTGATATCATTAGTAATTAAATTGCAACAATTTCCTTCTATCTTAGATTTTGTTTTGAAGAGTCTCTTCCTTTTATTTGGCTCTATCTCAACCTCATTCTCAAGTTGCAACAATACTTTTCATGTCATCAATTTTTATCCATGTTCTGCCCTCAATTCCACCACCTCACTTGCTAATACCACTAGTTATGCTTCAACAATATGATTTATTCCCTTTTTCCTTCTTGTATCCTTAAAAAATGTTTAGTGCTCAAATAAACTATGGCCTTGTAATCCACCTCTAAATAAAACACCTTAAAATTTTCATTGTTTACCTCTACCTCCTTGATCGACCTCTTCCTCTATCAACATAAATACTCTTCTAGTAGTTTGATCCATAATGTTGGAGGTACTTTCATTATATTCCATTTTTTTCTTTCTACTATCCTCTTCCATATCATGGACCTTTTTTCGTAGTCTATTTTTTTCTCAACAACTTACATTCAATCCTCAAATACAAATGGTATGCCTCTACCAATAAACAAAAAATTCAAAATATTAAACTAATCTTGAAGGGAATAATTTATACCATTCACATACCTAGAAATGGATTGCAAACTCTCCTCATTATTTCCAAACCTTATATCAATTCTATGCAACTCCTTTGTGTACTCCTTGACTGATATCTTCAATTGCTTAAAATTTTGCAATTCTCTCAACATATTTAAAGAATAATCTACATGTCAAATTTTATTATTCAATTCAATCATCATCATATCCTAGATTTTAATCTTCTCTCTACCATAACATTCTCTATTCAACTACAAGTTATCACACCCCAAAGAAGCATGAATTTTAAATTGCATAGTAGCAATCCTAACCCTCATAAGATCTCTAATTTGCTCAAATTCAAATAAGGGTGTGTGCAAGCTAATGAGGGTCTCTTTTGACACGTTAGATGCAATAGAAAACTGAAAAACCAGACATCCATCAACTTACATGGATTTTTTGAAACACATACACAATGAATCTTGTGATGAGTAAAAAAGATGAAGTGTAGGAAATTAAATGACGTTTCCAAATATATAATTTTTTCTATTGAAAATGTTCTTAACTATCTGAAGTCTGATCATTTGTAACAGGAACTTTTTATTTTTTGGACAAAATATAGGGTATATGTTTTTGTGGGTGCAGCCTTTGAGTTTCTAAACGAGGGAATCAACTTATGAAAACTACTAGACATATAGAGAACAAGTAGTACTAGTGCACCGCTATTTCCCCCCCCCCCAAATAATATTTTTTATTTATTTTTTAATTATCTAAGTGATTGAAGCTCGAAAACATTATGCCAATTGTGGGTGCAGATTTTGAAGGTCTTAATGCAACTATTTTGAAATGGTTTTTTTATAGCATGTAAGGGTCGATGTCCTTTAGTGCACCATACAATTTTTTTTTCAAAATGATTTAGAAACAAAAGAGTTGTGTACGAAACAATAACAATGTGTTTTTTGAGTTAAGGAGTCATGACACAAGAAAAATAAGAAAAAAATAGATATATATATATTCTTTTTAAAAATTACATATTTGGAATCTATAGAAAAAATTCTATATGTGTCTAAAATTTCATAAAAAATGATGGTGTGTAGCATACTGTAACCAACGGATAAACACAAAACACTTAAAAAATTGGATATAATGCTCAATTAACCATGGTATATCATATTCCAAGGCACAAGCATGGTAAATCCGAAGCAAAGTCCAAAGCAGACACATAGGCATAGGAATGCCACGCTAGCTCGTGTGGATTTTTGGGCATAGTGCTAAGTAACGCACTCACATTTTGTTTAAATTTAAATTTTAAATCTCGCCAAAACACAATGCCACATGCACGCGTTTTATATTTAAAGAATGTGTGTGCATTTTGTAGGGAGGTGGTAAGGGGTTAGAGGTAGAGAAAGGGGGGTGGGGGGTGGTAAGGGGTTAGAGGTAGATAAAGGCGTGGGAGGGGGCGGGGGAGTGTTAATGGGTTAGAGAGAAATAGAGAGAGATACAGGTGAAGGGAGAGACATTAGGGGGTGGTAAGGGGTTAGAAGTAAAGTGAGAGGGGGGTGTTCCATAGATTCCAAATATAGCCAACCTAGGGCATCAAATATCCCCAATCTAGGATTTCAAGGGGATAATAATAAGGCAATAAATGATTTATTTTTTCTAATTTGATGGACACAATCCAACAGAAAATGGGTGCGGAATTTATCACCAGAAGGGTGGGATAAATCCCTCCAAACAATGTCGTCGACACAAATCCACGAAACAGGATAAGGGTGGGAATCAAATTTTAAAATAAAACCAGAACAATATGTGTGTCGACCTTTTTTTTAAATTAGATATTAGTGAAAATATAGAACCCTCTGGTTTTATTTCTTGTTTTGAATGAAAAATTATTGTTTTCATTGCAGGTATTGGATTTAAGCGCATTTTCTTAGTTGTAATCCATCCTTCCATTTTTAGAAACAGATATAGGATAAGATTCAATGAACCCCCCTCGATGTTAAGATTTGATAAATTATTCCAGAATGAATAGAAAATAGGCCATGCACAATACAACTCGATGAAATTTATGTATGTCAGCTTCCCAATACTGTTATAGTTCTACCCCTACTCCCTAAGAAGGTTGAAGCTGTAAAGAAACAACTCTCTAGTATTCATCCTGAAGTTCTTTTGTTTATTTCTAAGATAAAGAAGCTATCAGTTCATGAGCTGGAACATATGGATCTTAACAGGATTTATACAATATCTATTTTATGAGAAACTAACCTTAGAAATTCTCAATGCAATGACAATGAATCCGTCATTCTACATTTTTTAGCAAAAGAAGATAAATTTACGATGACACAATGTAGTTATTACATGTGGAGGCAGTGGTATCCTGTGGAATATGAGTATAGGGCTGAGCAGAAGAAATATGTCAAAAAATGGTCTATTAGATTATCTTTTACATTGCGTGAATGAATTACATGAGGAAATATGGCGGCTGAGAGGATTCTATGATTTTATTTCCACATAAATGGTATTCTCCCTGTATTCGGTCATCTGGTTCATTGAAAGGCCTGCCTAAAAATATGTACATTGAACTTTTTGATTTCTTTGCCGAAAATTGAAAAGGACTTTCAAGTCACCTACAAAATGCTCCTTTGTTGAAGTATGTAAGTTCTTCCAGCAACAAAGATTTGGAAAGTGTATCAGATATCTCCATATACACCAAAATTTATTCTCCTCGTAGATGAATGTGTCTTACACTCAAAATCTACTCATCATAAGATTCAGTGTATACACCCTTGAAGATACCTGGACTAAGTAATCTTCCTGGGAGGATTTGTACCCAATTGTGCTAGGTTTTGAAGGGTCATCGTAGGTTGCACACTAGCAACAAGTGACGTCACACCTTGCTCCGTTATAGTGTGTGAAGAAGTTAGTTAGATGGAAAAAATAGCTTCTTTGAGGTCCATCTTGAAGCTTGTTGACTTGGGACCCTATCCCTGACCTCTTGGAAGAGATGTCACTCGGTTCCTAAGCCTTTGGAGAGATCCCTTAAGCCTCTCCTACCATCTCTCAACCTATCCTATCCATACCCTATCCACTTAGTCCTATATAAGTGAAGCTCACTCCCATCCCAAAGGGAGGAAGCCTATGGTATCTACATGCTAGTGAAATCATTCTTAGAATACCTCCACTCACCTATTGGAGAACTCATGCTTCCTTGGAAGGATATGGCAATTGGCTTCGTCAAAGAAGGGCTACAGCGTTAAGTCTTGGTTGTGGTTCTATATATCTATCATGTACTCCTCTATTTACAGTAATACAAATGCTTTCCACCAATATTGTTCATGTATGCAATGATATTGAGTACTTTACCTACTTAACTGTTTACTTAGATCTCTTATTGTATAGATGTCTTTTACTGGTTTCTCTTGTTTCTTTGTCTTGATAGGTCTGACAGCTTGGATCTGACAACCATGAGACGTGGAGCAACATTCAGGAGAAAGGATTGCGAAATAAAAGGTAAGACATCTAGTACTAGATCCTTAAGTAGATCTAGGAAATGCATTGGTAGTATGTTCTATTTGTTCTAGACTCACTTTGAGCTAGGGAGATCCTTCTCGCATCCGCTCGAGTGGATTGTCTGATAGAAAATCTGGAAACCATACTAGGGAGTATCTAGAGTTTGGTTAGTAGTTGTTAATCTGAGAGTCATTTTCAGTTGATTGCTTGACACAAGCCTTTCAGTTTTTTCCATTTACTTCTTCAAGTTGATTTCACTATCAGATCTTCATATTGAAGACTCTGATCTACTTTCTCTGAGTTTATACAGCTCATTCCCAAACCATTCCATGGTTCATTGTTGAGAGATCTGATTCATTTTTGAATCTAGACTTCACCTGTCGCACCTGGGTAGTGGAAAAAGAGAAACACTGTGTCATCCTGAGTCTCTGTTCTTTACCTGTTGGATACTCGTCGCACCCCTTGCATTGGCATACTGCGACATCGTCGCACTTCCCATGTAAGCAAACTGCGATGTCACACTATGTACAAACACAGAGTGCACCAATTTGTCAAATTTTGGCATGCAGGCATCTCTTCTCTGTTTGATAGTCTGGACATTGGTTTGCTGTATGAACTCTCTCTGTGCTGCAAGATCCAGCCAGGGATCCCATTTATGATTTGTGTTTTGAGTGTTTGGTTCTATTTGGATTGATTTTGGGTTCCTTCTTGGACACTATTGAAGACCGGTAGTGGTGGATACTCTTGTCTCCTCCACCTTCATCTGTTCACCCTTGCTTTCCCTTCCTTCCATCCCGAATCTGATCATTACATTA
Source organism: Larix kaempferi (assembly GCA_027924585.1). Taxonomy (NCBI): domain Eukaryota; kingdom Viridiplantae; phylum Streptophyta; class Pinopsida; order Pinales; family Pinaceae; genus Larix; species Larix kaempferi. The sequence continues at coordinate 173,077 of BSBM01000995.1, read as the reverse complement.
GATCAGATTCCAGAACTCATTTACATTTTGTTTGAGCTTTGCTTGCTTGGTTTGCTTGCTGCTGCTTGATTTTGAGTTAAGTGTGTTTTTCAGCTTGATTGAGTGCTTGTATTTTCATGAGTTTTATGAATGTACTAGTGCTGCAAGTAGTGTTTTCTTTTCAGTCATTTAGATCTGAAAGCAAAGTGGTTATCAAATTATTGCTTTGATGCATCCATTGAAAAATTAAAAGTGCCTCTTTACCATCATTTCTTGAACATTATTGAAGAAAACTGTTGTGCATTGGAAAATTCTCATTTATGTTTTGGAAGAATTGAATGAATGTATGATCTATTGTGTTTTTCTCCAATTATGAATTGCTCATTTTCTTGAAAGGCTCAAAGTCTGATTTTTGCAAAATTGATTCCATGCTAAGGAAAGGTAGATGCATTTTTAATTCTTGTTTCTCTTAGACCATTGAAAGTGAAATTGAAAAACTTGCATATTCCATTTCAGAATCCTCTCTTTTCATTACTTAGTGTCATTTTGACTTGAAAAGAAAAAGAAAAGGAAAAAATGTTTTGATTTGGATAGTAGTGTTGTGGTTTTTGTTTTTTGTGTTTCGTTGAAAAGAAAAGAGTACTTTCATTGTCAAGTTTTGTTTGAATTGGGATTGTGTTGCATTGAGTTTGTTTTGGCAATACTATTGGAAAAAAAATTCTCGTTGCCATAGCTAGAATTCATTGAAAGAAAAGAATATTTCGTGCATGTAGCTAGGAATTGCATTATGCTTCCGATTATGTACTCACCTCATGCATTCACCTAACCATCCAAGATAAAATTAACGGTAGAACTAGGTAAAAATTTTAGGAACTTGTGTGTAAGTTAGAGATGTGTTCTAGCGTCGTTATGCGTGGCATCTGTTGTTATTTGTCAGCACTGTATCCTAAGGGTATTGTAGTCTTCCACGTACTTATCGATATATCGAGCTCCTTCACATACCCACCAAGTACCATAATCTGTACTTGGTGTATATCGAAGGGTGTATCATGTACTCGGTAGTATATCGCAAGGTCTCTTGCCAAAAGGTTGTGCATTAGACAGCACCACTATGGATTTGAGCTCCCACGTACCTTGCGTATATCAGGAGACACCACTAGGATTCCTGAAACCAACTGAGTTGACCATTTGGTCATCTTGGCAAAGCAATACACTGAGAACAGCACTCGGGGAGATTAGCACGCATGTATTGTCTAGGTAATTGGGTATGTAGGCAAGGGTATGGTCCCAATCCTCCTTGTCACGTCATATTGTTGGACCCTACAGTATATCACGGTTTGCGATGCCTTGATAATCCCGTGAGGTTCCATACTTTTGAATCCACTCTGTCACATAAGTCTGCTTGTTGCCTTAGTTTGAGTAGGTTTTTCTGGACTGCTTTTCTTTTAGCATACCCTTAGCATAAATGCTTTTTCAGCCATTTTGGCTGATCATCCTGACGCTCTGGTGGATTTTCCCTAGAGAAGATCCCGTAGGATCTTGAACATATCACCCGAATATCCCCTTAATCCGGAGGTTATTTTGAGGGTAAGAATGGGTCAGTGTAACATGGTCATAGTTACTGAAGTGGAAAACCCCACTTTGAATGTTGGAGGACTTTTGTTTCCACAAACTGCTCCAGATTCACCTGCCTCTCATACCCCGCCGGATGAAGGAGCACAAACCCCTGCTTCACAAGACCTTTCTCCCGTCATCTTGGGAGAACCTGGATCATTGGAATGGATAAACTGACCACAGGACGACCCTACTGCAGCTATTGGTCCTTCAGCAGCTTACTGGACATCTTCTACAGACCACCCAGTGGCTCATTTTTGCCATCTCATCCCCACCCAGTGGGACTACTCCAGATGACACTTTAGCCTAATTTCGTGGTCAATTAGCCCACTTTCATTCCATGGCTAAAGAGTTTCGGCATTCAAGTCTCCAACGACGGGTTCAAGACCCATCGTTACCCCGTTACTGACCCATCCCAATTCATCCGATATCTTTTGGATCACCTGAAGCACCCCACCACGAGACCACTAATAAGACTGGTCAACCCTCGCAAGAGTCCAATCCTACACCTCAAGTGAACCAACTGGTGGAGGGACAACATTCCAAGACACCCGTTACCACCGCAGTTACTTTACCAATTCCTCCCCCACCTCAAAATTCGAGGGGAGGGTATTCCATTCCCCCGGGTTATCTTATTGGTAATGTTATTACTACGGTAGCTAGTCAACAACCTACGTTGGTTCAAAATTTGAACAGTAGTTAGCCTACTGTGGCTGGGGGGAAACCCACGTTTCCTAACCAGAACATAGGCGGTGGAATCCCCAACAGACCTTCCCAACCCACTAGACCATCCACCATGGGATTATCTCATGTTGGGCGGCCGTCCAATGTAACTCAACCCTCATGGAGTCAAGCGTATCTAGGTTCTGTTAACCCTGCACCAGGCTAATCGAACCTCGAAAACACACCATACGAGATACCTTATCCCAGGAATCCTTACACTCTATGGGGGCAACAACCTGTGTTGCAACACAGACCCCAACTAACTATCCCTCAAGCACCACCACCTCCCACTGGAGGCAGAGGGCCCCAGCCTAACCTTGGTGGAGTTCCACCTCATTTTACCTACAACATCCCTCACCCTTCCGGTGGTGGTGGGAATGGTCCACCAACCCCTCCTAGTGGAGGCGGCGGGGAATCACCCTATCATGGTGGAGGAGGACATTTCCCTTCGAGTGGCGGAGGTGGTCCACCACCCCCTCCAGGTAGAGGCGGTGGAGGACCTAATTACTATGGTGGTGGTGGTGGTGGTGGTGGAGACCCTCATCCTTTCGGCGGCGGAGGTGGTGGGGGCCCCCATCCTTCTGGCGGAGGAAGTGTTCCACCACCCCCTCTAGGTGGACGCGGTGGTGGGATGCCTTATTATGGTTATGGACCCCCACCTTCTCCCGGTGGTGGTGGCAGACCTCCACCCCCTCCTGGTGGTGGAGGTGGACCCCCACCTTATTGGAATGGACCACCTTATGGTGGCGGACCCCCTTACGGTTTGGGCGGCACACCCCCCTACGTTCAGTTTCCTCCTAGTACACCTTACGGTCAGTTTGGTCCTTACAAACCTTATCCATATTATCAATACGCGTAGCCTAACCCATAGCTGCCCTTCCTGGCTACTTTGGACCTGCCTGACCTATCCTGTTTAACCAACGATCCTATTTACCACGGATCTAACTGGCCACCGATTTCGGTGAAACTTTCATCTGATATCCCCAAATTTGACGGCAGACTGGGTGAAGACCCTAAAAACCACATGATGACATACCACTTATGGTGTTCATCTAATTCCTTAATGGATGATTCAATTCGTCTTAGATTGTTTGAAAGGACTCTCACAGGTTCGGCAGCCAAGTGGTACATTGAGTTGCCACCCCACTCTTTTCCTAATTTTGGTTCTCTTGCCATGAACGTTTTGACACATTTCCAACTACCCATATGGTATGATACTGGTACCGAGCTTTTAACCTCGCTCCGTCAGAATACCACCACTCACATTTCGGATCATATCCATGAGTGGCGAAGGAGACGGTGTCTCATTAAAGCTCCTATTCTATATCAGCTCCTAGTAGACTGGCTCACAAAATCCCTCATCCCTACCATAGCAAGAGATGTTTCCATGCAAGGTGTTGTCACTGAAGAACAAGCCATCATGAGTGCCCATGTACTAGACTTAGTCTACACTCAATCTGGCACTTTGTTTGATATTCTGCCTGACACACCCCGTGACGTTAATGGCCCTGGGAAACCACATAACAGACTCCAAACCGATGAAATCATTGGTTCCCTTAACACCCAGCCTGCTACTAGCATTGTTGGATCATCCAACCCGACTCCGGTTGGCCACAACACCACCAAGTCCATCGCTCCTGCTGTAACTGAAGAGGTGAATTCTGTCCAATCAGCTTCATCTCAGAAGTCCGGTGGTAAAAATAAGAACAAGGGGAAACCCAAAAATTCTTCCGCCCAGCAGGAACAAAAGAGCACTCCTGACGATACCAAGTAGAAACAGAAACTAAAGTATCCTTGTTTATTGTGTGGAGATGACCATTTCTCCAAAGAATGTCCCCATAGAGACAAAGTACAAAAGTTTCTTCGGGGAAAACCAACTCCCACAGTCCTCAATGATACGTTTCCTACTCAGAACTAGCAGATGATTGCTCAACCTCCCCCATTCCAGGGGTAACCATCCAACACTGCACATGTTCTCATGCTACGTAACGAGATGATCAATTTGAACACTCGCTCACAATCTTACGAACCGGTCCCTTGGAAGGAACCCACCGGAAGGAATACTAAAAAATATTCTGACTCCTTGACTAATGTCACTCTACCATCAACTTCTCTCACCATTGAGAATCCATCCTTGGACTCGATATTGCGTCCGCCCAAGAGAACGATTCGAAAAGCTGTTTTCAATCCTAACGCTTGGGTGACACAAAATTACAATATCGTGGAAGACTTGGCACAAGCTCCTTTCGCCATGTCTACCTTGGAAGTTTTGCAGAATTGTCTTGATCAATGCAAAACTCTCCTTGCAGCCATCGATGTAGTCGACCCCAATTCCTCGAATACCATCATGTTCCGACTTGACAACCTTATGTCGAGGCTCTCATACCAGCTCGCATTCCAAGTTTCTGCGAACATTGCTGGAAAAATTGTCCATCGTACCCTTTTAGACGAAGGTGCCTCCACTTATGTCGTGTCGATCACCTGTTAGAGAGACATCGACTCCCTCAAGTTGAATTGTTCTCCTACCACGTTGAAAGCATTCGATGGGCATGGCTTCCAACTTCATGGGCTCTTACAAGCTCTTGCAGTTGAGTTGGGTGAAAAGACTATAACCATTAACATGGAAGTGGTCTCGGCCCCATTAGATTATAATCTCTTGCTTCGCTGCAATTGGTTTTACACCATGCAGGCGGTAGCCTCTTCAGTCTTCCGCATAGTACAATTCCCCCACCAAGGACGAATTGTTACTATCGACCAATTATATTTTTGTACACCAGATGCTACTACTCATCCTAGTGACCATATTCCTTCCATTGGACAGATGTCAAAACAATATGAGAGTATAGGGGTTGGCCTTTTGAAAGATTCATCTCTCATGGGTTTTTTTCTAGCCGCGGACCCCCCCTAATCATGTTGCAACGGTGAACATGATCTCCACAGAGATTTTATCTCACTCTACTGATGCTTGGCTTGTACCGGATGAAGCCACAACACACCTGCTTGGAGATATAATGCCTCTTTCACCCACTGAACGTATTTACGAGGCTATCCAATCAGCACCAGAGGACCATTTAACAGTGGCCTCCCCATCTTGTTCTCTACAATGGACGTCATCTTTACCTGATCTCTTACTTCGGACTTTTCATTCAGACGAGTCCATCATGGAAGTTATGAATGTTGACGACAGTTCGTGGGATGATCTCCACCATAGGTCATCTTTTCTTCCTCCTTTGAAGTAAATAGAGGACAACATCCATACCCTCTTTTCACTAGATATCTACCCGTTCCCTCATTCCCCCATTATTACATGTCTTATGGACACGGAGGGCAACTTGGCCAACATTGAGCCAACCACCCCGGTAGACATCTCGGTGAAACCTGGTATAGTGGAACACATTCGTATAGGCCAGAAGTGTTCCCCTGAAGAAATAGTCACTGACATGGCCTTATTCAAGCAATTTCAAGACATATTTGGTTGGTCCTATGAGGAGATGCCTGGGATATACCCCGCGATCATTTCTCATGAAATAAAAACCTATCTCGACATCAAACCTGTATGCCAAAAGTTGCGACCGGTACACCCCCGGAAGACTGCGGCAATTAAGGCAGAAATTGAAAATCCTTTAAAGGCTGGTTTTATTTATCTTGTCCCCATGACATATTGGGTCTCAAATGTCGTTCTGTGAACAAAAAGTGGGGCACCATTCGCATCTGTGTTGATTATCAGGACCTTAGTCCGGCTTGTCCAAAAGACAACTACCCGACCCCCTTCATCGACCAGATCATCGACAACTGTGCCGGAAGCGTCATCTTCTCATTCATGGATGGCTTTTCTGGTTACAACCAAATTGAGATCAACCTAGCCGACCAACATAAGATGGATTTCATCTGCCCATGGGGAACCTTTGCTTTCCACAAAATCCCATTTGGCCTTAAAAATGTTGGTGCCATGTTTCAGTGGGCTATGTCGTATGCCTTCCATGATATTAAGGACTTTGTGGAACCTTACCTGGACGATCTCCCTACTCATTCAAAGTAGTGCAAGTTCCACATTGATCATATGACAGCCATTTTTCTCAGATGCAGATGGTACAATATCCGTCTGAATCCTCATAAGTGTATCTTTTGGTTGAGTCCGGATGCCTCTTAGGATTTATCATTTCGAAGGATGGGATCCGCATTGATCCCTTGAAGGTGGAGGCCATCATCAACCTACCACCCCTAACTGATGTGACGAAACTTCAAAGTCTCCAAGGGAAGGCGACTTATTTAAGACGTTTTGTTTGCAATTTCGCGGAGAAGACTCAAGGGTATATGAGACTGCTCACGAAGGACGTCTCGTTCATTTGGGACTACCAAGCTCAAAAATCCTTCGACAGTATCAAACATGCCATCACGCATGCCCCCGTGCTCCAACCGCCTAATTATTATCGAGATTACATATTATATCTCGCCGCTTTTGCTACCACTATCACCATGGTTTTGGTACAGGAGGATAAAAACACCTAGGAACATGTAATATACTATGCAATTAAGGGTCTTACTGACGCTGAAACTAGATATTCACATGTCGAAAAACTTGCATTCTCGGCGGTCATCGCCATCCAGAAGTTTCGACACTATATCCTGCTCTGCACCACCACCACCATCGCCGACTCGAACCCCATGTACCACGTACTGACACGTTAGGTGCTGTTAAAATTTGAGCATTAATTCACAATACTCTAGGATCTTCACTGAGAGAATAACATATACAGTATATTAATGCATAACAATCACAATAAGCATGAAAAGCATCACAAGAATCAAAAGCATGAGAGACAAGAGAAATAAAGTTTCCGTGGGGAAAACCCTAAGGTGAAAAACCCCACAACTTCCTCAGAGATAGAGAGAGCAATGGCTCAACCAAAGTACAACCAAAATACACTTGAGATAGTCTCCTAGAAGCAGACGATCCTCCTCCTCACTAGTGCACCACTTTCTGAGTGAGAGAGAGATGACTTTATGAATGATCTAAATAGAGATCTCCTGATCTCTATTTATACTAACCTGTTTGCCCAGTGACCTTATGGGGCCAACTTGTCTAGCTAGGTACATCCACAATATAATATATATTTCAGGGTCGACCCCACACATGGTGGTCTAATAACCCATCGGCAAGTACACACACTTGCGACACTTGTCAATCCACATGACGACACTTCCTTATAGAGGAATAACACATCTCTAATAAGGGTACAATAAATATATATGAAATACATTCCGAAGTTACATATACACCAACAGGTGCTTGGGGGCAAGTATTCACGCTAGATTGTGATACTGCAAGAGTTCGATCTTCTTTTCGGGAAATCCAAGTCTAAGAAGTCTTTGGTGTTTGTCGAGCTTATTTGTGACCTTCCCCGTCCTAATGCAGAAGTTGAGCACAATGAATCCTTTCTAGATGAATCATTGTTTCTCATCAGCACGACTGATCCGTTGTATGGAGATATCTTATTATATCTTCAAACCCAATGCTTCAAACTTCAACTCTCTCGCGACAACCGTCGTAAGATACGTCACCATGCGAAGTATTATTTAATCATCAATGATACTTTGTATCACCATGGCATTGATTCAATTCTTCGACGTTGTCTCACTCACGATGAAGATGAACGCATTCTCAACGACTATCACACTAGGGCATGTGGCGGTCAGCTCTCTGGGATGGATACAGCCCAGAATATTTTGCGCGCAAGATAGTTTTGGCCTAATATCTTCAAAGATTGTATTGAGGCCGTAAAAAAATGTCCTCCTTTCCAACACTTCCATACAAAGAAGCGCACCCATCCCACCCCGTTACACCCGGTTATTGCTGTGGGCCTCTTCGCAAAACGGGGGCATCGACTTTATGCATTGTAAGCCTACCTCAACTGGGGGGCATAGTTACATCATTGTAGCTGTGGATTATTTTACAAAGTGGGATGAAGCTATGCCTACATACCAGAACGACGGTAAAACTGCTGCACTCTTCATGTTCAATCATGTAATAGCACGATTCGGAGTTCCTCGGGCAATTATTACCGATCATGGTTTCCATTTTCATAACCATATGGTTGATGAACTGAGCAACAGGTTAAGTTTTCGCCATGAAAATTCAACACCCTACTACCCGCTGTCTAATGGATAGGTCAAGGCCATTAACAAGGTCTTGAAAACTATGATCCAAAGGATGGTAGGGACACATAAGTCCAATAGGCATAAAATGCTCTTTTCGGCGTTATGGGCCTACCGAACTTCCGTCAAAACCGCCACAAGATTCACCCCTTTCCAATTGGTATATGGATTGGAGGCTGTCCTACCTATAGAGTGCAAAATTTCGTCTCTACAACTCGTTGTTGAACTTCTTCCTAACACCACTGCCGAGGAAGAACGTCTCTTGCACTTAGCAAAACTTGATGAGTCCCATCGAGATGCCGCTCTTGCTAATGAAGCGCACAATAAACGCATCAAATCCCAATACAATAAGTCAGTTGAACCTCGTATCTTTAATGAGGGTGACCTAGTCCTCACTTATGACCAAAAGCACGACAAACTAGGAGCAGGGAAGTTCGAGTCCATGTGGCATGGACCTTACATTATAAAATGTGTTTTGGAGAAAGGTGCTTATGAGCTTGAAGACTATGACGGAATCTTTTTGGGTGAACCCCACAATGGCCTTTACCTGAAGAGATACTATGCTTGATCTCTCATGCATAGACTTGCTCTTATATACTGTACATGGCGTGTTTTTGTGTTTTTTGCATGGTGTGACGCATTTCTTTTCGAGTGTCTTTAGATCTTGTTTTCGCTTCTTATACCATGTTCTTTCTGTGTGTGCATATGGCAATGTGCTATGGATTCGCGGACGGTGCCAGCCGGCATACCCGTAACCTTGATTCGGTAGCCTGGGTGCTATATTCCCCAACGGGTGAGCTCATTAGACCAGGAGGAAGTTTCCTAGGGTTTGCGACCAATAACACCGCAGAATATCAGGCAGTAATAAGAACCCTAGATAACGCCATTTCCTTGGGTATGAACCACATTGTCATCCACATGGACTCTCAATTAGTGGTTTCCCATCTTAACCGAGTTTACGCCATCAGTGATCCCACCTTACTCTATTTCTTCAGACGAGTACATCTCCTAGAAAGGTCATTTGAATCCATTCAGTACCTACACATTCCACGAGAGTTAAACACAGTTGCTAACTCGATGGCCAACTTCATTTTGGATTGGTAAATCACACACACATAACAATCATAATATGTAAAAGCATTCATGACATGTAAATACAATGGATAAAAGCAAACATGTAAACAAGATCACATCACTAATCATTTTTGAAAAACACATAATGTAAAAATCACCGGAAATGTCTGTATATATATATATCATCAAAAAGTAGTGCTGGTACAAAATCTGAAGCACAATGGCTTTCAGTAAGTCTCTACAAAAATCTAAAGCATCGTAGCTTTAAGTAGTACAAAATATGAGGCCTCTGAGCTCTTAGTACAAGTATAAAAGTGTCATCAGGACTGATGCCTTACCCGTACACCACCCCGAGTGCGAACAACCCGCTGTCGCTAGGTGAGGAAACAGTCCACGGTCCGAGCCACCTTACGGAGTAAGGCATTGAAGCGCACGGATGCTCCAACCCAAAATATCTGCATGGGCCTCGGTAAGTCATCAATAGCTGGCTCGGGTACCTCCATCGTCAGCTAGAATAGGTTCATGTACACCTCCTCCATCTCCTCGATGGCAGCATGAGCACCTGCAGGAACGACTGCCTCCCCACCTCTCTCTCTCCTCGCCAAAAGGGAGAGACCCACCGGCCGTATGGGGCCCACATCTGTAGACACATATTATGTACTTGTCAGCACTGCATCAAAAAAATGATATAATATACAAAACTAAAAATACAAGGGTAGTTTTGTTCTCACCTATGTCACCCCATGCTACACCCTTCGGAAGCATCAAGTCGGGATCCTCTCGGAAGTCCATGTTGCTGTATGGAAATTCCTCAACCATGAGTAACTGGCCCTCTAGCCAGCTGAAGAACTCGGGACCAAAGTTAATGATGGGCCTGCCACCATGACGGGTCATGACCTTAGCCTATCTGAGCATAGGGGGATCCCTGGGATCCCTGTCATCAAGTAGAAACTGCGAACATAGAAGAGGAATCCTCTCTAAGAGGAACGATACTATGATTGATCCATATCCAAACTGCTTGAGCACCCCTCGCCGACACTTGGTCAGTTGAGCTCGGATGTTTGCGAGGAGACCCTCAAACCAGTTTAAAACCTTGGGGGACATAGATTCCTCCGCATAAAGCATCTGAGTCTGAGTAGCCATGTGTGGGGCTTGGCTACCCGCCACTCTAGTAATGGTAAACAATATGGTATGTAGTGGGTGGCTCACCACATCCTTGATGAGAATCTTCCCACTGGAAGGTCGAGAAAGAGCAGTGCAGTGTTGCGACACCATGTCTTCAACTGTATGCTCACTGGCCCGTGTTCCAGTAAGATGTACAGGGTCCCCTCTTAGGGACAAACCAATGAGAAAGTAGATATCCTCAATTTCTATCATGAGGATATGATCACCGATCACAAAGTATTGTTGGGCCGCATCCCAACTCTGAAGCATGTGTGTAAGTAGTGGGATCTTGGATCTCATCCCCTGGATCTCAAAGAACTTGAGTAACCCACAGTTTCTCAAAGAATCCACACATTGTGGATCATTCGCAAATTGTTCATCTTCTAGTTCATGTTCCCTCTCTCGCCACTCCAATACCATATTGGCTAGCTGGTAACCTACCAAGAAGGACATTTAAACACTGTTAGGTCCTGCTTCAACCTTCACAAGTCCATTTTTTGGATTATTTTTTTATGTTTGGATTTTGGTTCTCCGACGTCGCACCATACGTTTACGTATAGTGCAATGATGTCGCACTTCTCCCATTCAATTCTTGCGATGACTTGGTCTGATTGCAGGTCCCGAAAGGGTCACCCGCGATGACCCGAGAGTGCACTAGCACTCCATGAAATCATCAAAAAACCCAAAAAATGGACCTAAAATAAAAAACTAATCCACTGGAAAGTTGCTAGATGAAGTTTAGGCCTACCTGATTCGGACAGCTGGAGAAATGGCGGATTGTAGCTCCCAAAATTGGCAAAGGAAGTTTTGGCTCGAAATTGGTACTTCTCCACCCAAATTGGCAATTGAAACAATGAAATCTATTTTTGGCCCATTTTTCTATTTATAGATAAGAATGGAATATTCCTTTTCAAATATTTTGATGCTCTTGTGCCATTTATCATAGTTTTTGACCATTTTTGCCATATTTGAGGCTATTTGACACGTTTTCTAGTGTTTAGGAGTTGTAAGTGGTCTTTCGTGTTGTTTCTCGTATCACAATGGTCATCACAGGTATGAACACTCCCTTGAATGTTTTGTTGTTATTTTTGCAACAGTTAGTTTGTAATTCTTACGTGATGATGAGTTTACTCTTTATTTGTTCTCGTACTCATGAAACTATGAGAACACGTACCAAGTTATGATTTATCACTTTTCTGAGCTCGTTAAACTCCCATGGAAAAGGACACCCCTCGGAGTCTACTGTTAAGCTCTTTTCAGGCTCTTGAAAAACGAAAAGATTGCCAAGCGAACTTGTCGCATTCACGCTTGTTAAATTATTTGAATGGTCGTATTCCTGGTGATATTTTACCCCTTTTTCGGACCAGGAGGCACTAATTATGAAAAAGGTATACTCCATCCAATCATGACTGAAAGAGTCCTCTCCCGCGTTGTTTTACCCTTTTTCGGGCGATGGGGCTAACATTACGAAAAAGTATTGTTGGAGTCTTCTTTAGTTCTTTTTAGACTCCTAAACATGAAATGATGACCGAGTTTACCTTCTATGGACTCGTTAAATTTTCACATTGAAGGGCCCTTCATGGGACGAACCCCTCCTATCCTAGGTTTGGAAAATATTTGGGATTGGACTCATCTATGAGATGAGCTATACCGAGCATCTAGTTACCCTCATCAAGCTCGTAAAAAACACATGAGGCACTCATCATTCATGATGGGGAAAAAGGAAAGCATTTGTATTACATACCTTAGTGGCAGTATATAGTCGTTCTTGAACATGGCACTCATCTGCATTTGCATACAATACTTGGGTCATCTGTTTGTCTATGAGTTCTTGCTTACTTTCTGAGTCCTGTTACTCCTCTGAGTCATTCAGAGAAAGCTTCCACTATCAGTTGCATTAGAAGTTTGCGTCATTCTCATTATGTCAATACTGCCAAGTCATGCCATGCCCATGTTCAAGAACACGTTCATCATTTGTCATCTTCAGTCAGTACACACGTCATCACGTCGTTGTTACTTTGAGTCAGTCTTGCATGTTACTGTACCATCCGATCCACTCTACACATCTTTTGTCTTGTTTCATGTCAATTGATGGGGGATTCATCATGGCTCTCCTTCGACGGATTCATCCTTGTTGACTTCAACACATCATCCGAGGATTGAATCTAGAAACCATTCGAGTACCTTGGCCCTGCATGCCTCAATGGCAGGTTACCTCGCTTTCAACCTGAGTTCACATCATTGACTCTTGATTGAAATATTTTGTCTTGCGTTCGACTTCAAATCATTTATTCATGCTTGATGATATGTACTGTGATACCTTGGGAACCATTGACATCAATGGTGATCTCCCTCGCACTTGTTAACGGTTTACATCAATGACCAGTAATCAAGTGGTTTCTACCATGTTCGACGTCAAGACATTTGTAATGACATGGATAGATTCGTATCATTGCGGGTTTAGCTTGAAGACCCTGCGGAGTCATGTTTTACCCAGGTTGCGATGGAGTTTGTATTGAGTTATGTCACACAGATCCACACTTGTATTGGTCATGGCTGTGTTATCATCTCATCATGGATATGTGCTTGTGTCTAGTAGCCATGATTGTGTTCAGTCGGTCATTACTATCATGGATCTACAATGTATTGGTCGGTAGCCATGTTGTACCTCATATGCGATTGTCAGTTCAGAGTTAGTTGTACTGCAGCAGTGTCCTTCGCCCGATGAGTCTATTTCCATTACTTCTATCAAAGCACTTCACTTGTCTATCTTCAACAACTTCATGCTTTGGGGGGCATTCTGTTACACCCAAAATCTACTCATCATAAGATTCAGTGTATACACTCCTGAAGATACTTGGACTAAGTAATCATCCCGGGAGGATTTGTACCCAATTGTGCTAGGTTTTGAAGGGTCGTCACAGGTTGCACACCAGCAACATGCAACATTGCACCTTGCTCCATTACAGGGTGCGACGAAGTCATTTAGATGGAAAAAATAGCTTCTTCGAGGTCCATCTCGAAGCTTTCTGACTTGGGACACTATCCCTGACCTCTTGGAAGAGCTAGCACTCAATTCCTAAGCCTTTGGAGAGATCCCTTAAGCCTCTCCTACCATGTCTCAACCTATCCTATCCATACCCTATCCACTTAGTCCTATATAAGTGAAGCTCACTCCCATCCTAAAGGGATGAATCCTATGGTATCTACATGCTGGTGAAATCATTCTTAGAATACCTCCACTCACCTATTGGAGAACTCATACTTCCTTGGAAGGATATGGAAATTGGCTTCATCAGAGAAGGGCTACACCATTAAGTCTTGGTTGTGGTTCTATATCTCTATCATGTACTCCTCTATCTACAGTAATACAAATGCTTTCCACCAATATTGTTCATGTATGCAATGATATTGAGTAGTTTACCTCCTTAACTGTTTACATAGATCTCTTATTGTATAGATGTATTTTACTGGTTTCTCTTGTTTCTTTGTCTTGACAAGTCTTGCAGCTTGGATCGGACGAATGTGAGATGTGGAGCAACATTCAGGAGAAAGGATTGTGAAATAAAATGTAAGACATCTAGTATTAGATCCTTAAGTAGATCTAGGAAATGCATTGGTAGTTTGTTCTTTTTGTTCTAGACTCACTTTGAGATAGGGAGATCTTGCTAGCATTCACTCGAGTGGATTGTCTGATAACAATGTGGGAATATCAATAGGGAATGAGGATATCCAAATTTTTTTCTACCTACATCCACAAGTAACTGGACTAAGTTAATGGAAATGAATCCCTCTACTACTATGGGGTTTTAAACCCTTTCTGAATATTACCTTACATCACAACCTTGGGAAGGATGTTTGATGTATTCATTTAATGAGTTGGTTCCATTCTTTTGAAGACACCTTGATGTAGTATATATTCCAAAGCCATTTCTCCCAAAACTCAATCTTTGTGTTGTTTCCCATGCTTTGAAAGACTGTAATTTTTCTAAATTGATGCCACAATCCAACGGAAAATGACTGTGGAATTTATCACTTGAAGGGAGAGATAACTCCCTCCAAAAAATGTCTTACGAAGAAATCCATGAAAAGGGATAAGGGTGAGAATCAAATTTTAAAATACAACCTAATCTCCAACCCCCCCCATATCTTTCTCTGGCTTCTCTCCATAGCCCTTAATAACCCCTAAACTCTAACCCCTTTCTCTAACTCTTACAAACCCCATTATGTCTCTACCTCTAACCCTTTAAAAACCCCCTCTTGTTCTACCTCTAAGCCCTTACCACCCCCCAATTCCTTTAAATATCATTTTCACAAAACCAAAAAATATAGTTGTAATGTTAAATATAGTGATAAAATTGTAATGTTAAATATCACGACAAAATTGTAATGTTAAACATCACAGAAGAATTGTGATTTTGCATTTTGCATACACGTTTTATTGAACATAAATGCGTCTACATTATGTTCAACCAAAACAAATGCGCATTTGTGTTAACAGAAACATGTACGCGTTATGTTTAGCTATGCTCCTAACCCCCAAACTCACTAATACACCCACATACAACTCCCAAATACCCCCACACTAATATAAAACATCCCCCCGTTAGAAAAACAAGATCGTAGAGCAATAACAATAAACAAAAATGCAAATATAATCACACATACACATTACAAGAGAGACACAGATATATCGTGGTTCACCCAAGATGGGCTACATCCACACTGAAGTTGACAGTCCTTATTATTATTTCGTCCAACAAAGTGAAGGGATACAACTTGCAACACCTCCTCTCCACTATCTCACAGTCTCTCTTCTTGATATCAAAGATATTTACAATGCATAAAACCTAATACATACAACCCTAGCCATGTTACAATGTATTTCTTTTATAAGGGAAATACAACGGGAAAATAACACGGGTTACCTAAAACATGGGCCCAAAAAATGGTGGAGAAAACTCCCCCAGACCCCCTGGGGATCGTGCCGGGATCATAACCAAATATGGGGTATGGACACGGATGAATAATAATATCTCTGAATCTGGAGATTAGGCTCCACAACCAACAATCTCCCACTTGGAGATTGATCACAAAAACTCCATCGCTGCTGCACTTGCTGGACTTTGGACTTGGAAACTTTCTCATCTTCACCTTCATGCTAGAAGGCCAACTGAAACCGAGCAGGAAATCAGTTTCTCTCTGGTAACTACCTTTGTGAACATGTCTGCAGGATTCTGGCTAGTGTGTATCTTTTCCAGCTTCAACAATTCATTTCCCAAAACAAAGCATATGAAATGGTACTTAATCTGTATATGTTTAGTCATGGAATGGAATGCTGAGTTCTTTGAAGATGAATGGCACTCTGGATGTCACTATACAACTTGCTATCCTTCTTCTTCTTACCCAATTCCTCCATAAACCTCTGCAACCAAATCATCTCTCTACTAGCCTTTGTAACAGCAACATTCTCTGCTTCCGTTGTTGAAAGTGAAACAAACTTTTGTAGTTTCAAAATCCAACTTATTGTTGTTCCACCTACAGTAAACACATACCTTGTGGTTCTCCCCCCAATATATATATATATATCTCTCTCTCCCTAAATCTTACTAACCCCCTATATCTCTCTCCCCCCGTAACTCTTACTTACCCCCAATCTTCTAACACCCATCTTTGTCTCTACCTCTAACCCCTTAAAAATACCCCTTCGTCTCTACCTATAACCCCTTACCACCCCCTAAAGTTTCTCCCTTGACCTCTCTCTCTCTCTCTAACCCAAACATTCATGCTCCTCACCTATACCCCCTTTCTCCCTATCATGTCCCAAATTTGGCATTGGGTCACAATGGCCTAATCACATTGGCCCTATTCATTAGAGTTTGTTAAATTGATGCTAAAGGTCATATAATTGCCAAGGAGGGAAATTACTAGTTTCCTAGATTTGGGGTGGAAGCTTTGGAAATTGGAAAAATGGGGATAATAAATGATGTTTGAACATTAGAATGGCATAGATATTTAATAAAGGATCTAAATAAATATATACAAATGAAAATCAAAGTGGAATCTGATTATGAAGACACATGGAGGAAGTGGGACCCATATATGGCTAGATTTCCCCACTACACTTGGCGTCATTCTCTCACCAATTCGAATTCAAGGTGAATGGTAACATACTTGGGAGAGTCCAAAAGGTATTATTCATGACATGAATCATCCAAGGTCGAAATATAGAGGAAGAGTAACTCCCATGGAAGAGGAAGAGGCAATTTGGAGCTAGTGAGACACTTGGGCTAGATTCCCTAGCTCTATGACAACAATGATGAAGATGCTATGACACCTATGACACAAATCAGACCTGAAGGCTGAAATATGACATATATGACATGCCAGGGCTAAAAATAGACTCCAAGAGGGCTCTCAAGGGTTTTAGGGCAGCTAAGATGCTTCCACATGTGATTTGGTGGAAGTGGGAGACTAGGAATTGGTGTACAAGTGGTGTTCTTTGGAATCTCTTCCCAACTTGAGTTGGCATGAGTCTCTTGGAAGGAATTCAACCCATGGAGTAAATTAGAACTTTATAAATATTAATAACAAAGAATTAAATCATCTTTTGATCATTTGTAGAATTTTCGATTGCATTTGTGAAGAGGGAGAGCTAGTGGATGACTAGTTTCTTGCCTTAGCCAATTTCGAGGGTGAAAGATTCCCATCCAAGTTGGTAATTGTAAAGGAATTTCAGACCTTTAATTTGAATCTTTAATGCAGTATTTATTTGCAGGTGTAAGCTACAGGGAAGCTCATGGTTTCTTCTATTGCAGCTCACTCCTTCAACCATTTCTAGTTTTGATGCCATATTCTTGATCCTTGAGGGTGGGCATTTTTTGTGAGCTATTGTACTATTTTTGGGAGCTCCTAATGCCCCATTTATTTTTTAATATGAATTAAATACTCTGTTCTTCATCTCCAGAAAGTTTCAGGTCGAAATTCCAAGTAGAAATGTATAAATCTCAATTTTAATGAAAGAACGGTGCCATTTCCCCACTACCTTTTTGTGAATCAATGTAATACTGATGATTTTGAATGAATGGATGATTATATGGTGTATTTGTGATAAATATACTGCCATGTATGTATTATACAAGTTTCATGTACTGTACTTGAGCATTTGAAGTATTTTTACTCAGTTTAATTGCATTGGGAGAAGAAATAGTGCCATTTCCCCAAGGGTCGAATTGGTGATTTTTGCAGTTGAATGGGAGAGGGTTGGAAGAGATATAATAATAAATTAATGGTGCACATGAAAAATTAATAAAATCATTAATACATTCCCTACCTCTGTTCAGAAATTTGAGTGGGTTTGGAGGCATTTGGGAAGCCATTTTCAGTACTTACCCTAGGGGATTTGAACCCCAAATTACTAGTAAAATTGCATACTTGGTCCAGAATATTAAGAGAGTTTGCAGAGGCCTTTTGGTGGCCATATTTAATCCCTAAAATCATATTCAAGTCCTAATATCATTCATACACCTGACTTGAATATTTGAAGGCATTTGGAGTCAATTTGAGACCCAAAGACCAATACTAGTCAAAGGGAAATCACTAGTAAAGTTACCTACATTGACCAGAATTGAAAGAGGATTTGCAGAACTATTTTAAAGGTCCAAAGGAATCCCTGAAACACATATTTATGTTCTAATATCATTCATATACCTTCTCATAATATTTGGGATCATTTGGGGAAAATTTGGGACCTAGAGATCAAAACTAGTCAAAGGTCGAACTAGGGAAAAAAAGTGGAAAATTGACATTTTAATAAAATTCCTAACAAGGGAAATTACAGTGGTATTAGAGCATGGTCTTGGCACCTGATGTGGTAGAACATTAATGAAGACCAGGAGTCAAAGAAATAATCCACCACCCTTAGAAACTGAAACTGGATGTACTTTGGTGAAAGGGAAGAAGTAGGAGAAGAAGTGCATTCCTTGGTCACCATGAGTAAGGATGAGAAAAGAACCTTAGAGGAGAATGAGGAGTTTATAAAATTACTGAAACCTTCCTTTGAATACAAGTGGAGGAAATTCATGCAAGAGTTCAAATTGTTGGTTAGTGAAATTGGAAGCAACTCGGAAAAAATAATGAGCAATGGTTCTCTTTTCAAGGAAAAGGATGAAATAATTTATGTCACAAAGGAGGAAACTAATGTAATTGTGGAACATGAGGTACATGTTGATATGTAGGTTCTTGAAGATGCTACACTCAAACAAGAATAAGTCAAGCACTTGTCCTTGATCAGAGGGATTATGAGTTGCCTCATGGAGAGAGTTGTAAAGCCTTGGAGGAGGTACATGATCTCACAACAGTTGGACCAGCCAATTATGGAGAAGATGAATTAAATATTTCAATGGGTAAGAGTTGTTAGGATTTAAGGTTGGTTCATAATTCCTCACCCCCTACTTCATTTTTAGCCACATCAATTGGGGATGAAAATTGGGTGAAAGGTTTTTTTCTAATGGTGCCACATGAGGGGTATGAAACTCCTACCTCTCCTTTTGATAATGACATGAATAGAGCACCTAATTATTTACATTTTCAGCAGCATCCTTTTTTACCTTATGGTGATACATATCTTCATGGATGCCCTTATGATGTTCACTTGAGTCACTTGAAGAGTCATGATTTTTCTTGCTCCTTGCTTAGTTCAATTGATGTTGGAGAAACTTCATTAACTACTTGGATGAAAGAATACAAGGCTGATTTTTTTTATGCATCTTACATAGTTTTGGAGCAGAATTATAGGACATGGGATACTAACCTCTGTCATTGGAGCATATTTGATTGTTCCCTTGATGCTTGTATGCACCTGGAAAATGGTGGTCTACTTTCTTTGAGGTATAATCACTTTCATGATTCTTTGATGCAGCACCTCCTTTTGTACATTTTCATTATCTTGTTATGTACTTTGATGATATATATTTTGTACTCATGATGTTTGGAAGAATGCATACAAGAAAATGGGATCCAGGAATCCTCTTATCTAATGGTGGGAGTTGGAGAGCACTCTCAATTGTGGGGGTGCAATACAAGAAATGGGACCCTGGAATAATCTTTATCTCATTGGTTTCAAATTTTTTGGGAAACAAGTAGTATGGGAGATGGATTTCCCACTTAATAAAGTGATTTTTATTAGAGTAGTGCAACAACAAGCATGGTGGTTCCTCTCTAAAATCTTCATGGAAACTCAAAGACTCAAGGTTGGGCAACTCAAAGGCAACTTCAAAGAATTATACAGAAAGCAGGTTCTTCAACACCCATGTTTAAAATTGCTTGAGGGCAAGCAATATTGGGAAGGCAGGATTTGTCATGTCCCAAATTTGGAATTGGATCACAATGGCCTAATCACATTGGCCCTATTCATTAGATTTTGTCAAATTTATGCTAAAGGTCAAATAATTGCCAAGGAGGAAAATTACTAGTTTCCTAGGTTTGGGGTGGAAGCTTTGGGAATTGGAATAATGGGGATAATAAATAATGTTTGAACATTATAATGGCATAAATATTTAATAAAGGAGCTAAATAAATATATACAAGTGAAAATCAAAGTGGAATTTGATCATGAAGACACATGGAGGAAGTGGGACCCATATATGGCTAGATTTCCCCACTACACTTGGCATCATTCTCTCACCAATTCGAATTCAAGGTGAAAAGTAACATAATTGGGGGAGTCCAAAAGGTATTATTCATGGCATGAATCATTCAAGGTCGAAATATAGAGGAAGAGTAACTCCCATGGAAGAGGAAGAGGCAATTTGGAGGTAGTAAGACACTTGGACTAGATTCCCTAGCTCTATGACAACAATGATGAAGATGCTATGACACCTATGACACAAATCAGAACTGAAGGCTGACATATGACATATATGACATGCCAGGGCTAAAAATAGACTCCAAGAGGGATCCCAAGGGTGTTAGGGCAGCTAAGATGCTTCCACGTGTGATTTGGTGGAAGTGGGAGACTAGGAATTGGTGTACAAGTGGCGTTCTTTGGAATCTCTTCCCAACTGGAGTTGGCATGAGTCTCTTGGAAGGAATTCGACCCATGGAGGAAATTATAAATTTATAAATGTTAATGACAAAGAATTAAACCATATTTTGATCATTTGTATAATTTGCAGTTGCATTTGTGAAGAGGGAGAGCTAGTGGATGACTAGTTTCTTGCCTTAGCCAATTTCGAGGGTGAAAGATTCCCATCCAAGTTGGTAATTGGAAAGGCCATTCCGACCTTTCATTTGGAGCTTTAATGGAGTATTTATTTGCAGGTGTAAGCTACAGGGTAGCTCATGGTTTCTTGTATTGCAGCTGACTCCTTCAACCATTTCCAGTTTTGAGGCCATATTCTTGATCCTTGAGGGAGGGCATTTTTGGTGAGCTATTGTAATCTTTGGGGGAGCTCCTAATGCCCCATTTATTTTTTAATATGAATTAAATACTCTGTTCTTCATCTCCATAAAGTTTCAAGTCGAAATTCCAAGTATAAATGTATAAATCTCAATTTTAATGAAAGAACAGTGCCATTTCCCCACTACCTTGTTGTGAATCAATGTAATGCTGATGATTTCGAATGAATGGATGATTATATGATATATTTGTGATCAATATAGTTCCATGGATGTCTTATACAATTTTCATGTACTTTAATTGAGCATTTGAAGTATTTTTACTCAGTTTAATTGCATTGGGAGAAGAAATAGTGCCATTTCCCCAAGGGTCGAATTGGTGATTTTTGTAGTTGAATGGGAGAGGGTTGGAACAAGAATAATAATCAATTAATGGTTCACATGAGACATTAATAAAATCATTAATACATTCCCTACCTCTGTTCAGAAATTTGAGTGGGTTTGGAGGCATTTGGGAAGCCATTTTCGGTACTTACCCTAGGG
The DNA here is from genome assembly GCA_027924585.1 of Larix kaempferi. Classification (NCBI taxonomy): domain Eukaryota; kingdom Viridiplantae; phylum Streptophyta; class Pinopsida; order Pinales; family Pinaceae; genus Larix; species Larix kaempferi. Next base: position 151,426 of record BSBM01000995.1, on the reverse strand, counting down.
GATTTGAACTCCAAATTACTAGTAAAATTGCATACTTGGTCCAGAATATTAAGAGAGTTTGCAGAGGTCTTTTGGTGGCCATATTTAATCCCTGAAAATCATATTCAAGTCCTAATATCATTCATACACCTGACTTGAATATTTGAAGGCATTTGGAGTCAATTTGAGACCCAGAGACCAATACTAGTCAAAGGGAAATCACTAGTAAAGTTACATACATTGACCATAATTGAAAGAGGATTTGCAGATGTATTTTAAAGGTCCAAAGGAATCCCTGAAACACATATTTATGTTCTAATATCATTCATTAACCTTCTCATAATATTTGAGATCATTTGGGGCAAATTTGGGACCTAGAGATCAAAACTAGTCAAAGGTCGAACTAGGGAAAAAGGGTGGAAAATTGCCATTTTAATAAAATTCCTAACAAGGTACATTACACTCCCTAATCACCCTTCTCACCCCCAAACCCCTTACTCTCTCTCTCTCTACCCCTTACCACCCCCCAATATCTCTCTCTCTCTCTCTCTCTCTCTCTCTCTCTCTCTCTCTCTCCCCCCCCCCCCCTAACTCTTACTAACCCCCTATATCTCTCTCCCCCCCTAAATATTACTTAGCCACAATATTGTAACACCCCCTATGTCTCTACCTCTAACCCCTTAACAATCACCCTTCATATCTACCTCTAACCCCTTACCACCCCTAAAGTCTCTCCCTTTACCTCTCTCTCTCTCTATAACCCAAACACTCATGCTCCTCACCTATACCCTCCTTTCTCCCTAATCACCCTTCTAATCCCCAAACCCCTAACTCTCTCTTTCTCTCTCTCTACCCCTTTCCACCCACGAAACTCTCTCTTTCTCTCTCTCTCCCCCTAACTCTTACTAATCCTCTATATTTCTCTCCCCCTAACTCTTACTCACCCTCAATCTCCTAACACTCTCCTCTGTCTCTTCCTTAAACCCCTTAACAATCCCCCTCCATCTCTACCTCTAACCCCTTCCCACCTGTTGATGCCTTGGGGGTGCACGGTAAGTGCAAGGTGCTGGAATGGGTTCCAAGGCACACAATAGGGGATGAAAACCCAGCCAAAGGCTTCGAAAGACCCTGCGCAAGGGCAATTCTATCCTCAAGTTGTTTGGTGTGGTGATCACCCACGGATATTTGGCCTCCATTGGCACTCTATGAATAAAATATTTGATCAATAAGATCAGTTTCCCAATTTAGGGAAACAAAGGTATGAAAAGCTATTAGCAATTCTAACTTAGCCTAATTGGGAAAAGAACCTAATCTTAAGTTAGATCTATCCTAAAATGAAAAGCTTGGCATTTATGCAGATCAACCTTGAGGTGTAAGAGAACAAACAATCTATCACCTTTAACATAAATGCCTTTAGATGAGATATTTTTTGACTTAGATTATGATTTATTTAATGAAAATTAAACAAAATAATCCAAGCTTAAAGACCATCAAGATATAACCTGTTATTCTTTTGTTGATTGAAAAATCAACAATGATTGATTATATACATATGTGATCAATTGCAGAAATCGATAAAGAAAGTATTTAATCAAATATTTTCATACACACATCAGTTATACAGAAAAACCAATACAACAGATCTATGTATTCATTATATATTCAACAAGAGATCATGTGCATAACAGATGACAATCTAGAACATAAAATAAGAAATCCTTAAAGAAATTTAAGTGATATTCAGAAGATGGATCTGAAGATAACATTACTGTATTAAGATGCCTTGTACCAAAATTACAATGACTCTGACCATAGAGTATCTTCAGTCTTATCTCCTGCTGAATTACAATTCCAAAATTCCAACCCCTTACTAAGAGAAGCACTCCCCCTTAAATACTAATTAACATAGGATTCCAAAAGGAGAAGTTCTACAAAATAGGGATTAAAAAATCAGATCGAATTAAAGATCCAGGGAATCCTACCATTTTTCATAAATATCTAACAATTCATCCACATTTGGGAAGATAACATATTCCAAGGATAATTGAGCATTGCATGCACTATTCTCCATATCATGCTTCGCTAGCTTATGCCAGATTCGTAGGTACATACGAATCCTCCCTTCCATGATGACCCGGTTCTTTAACCAAGCGATCTACATATTGAATGCTGACTTGTTCCAAATCCCAAATCTTCTGTGCAAATTCTTCACATTTGCTCTCGAGTTCTTCAAGTCTGCATTTTGGTGGCAGAGCTTCCAAAATAGGATTCATGAGTGGAAAACCTAGGGCATCCATGATATTGTCAGTTGCATACCATCATCTAGTGCAGGTGTCCTATGATTTATGAATGATTTCCTCAGCCAATTCATTCAAATCAAACCAGGTGTTCAAAGATGCCTTGAATTTCTTTACCTGGAAAGTATTAAGGATTGGGATGTTCTCTGGAACATTCTTGATATACAATTGCCATTGACTGATTTCTTCTTCAGCTTTAGAAGCTTGGAGTCCCTTTGCCTTATGTTCTTCAAGAGTAGAAGACATCTTAGAAAAACTGATGAAATTTTCCCTGATCTAAGCTAAGGCGATATATAACTTCTTCAGTTCTTCATGATGACTCTGATTCACTTCAAGGGCTAAATTTTTGAAGTCACAGGATGTGAACTTGAGAACATTGGAGGAAGCTGCACTTGCAGTTGCATCTTCAACCTTCTTTTCCAAAGAGGCTATCTTTACAAGAACAGTAGAATGTTGAGACTGCAAAAGGTTGAATTCAGTAAGAAGAGTAGCATTTTTTTGTTCTAGGTCTTGTACTTTGTCTGCCCAAGTTTTCCCCAGGTCAGCCATATCAACAGAATGTTGATCCTTTGTTTTAGCCAACTCTTCCTTTAGGTTTCTAATTTATTACTCCCTGAGGTCAACATCTTTGTCCAAGACCTGGACCGAATCCCAGTTAGCAGTGGCAAAAGCCCCTAAGGCTACTGCTTTTTCAACTCCTTCAATTCTTGGGTTATTAGTTATGGGAGCCCATATCACATGATTTGGTTCATGTGCTTCCAAACCACCTTGGCCTTGACCCCTCTTCCTGCTTCTTTTAACAACTGCCTTGTCATCTTGACGATAGAACATATTCCCAAGAGGAACCACATCTGTGTCTGTATACTTAGCAACGAACTGTGTAGGAACAGAAGTGACACTAACTGTAGAAATCAAAGAAGGTGTCTGTGTGATAGCAGAGGTAGGGATAGGTAGAGTGAATTGAGTGGTGGCTAGAGGTGTACTAATTACTTCGGGAGCTGACACATTGTCTGGGGAGGGAAGTGAGACGAAGACTTCAGAAAGTGGAACCTGAACATGACTACTGACTTCAGGGGAAGGAAGTGGACTCTGATCTTTACTAGGTGAGTGTGTAGGAGAAACCTTGGAAGATGCATCGGTGGAGGCTGTTAATAAATCAACTACAGATGATTGCGGAGGGATAGCCAAAGGATGGGATTCTGTAGTAATAGATGGTAAAATGGAAAAAGTAGCTGAATGTTCTGGTAATGAAGTAGTGGTGTTGTTGAGGGTATTAAACAAGTGGGATAATGAGAATGGAAGTGTTCCTCCTAGAGGAACAGTAGAACTTGGCTGAAGATATGACAACACAATTACTGATGATGTGATACCTAGGGCAGCATTAAAATCCAACACTGACTGTTCAGGGAAATACTGATCCATATCAATATTGTCCAGCAATTCAGTATCAGTCTTAGGATCTCGAGAGACTTTTTCGACTACTGGTACTGGAATAGGCGAAACTATTTCTTCATCACAGTCAATTATATCTACAGTAGAAAATTGTGATGAGGAAGGCATGACCTTCTGTCTTTTTGCTGGGCTAGCCCTGGTTATGACCAAGTCTTCATCTTCTGGAGTGTTTGGAGTAGAGACCTGATCATCTAGTGTACCTGGTGGCTGAATTTTGTCTGCAGGCGTTGGAGGTTCTAGCAACTGAGTCTGTAACATTGATGAAAACTATGCCATTTTCTATTTGGATTCACAAGCTGTCTGCAGCATGAGTTTAACTTCTTCATTAGCTTTCTCTTTGAATGGTTCCCCTTGAATAGTTTTACCTTTGTCTCCATCAGGACTCGTGGCCAAAGGAGGAGCGTTAGATTTCTGAGCTTATTTCTCTTCCCTATCCTTTCTTGCTTGTTCAACAAGATTCAACTGCATGGCCCTGTAACTTAGGTTTCTGTCCTTTAATTGTTTCTGATACTTTAGAATGTCATGTTGTTCTTGAGAGTCTTTTGCTTTGGCCAAGACTTGAGAAAATATGTCTACCCCCTGATATATGGAATCATCGGGGATTGACTCATGTGTATAGTCTATCTTCATGTGAGCTTGCTTTAGGTGTGCATCCAAGAACTTATTAGGATCATGTTTTCTTTTAGGTGCAACACCTAATCTCAAAGCAACTATTTGATCACCCAGTACTGTAGCCCAAGTTGAAGTTGGGATGACCAATTGACCGAGATTTAGAGCAAACTTAGGCCAATTTTTCTTCTTGGGTCCTATGAGTCTCTTGTACATACCATCAGTGACAGTTTGAAAATAAACCTCCTGTATTACCATCCTATCTGGAACTATTATGGGAAACAAATGAACTATTTCACTTCCCCAGATTCTGATGTATGAAAAGTACTCACCTACATACCAGTCACCCATTGTGTTGATAAAAGCTTTGGCATCCTCTGAGAATGCAAGTGGCTGCTGCTGGAATATCTTGAAATAGATGGTACCCACAAAAGAGTCACATATGTCATATATCAAAGGTGAAAAATTCCCTTCCCATAGTGATGAATGGTAGATGTGTACAGGTGGATCTGAAGGGGTCCAATGCCAACCCAAATTAGGGTACTACAACTCTGAGCAGAAAACATCAAGAACATATGCAGATAGGAAGAAGGGTGTCTTCTTATGAGCTGGTGCCTTCTAATATTCATGGATGGCATTTTTTAGTTCTGCTAATAAGATAGAGGCCCAAGGAAAAGACTCACCTGTAAGTAACACATGATGTGCTATGGGTGCCCACTCTGCTTTAAAGTGGGAGCAATTGGGTTGACCGAAAAGCCGGCAGAGCATGGCTGCAAGTAGAGAAAAGGGTTGCTTAAACCAGATGATAGGATAAAGGTTATCTGACTTAGGTACAAAGGCATTAAGCTTTAGCAGCCATGACTTAATCATTTATCGAAATTATACCGGGTTTTGGATGATTGTATGAACTCAGTAGAGAGGGTCTGTGCATGGGGTTTCAGAGCAAAAGCTCGAAAAAAAACCTCTGGGCAAAAACTTGTCAATTGACAACCTGTACTGTCATTAAAAGAATTGTCTTTGACATCAGCATTCTCAATTATCCACTTAACTGCATCTGTGTAGGGTAAGATAGCAGGGCGTGCAGCGATGGCATGAATTTGGGAAGCCCTAATTTTCTTGTAGACTGGTCTATCATTCGAAATATGGGAAAGGTCGTCATTATAAAAAATGGCGTATATCCTAGACCAGTCCATCTGGTATGTTTCAGTAACTCGTTCACTAGTGTCAAAGAGAAAACCAAAATTTGGGTCTTTGATCAGGAGGTCTTTGTACAACGATTTAGACCGTGTATTTCTCGACATGGTGAAAGAACTTTGCAATATCTGATTGATACAGAAAATCAAATGAAATTCAACCCAAAAATAGAAGAATTGTAGGATAGTAGCGTAAGGATAATAGTGGACTTACCTGAAATAACCAACAAACTGAAAAACGGCACCTGACATGCAATTCACAGTAAAATGATAATGCGACAGCGTAATTTCTTCAATAGTAAAATGTAAAACTAAAACGTAAAGAACCTATTAAATACATTCACCAAAATAAAACCAACCGTGCGATTATAAAAAATGGATGACTGAGATTCACCGCATCGGGACGTGGAATCGGGTTCAAGTATGTTCATGAAGCTCTTATTCAAAGACCCCGCAAGCCGAAACCCGAAAGTACAGATTTGTGGGTTGCAGGTTCACAAAAATAGAAGTAAGAGAAAAGGTTTTCGAAAGCCGAAACCTACTATGCAGGTGGCGGGTTTCGGGAACATGAAACTGTGAGGAGAGATAACCATCCCAAAAGCTGCATCCTGAAATTATGGGTTGTGGGTTTCGGAATTACCAAAACCAAAACCAAAAAACAACAGTCCCGCCACCCACACCTGTCGGGTTGCGGGTTTCGAAATCTCCAAATGTCGAATTTCGGGATGATGATAACAGTCGGCAAAATACTCAAAATTTTTTCTCTTTTCATACCGAAACACTTTGGAAGAAATAATCAAACCCTTACAAACAAGCGGACCAAAAGCATGGGTGAAGAATTTTAGAGGTAAAATCAAAATCTAAAAATTTTCAAGATGACTCACCCAAACACCTTTGCATTTATTAAAATTGGGGGGTTCCCGTGCTTAGCTAAGCATGGGATCTATTATGGCTACAACACCACCCTATTGTAGGTACACCAGATCCCATGTTTCATTCTGATCATGGGAGCCCCATTTTGTAAATATCAAGGTATTTGGGTAAGTTTTAAATTTTGGTTTGCTATGGCATCATAGCATTCATTTGGTTTGTTTAATTATCATTATTTTCTCCTTTGAAAATTTCTAAGTTTCTGGTTGTTTTCTTGATTTGCAGAAAACCTTATATTCTTTGTTACACAGAAATCTTCCACCCTGTGAGCATCAGCATTCTTTGGCCTGTAGGATCCATTCCAATGACTCAGATCCATTTTTATCCTTCAGTGATACCAGTTTGCCCTATTTTTGTTCCTACCCGCATGTTGCATCGCTATAGCATGCGTACCCACGAGTTGCATCACTATGGCCCGCGGGTATCAAGTAAAATGGTAAAAACCACTATTAATTACTTTTTAATCCCAAAAAGTTGTCATTGGGTGACCTTTGGCTCTCCATCTTCCCAAGTAACGTCTTGATGAGTCCTTTCACCTACCTTTGAGAGGACCATATATTGAGCACATATGGCTTATGGAAGGGAGGAAGAAGAGAAGAGTAAAGGCACTCTAGTGGATTTTTTCCCTATCTTGAGTCTGCACTCATTGATCCTTGTAGTTGTGAACCATTTATGTTCACCTTCCAAACTCCTCTCTAGTTTGAATTTTCCATTCATGGAGGATTGAAGTGGTGGAGGCACAAGTGGATTGATCTAGATATTGGTTCAGATTGGTTGCCGGCAATAGGTCGTATCACTTTGTACTTCTTTTTGTTCATTAATAGAAATACTCATATTCTCGTCCATTCATGGTGTGAATGTTGTTTATTATACATTGGGTTACATTTGCTTATGATATTATGGACCATTGTTATTGATAATGTTAATTTCATTTATATATCACATGTACTTTCTAGATGTTGGCTGTTAAGACTAATTTGCAGATTACAAGTGCTTGGATGTGCACGGATTGAAAGCTCCAATGGGGATCTACACCAAACGTTGGATCAAGGTTGGTTACATTTCTCCATTAGTTTAACATTGTCATTTATAATAGCATTGCTTGAGAATTGAGTAGATTTCTGGTAGTCATCTGTTTGTTGTGATATTCCCAAGCCATAGTGAGTTTTCTCCAATACAGAAATGGCGACTCCACTGGGGAAGTCATCCATGTTTGGGAAATTTTTTGAGCATTAGTCCATAAATAGAGTTGTTGTTTATCGAAGCTCTGTGTCACTGATTGACCGTTAAGATACACTGTAGAAAACTTGCTTTTTCTGAGCCTCTGGACTCTTTATTTGACCATTTGCTTTTCCTCACCCGCGGGCTGGCTTAGTTCTGCCCACGTATACCCGCCTTTGTTTACTCTACTGCTCATAGGTACCCGCAAGTATTCCTTCAACAGTAGCGTGTAACTCCAACTTTTGTTTGTTTATGGCGATTGGTTGTTGCTGGGTGAGTTTGGTTGATTCCTGAGTCTTTATTGGCCTCTTTCTTGACTGTTTCATGCCTTGGTTGTGACAAGATCTCTTCGTTTCTCTTGGTTGAGCCTTCTTGGTTTTTTACCAATATTTGGTTTTAGCCTCTTGGTTTCTTCCTTTTGAGCTCTTTCCTTTGGTTGAGTCTTGCTGTTTAGGGTCTGCTGGGCTGTCTTAGTGATCTTCTCGACATTTCAGTGACTAAGTAGTAGGATTTTGCTTGCATTTTTTCATTCCATATATATTGAAAAAATACAAAAATATTCATTTAGTTTTTTGCATTTTCCTCACTGTTTATAAGAGAAAATACAAAAATATTTTATTTCCATGTACTGCATTTTGCATTGAGTGCTTGTTTACTTCATTTTTGGTTCTGCTTGTGCATTGAAAAGATAAAAGATTGCATCTTTATTTCGGAATTGTTGGTTGATTTTGCATATTAGTGACATTGTTTTATTGGATAGATGAGTCTAGGATTGGATTATGTTGCATACTATTGAGTCTACACACCACTAGTTTCACGACCATATCCTTTGAGTAATCACAACCACTAAAATTAACGCTTATTCATAAAATTGATTAGACTGATTTTATTTATAGGGTACACCAACTAGCATAGGTTTAGAGTCTTGGAATAGATCATTGTGAGTTAACAATCCAAGACTACTAAACGAAACATTAGGAGTTTGACCATGGAGTGGAGGAATCCATGGTATAGATCGGTGTTCTTAGGAAAGATCTACTCAATCCAGATTTAAGCATGAGGTCACGAGAGGTTGGTTGAGGAGATATCCCTCTGATACTGGCTGAATGTGGGAGATATATCCAAGATTTGTTCATATCTAGGGGTATCGGAGGTTCATCCTCTTGTGCTTCGGGCTTAGCTACCTTGCCCATACGACGGGTCCCACCTGCGACTGTCCCCCTGAGCATTGGTTATATTGCAGTGAACATAGTTGCCTTACCTAGGTACCGGACAGGGTACTTCCAGTGGTTATGGTGTTTGTGTCCTAAGTCAGATAGGGATTGGATAGCACAATTGTGTTCGTGTAGTGGACTTGACCCTATCGACATAGTGAAGCCCGGGTGTCTCTATAACTGATTCTATTACCTCCGGCTATAGTTTGGGAGTTTCAAGCCTCTCCTAGGCGAGACATACTGGCTCTAGTGTCGGGAGCTCATTTAGCCACTCTGTTTGTCTGCTCTTGGCTATAGTTTCTCTAGGTGTGTGCTTTTGATTTACTATTTTTTAATCGATAGTTGGCCTTTAGGAGACGTTGTGTCTCTCTCCGGAGACAACGTGGCGCAGAGCCCTACTCTCCATCGGTCCCATCGTTTGGCTGGTTTAAAGCCACTCGAGGTTACACGTTGTATTGCTAGGGGACACCGGAGGGCTCCCTCTGAGTCTTCGGATTCATATGAGACTTATGTTGAAGATTACATGGTTGCACATCCCGATATCGGGCAAGACCTTTCTACTCCTTCGGGTAGAGTTGAACATACTTCTGATCCCTAGAGTCCTCATGAGGATTGGGGAGGTGATCCACCTGAGACTCAACCTAGTTCTATTTGGCCTAATCCACTTGACCGGGATCCGTTTGATCATTCAAATCTGGATAATTATCTTTACGGGATGCCCAACCTACCCGAGGATGTAGAACATGACGAGCCTTTCATTCCTTCGTTTCCATGTGATTTTAGATACAGGAGGCCTGAGACTCATGATGATTCCGGCCCTCTGGTCAACCCCACCACACTCTCTTTTGGTATGCCTAGTCACAATACTGTCAAACCTTCCACTATGGTTGGTACTCATGCTGGCACTAGTCAAAGTGTTAGCCATACTTTACCCACTGGGGGCACTACGTTGTCCACCCACTCACATAGTATGGGGACTGGTCAGATTCCTAACAATGCTTATGTTGGAGCACGACCACCTCCTAGGAATACCCAACCTAGTCGGAATGTTGTTCAAAACACGACTCACCATCCACCACCTAATACACATGTCGCTACTTGTCAACCCAGGACTACTTTTGCACATGATACCGTTCCTCCCAACCACGTGGGTGGACACATACCGCATACTCTTGCGTCCACTACCGCTACTAGTAATGCTAATGTAGGGGATGGGAATATTTCCTATCCACATGGACATCACACCACCAACCCTGCTACTAGTCACGCCCATATTGGAGCTGGGAATACTTCTCATGCTTATGGCCATCACACGACTGCTCAAACTAATCCTAATATTGGGGGTGGGAACATACCATACCATTACGGTCAATACAACACGGTTCCCACTATGAATAGTACATACATGCCTCATACTCATGGTGGCAACCCTTACTACAACACAGTCGGTGTTGGCCACCAGTATCACCCACCACCCCAATATGCTGCTCAAAATGCGCATATACTTGCTTACTCTCAAATGGGTCAGGCAGAGGGAGGTTATCCATCTTGTGTCTATGGGAAAGCTTACGGGCCATCAGGTCCTCATTATCAGCAGTTTAATCCTCATGGTCAAGATTTTGGTCCATCTTACAACACAGTTACATTTCACCAACCTTTTATGGGAGCTTATAATCAAGCTTTCTAGCCGCAGCTCCCATTCCTTGCACGCTTGAATCTCTCGGATCTTTCAAAGCTCACGAATGATCCGGTGTGTCACGACCCTACTTGGCCCCCGGTCCCTACCAAGCTCCCTTCGGACATTCCAAAGTTTTAAGGGAAAGGTGGTGAGGACTCGGGAGATCATGTCACGACGTTTCACCTTTGGCGCTCCTCCAACTCTTTGAATCATGATTCCATTCAATTACCCCTATTTCAATGCACCCTCACAGGGGAAGCCGCGAAGTGGTATGTGGAGTTGCCCAGAAACACCTATAGGGGATTCAACGAGATTGCTTTGGTTTTCTTAGACCATTTCCAGTTGCCGGTTCGTTATGATACTGGTAATGAGTTGTTGTCCACCTTCCGTCAAAATAAAGCCACACAAATTTCTGACGACATTCAAGAGTGGCTCAATGGAAGAGATTAGTGAAAGCCAACATTCCTCCATAGTTCCTATTGGAATGGTTCCTTAAGTCTTTACTCCCATACATTGATAAGGATGTTTCGATGTCCGGCATTGTGACTGAGGAACAAGCTATCTTGAAAGTCCAGCAGTTAGATCTACTTTATTCTCAGTCTGGTATTTTGTATGACATTATTCCTGATGCACCGAGAACAAGACATGAGCCTACATCAGTTCCTGGACCACATGTCGATGGCATCGTGGGGTCCACATGCACTTGCCCTGTAGACTTGGCAGCTAATCAAATGCAAAAATTTTCACTAAACTAGTTCGCTCCTGGACAGGTTCACACCTTGTCCACTTCCACTCCATTGTCTGATGTACACAATGTGCAATCAACGAAACCGTTGGGTTACCAGCAACCTGGTGGTAAGAAAAAGGGGAGAAATAATCATAGGGGTGGAAACAATGGAAGTAACAACAATAGAAATCGTAATACTCCTCGTAAAGAGAATGCCAACCCTCCTAGGGAAGGCGGTAATGCTAGCGAGGATCGTAAACCTAGGCATAAGGTGAAATTCCCTTGCAAGCTTTGTGGGGAGGATCATCTTACTCACTTATGTCCTTGTATTGAAGAAGCATCGAAGCATTTGGCATAGAACCCAACTGTGTTGAAGGATCCCCTTCCTCATCATCAAAATATGGCTTCGCATGCTCCCACCACTGGTTATGGTACTAATGAAATGGCAACGTCTTCTTCCAATACTAGTGGTTATGGATGTGTGAATATGGTTCAGTCGGAGGTTTGTGTTGCTACTCGTCAATGTGATTATGGTGCACCACAAAAAAATTTGGGGAATGAGCCCCCCCCTCCTCCTGATAATTCCTTGCATATTGAGAAGCCTTCTATTATGCTGTGGATACCGAAAGGTGTTCTCAAGCACTCCACGCATAATCCTAATGCTCGAGCCGCCCAAAACTACTCCATTATAGAAGATTTGGGCCAAACCCCATTTTCCATGTCAGCTCTTGAAGTTTTGCAAGCTTGTCCTTCTCAGAAGCATGCCCTTTTGAGTGCGTTAGGAGTTCAGGATGGGGGAAGTCCTAGTGTTATCAATTTCGATACTACTAATGTCCAACCTCGCTTTCCTTACAACATGGATTTTCAAATCCAGGTGGTTTGCCTTAAGAGCTTCGTCAAACGTACTATGGTTGATGAAGGTGCCTCCGTGTCAGTAATGTCGTTAACTTGTTGGAAAGCTCTTGGCTCTCCTCCTCTACTCGTGTCTAGAACTACACTCACTACATTCGACGGTAGATCTTTTACGCCGCATGGAATTATCCCTTCCCTTGTTGTCTCCTTGGGAGGTAAATCTGTGCCTATTGAAGTTGAAGTGGTTGATGCACCCATCGACTACAACCTTTTACTGGGTCGGAACTGGATGTACACTATGAAGGCTGTCGCGTCTACTGTATTTCGAGTTATTTTCTTTCCCCATGAAGGCAAGATTGTGACGTTCGATCAGATGGATTATGTTGGCACTCCTTCCACAACATCCACAAGATCAGTAGTCTCGCAAGTTTCTGATTCTTAGTCGGCAACTGGGAACATAGGTGTTGGAATGTACCCCTCATTGATGGGAACTTTTAACCATTCTGCACTTATGAATTTTATTGGAACCATTTCCGAAAGTGTGCCTCCTCCTTTGAATAGTATGCCATTCCAGACTTCCTATTGTGGTGATCCATGGATTTTTCCATCCACGGATTCTATGTCAGGAGACATTGCGCATGTCGGGATGTCTATGCCTTTATCTGTAGTGGAGCTCACTTACGATCACATCCAACAAACCACTGCAGATCGGGATCTCTCTTCTTCCCAGACAGTTGAAGAAGATCCCGTTACGCTGCCAGTTTGGGCAGCCAACTCATCTTGCTCTCACGATTGCCTCGAGGATACTTTGCCATCGGATGAATCTATCCTCGAAGCCATGTGTGGTAGTGAGAGGCCTTGGGAAGACATGCACCATCGCTCTTATTTCCTTCCCAATCTCGAGCTCATTGAGTAGGAGGAGTTTAGGATGACTCTAGCTAAGATGGTTGGTCACCCTGTGGATCTTTTGCAGTCGCATGATGTTTTCTTGGAGGGGAATATGGCCAGTATTTCCCCAACCACTTCAATCAACATCTCCAGCACTCCCAAAAAGATTGAGAATGTTTACGTCGGTGCCAATTGCACCCCTGAGGAGATTGCTATTTACAGTGATTTGTTTACTGAACTCTGGGAAGCTTTCTCCTGGTCATATGAGGAGATGCGAGGAATAGATCCCCACATTGTTGAACACGAGATTAGAACATATCCCAATGCTAAACCAGTTGGACAATGCTTACCTGCTGTGAACCCTAGGAAGGCAGCTGCTATTAAGGTAGAGGTGGAGAAGTTCCTCAAAGATGGTTTCATTTAACCCGTTCCCCTTACCGAATGGGTGTCAAACCCCGTTCCTGTGGATAAGAAGCAAGGAACGATCTGTGTATGCACTGATTTCAGAGATTTGAACCGTGCATGTCCAAAAGACAACTTCCCACGCCATTCATTGATCAAATATTGGATGCTTGTGTGGGGAGTGAGATTTTTTCATTCATGGACGGCTTCTCAGGTTATAATCAGATTCAAATCAAACCCGCAGACCAACATAAAACAACATTTATTTGTCTATGGGGAGCCTTTGCGTACTGGAAAATGCCCTTCGGCCTCAAAAATTCCAGAGCCACTTTTCAGCGAGCCATGAACTATGCCTTTCACGATCTTAAGATGATTATGGAAGTTTTCTTGGATGATCTTACTGGAGATTCTCGCAAGAGAGTGGACCACCCCAAGCACCTCCGTATGATTCTCGAACGATGTATCCACTACAAAATTTGATTGAATTCGAACAAATGCATCTTCGCTGTTAGGACTGGTCGCCTTCTAGGATTCATAGTTTCGAAGGAGGGTATTAGAGTCGATCCTCTCAAAGTTGAGGCAATACTTCAGTTGCCTCCTCCACGTAATTTGTTTCAACTTCAAAGCCTCCAAGGGAGAGCTACTTTTTTGCGTCGGTTTATAGCTAACTATGCCAGTATTACTAAAGGTTTCGCACGCCTATTGAAGAAAGACACACCTTTTATCTGGGATGAGCGAGCCCAGCAGTCTTTCAATTCCATTAAGAAAGCTTTGGCATTGGCCCTTGTGCTTAGTCCGCCGGACTTTACACGATATTTCATTCTTTATGTCGCCGCATCTCAAGAGACTATTGGCATGGTCTTGGTTCAGATAGATGATGTGCTTGTCGAGCATGTTATCTATTATCTTAGTCGAAACTTAGCAGATGTTGAACTAAGGTACACCCACGTAAAAAAGTTGGCACTTGTGACTGTTCATGCAGTCTAGCAGCTACGGCATTACATTTTGCTTCGAACAACCCCTGTTGTAGCTCATATCAATATGTTTCAGTTCGCACTATCACAACGCCTTATCGGGGGTAAGTATAATAAATGGATTGTGATCCTTCAGGAATTCGATCTCGAGTTTGCTTCTGCAAAATCGATGAAATCATTGGTGTTCGCTGAGCTTATGTCGGGCCTTCCATGGCTTGATGAGGATGTCATTCATGAAGATTCCTTTGTGGATGAACACTTATTTCTTATCTCGACCGAGGACCCTTGGTATGGGGATGTCATTAGATATCTCCAAACTTTGAAGTTTCCTCCGCATTATTCACGAGACGAGCGACGGCGTGTGAGACATCATGCAAAATATTATACTATCGTTGGTGACACTTTGTATCGCCGAGGAAAGGATTCCATTCTCCATCGTTGTTTGACTCACGAAGAAGCAGAATGGGTACTTAATGATTGCCATGCGGGGGCATGTGGCGGTCACTTATCCGGGCTTGCTACAGCCCAACGTCTCATGCGAGAAGGTTATTTTTGGCCTACTATCTTTAAAGATTGTATTAACGCTGTGAAGAGATGTCACCCTTGCTAGGTGTTTTCTCGGAACATACACTCGCATCAAGCGCCCCTCCATCCGATCATCACTATCGGTCCCTTCACTAAGTGGGGGGTAGATTTCATGGATTGCAAACCAACTTCGGTTGGGGGGCATCATCATATTATTGTGGCCGTGGATTATTTTTCAAAATGGGCTGAGGCCATGCCTACCATTAAAGCCGATGGTTCTATTGCAGCCCATTTCGTGTTCAACCAGATTATCACTCGATTCGGTATCTCGAAAGAGATTGTCACTGACCATGGCAGTCACTTTCAAAATAAGATGATGGAGGATTTGTCTCTCAAGCTTGGGTTTCATCAGGAACACTCGTCTTCCTACTATCCTCAAGCAAATGGTTAGGTTGAAGCAGTAAATAAGTCTTTGAAGACCATTCTCCAACGTACCATCTAACAAAGCAAGACCAATTGGTCTATCATGTTATATCCTGCTTTGTGGGAATATCGAACCGCAGTTAAGACTACCACCGAGTTCTCACCATTCTAGTTAGTTCATGGTGTGGAGTCACTTTTACCGATTGAATGCAAGATCCCTTTGCTCAAGCTAGCCATAGAGCTCCTCCTGGATACGACGGAGATTGAGCAAAATTTAGTACACCTCGAGCAACTTGACGAGCACCGTCGAGATGCCGCTGTAGCCATTGATGTTAACAAGCGTTGTGTCAAGGTTCAATATGATAGGTCTGTCCGTCCCTAGCAATATGCTGAAGGTGACTTGGTACTCTTGTATGACCAAGCTAAAGGACCCCTAGGGGTAGGCAAGTTCAATCCCATGTGGCACGGTCCTTACATTGTGAGGCATGTCTTGGAAAAAGGAGCTTATGAGTTAGAAGATTACGAGGGAGTTGTCTTGAAGGAGCCTAGAAATGGGCTCTACCTCAAGCGGTATTATGCTTGAACCTCTGGTTCAGGATGATACTTTTGTACACTATTGTATAGTTTTTCTGTACATAGTCTAGGTTGCCCTTTTGGTTGTTGGGTCTGCTGATTAGCCTCTGTTTGATTGACAGATGTTAGTAGGATTTTCTACATTCTTAGGTTTCGTGGATGGTGCTAGCCGACATACGCAACAGCTTGCTTCTGCTTCCTGGGTTATCTTTTCACCTGACCATCTAGTTGTGTCCTCAGGAGGTGCTTGTCTCGGTCCCACATCTAACAATGTGGCTGAGTATAGTGTCGTTGTTGAGCTACTTCGGGAGGCCATTTCACATGACATCCAGTCTTTATAAGTCCACCTGGATTCACAACTAGTTGTGTCTCAACTGAATGGGAAGTACTGTGTACGAGACCCTACGTTACTACGGATTTACCTTAAGGTACGACTCTTGGAGAGACATTTTGTTTCAATTACAGATATTCACATTCCGAGAAGTCATAATTATATATCTGATGCATACGCTAACTATGTATTAGATTGGCATTTGTCACATTCATCATGAAGCACATAAATACAAAGACATTCATACATTTGTACCATACACACATATAGTAGAACCGAGAACCTAAGTTGTATATATATATAAATATGTCCAAAATGGTAGTGTCATACAAGACTGGAGCCCGTAGCCCTAAAAAATATACATATCGATACAAAAAATGATGAGACCCTGGGATATCTATTCCCTCCGAGGAGGTCTAGCTGCCGCCTCGATGGGATGTGTCTCATAGTAGTACTGTGTTGCGTTGGCCATCCACTGTAGCAACTGTACCCACTCCCCAGGAACACCCACTACCTGGAGATGCATGGCCTCAGGTAGTCGGGCCACCTCTATCAGTGGAACTTGAGCAAACATCCGTGATACGTTGCGCCACAACGTCTAAAGAGTGCGCCCTGCTACGGCATCTACTGCTACCTCATCTCTACCCTGATGACCATGTCTCGGGAAGCCCTCTGGTCTCACTGGGCCTTTGTTTGCGGGCAAATAGTCACCTATTAGCACATGACATTACCACCAAAAAGATTTTTTGCATTTCAACTATAATAAAAAAATCCATAAAAATTTAAAAACACAAAACCAAAAGAGTACTCATCGATGTCTCCAAAGGCTACCCCTGGTGGGAGCAGCATGTCACAGTCTTGTCTGAAGTCTATCCCCGCATAGGGATAGTCCTCTATAGTGATCACCTTCCGGTTCCACCAGCGGAAGAACTCCTCAGTATCTGGTGACGCCAGACGACCACCACCCTATCGTGTCAGTATCTCAGCCCATCGGGTCAGGGCTGGATCTCGGAGACTGTGAGGAGAGACATCCACCCTCGGGCTAAGTCCCTAAACTCTCTCAAAGAAGAAACTACAGAGGATGCTACCATACCCAAAGTTTTTGGCCTTCCCCTCTTTGCATTTCATCAGTTGTGTCTTCATAGACACCAGCAGAGTAGTACACCAGTCGAACATAGTAGGCTGCAAGCATTGTGATGCGTAGAACATCACCGGTCTGGATGCCTGATGTAGTGCTTTGGATCTCGTGATCCGCACTAGAGTTGCCACAATGATCTTCGTACTCAGATCCATTATGAGGTTGACTGGCACCTGAGTTTCCACTGGTCGTGTGTTGGCGGGACAATACCATACTATGTAGTCTTGCACAGTGATCCCACTACCCACGGTCTGTGACCGAAGACTAGCCACCTCCCCTCTACGGGACAAACCGGTAATGAAATAGATATCCTCCACTTCCAGTGTCAGTGTTTGCCCATTGAGGATGAAGTGTTGAGCATCCACATCCCAGTAGTTGATCAGATGATGGAGTAGTAGGTTTTGGGCCCTTAAGCCCCCGAGACTATAGTATTTATATAAGCCGCATGCTTGCAATGCTTGTTGTGCTTGCAAATCGTTGTGCACGGCCTCATCTACCTGGTCATGCTTTCGTTCTCTCCACTCTAGAACCATCCTGGAGTGCAAAGCAAGAAATTTTTAGTCAATTTCATGTTTAAAAACATCTTCATGACCGTACCCACGGGCTAGATTATAGACAGTTGCGGGTAGATGCGGGTAGTCAGTTTTTTGACTGCGCGTTTGATGCCCTATGCACTACCCGCACACTTACTGCTCGTGGGTAGTGCCAAGGCCATTTAGGGCTTTGCCAAACAAAAGATCCCACCAACCAAAATTGAAATTAAAGCACTTAAATGAAAGGTATGGTAGTGACCACTAACCTGCTCCAGACTGTTCGCTGAACGGTCGCTTGTAGCTTCCACGATCAGCACTCGAAGTTTCAGGTGAAAACTTACCACTAAACTCCAAATTGGTGAATAGTGCAAATGAATTGAAAATTACAAATTTTTATTACTATTTATAATTTTATGGACCCACTTTTCTATAGTTTTTGTCATTTTGAGCTATTATGAACTAATATCGTGTCATGGAGTAGTGTTTTTTCAACAGATTTCCTCGGTGAGAATTGTTCTGAACCATTTCACACCTACAGCAAGTACGTTTCACACATGGCATATAGGTTAGATGCCATTTTCACATGCATTGTGCATTTGACCTGTTGACCATTTTTTCATAAACCCTAGGTGTGACCCCGCTTGGTGACTGACATGGAACCTTCGCACTATTATAGAAGTGTCTTCATGTGGCAGTAGGGCTTTCCCGAACATGGGTACCCTAGTTAGAACCCCATTATGCTTTTGGTTCCCATGCCATTGTTTGTCCTCAGGATTGGGAGTCCTTTGTAGTCACGCCATGACATTGCGATGAAGACTCATACTCTACTTTGTCTTATGCTGGCAAATTGCGGATTGTGGGTTGCGGAAAAAGTTGTTTAATTTTTAATATTTGTTTTCGTTTCCAAAACCCGAAACTCGGAATTTCTGGTTGCAGGTTGCGGAAACAGTTTTGTTCATTTTGCAAAATTTGTATAACCCAAACCCCACAACCCTGAATTTCGGATTGCGGATTTCGAGAATTTTGAATAAAATTTGATTTTCCAACTTATGAACCCGATCCCACATACCGTAGGGGCTAATCCTAGCCATTCGTTGCTTTTAAATCTACGGTCCAGATTTGATCCGATCAGCAAACCCATAAATACACGATTTTTCTATTTTTCGTTATCATTTTTACTGTCAAAAATTTATGCTCCTACATGAATTTTATTGTCATTTTCTTACCAGGGTCACCTTCACGAATTTATAGGTTGGTTTGTTGTCATTTTTGTATTTTCTGTTTACGGTTTTTCCTGTTTATGGTTTGGTTTTGATTTTGTTCTATCTATTTATCAAAATTCTCAAGCTTTGCAAAAAATGTCTCGGAATACTCGGTCTAAGGCACTTAACAGAGATTCACTGACCAAAGACCCCAATTTTGGCATCTTCTCAGACACCAGTGAGAGGGTCACTGAAACCTATCAAATGGACTAGGCTAAAATATATGCAAAATATTTGACAATGATGACCTTTCGGACATCAAGGAAGACCGACCTGCTCATGAAAAAATTAGGGCTTCCCAAATCCATGCCATTGTTGCTCGCCCTGCTGTCCTACCTTATACTGATCCTGTCAAATGGATTGTGGAAAATGCTAACCCTAATGAAAGGTCGTTTAATGACAGTGCAGGGTCACAATTGACTACCTTTCGCCCTGAAGTTTTTATTAGAGATTTTGCTATCCAACCAGCTGTACAAATACTTAGCCCTGACTTCATTCAATCCTCCAAGACCAGACACAATTTTGATGAAATGATGAAATCCTGGATGGTTAAACCTAGCAGTTTTGTGCCGAAGGTTGATAAGCTTTATCCAATTGCTTGGTTCAAGGAACCTCACTCTTTACTTGCAACCATGCTCTATAGCCTCTTTGGCCTCCCCAATTGCTCAGTTTTTAAAGAGGAATGGGCTCCCATAGCTCACAATGTGTTAACAACAAGAGAATATTTCCCTTGGGCATCCATCCTGTCTTCAAAAATTAAGACAGCAATTCAATATTATCAGAAGGCACATGCCTTAAGAAAGCCACATTTCTACTTGTCAGCCTACATCCTTGATGTCTTCTACTCTGAGTTTCAATATCCCAACTTGGGATGGAACTAGACCACTGAAGCCCCACCAGTCCATATATACCATTCTGCATTGTGGGAAAGTAATTATGTGCCCATGCTCTATGACACATGTGACTATTTCATGGGCACTATTTATTTGAAAATATTCCAACAGGAAGCTCCCTCCGTCTCAGCTGATGCCAGGACCTTCATCAATACAATTGGTGATTGGTATGTTTATGGGTCCTTCTCATATATTAGAGTCTGGGGAAGTGACATTGTTCACCTCTTGCCAAGAATAGTGCCTGACAGGTTGGTTATTCAAGAAGTTTCCTATCAAACTGTGATTGATTGTGTCTACAAGAAGCTTACTGGTCCCAAAAAGAGAGGCTAGCCTAAATTCTCTTTAAATCATGGTCCATTAGTCATTCCCACCTCAACTTGGGTGTAATGTCCCCTCCTATCATACCAGCCTGATAGAGAGGATCATTGTGCTACAACTGGGCATCTATCCCCGTGATCTTATTCATAAGCATTCATATATTATAACAGGCATATGAGGATGCATAAACATTTTAATGAACACAGCGGAAGTAAATTTTAAATACTCATTCACCATACATTCAAGATATTCCTCAATTAAACAATTGAAGGATAGCACAAGAGAATACTTATCTTAATCAAGTAGTCCCTAAGCAACCAGCTACGCTTCTACAACGTTCCACCCAACCGTAGGCCAGTGTGCTCCTTAATCTCTCAGCACTACTGCCACCCCCGAGTTGGGCATGATCTCCACAAGGAACTAGGGAACAACAGGGTCTCACATAGCCATAGATACACCAGAATCAGCCATACCAACCAGCAATTGGGTTTCTGAGGTGGCTAGGAGATGGATGCATATAAAAGCAAGGGCATAAGTGTTGGGTATGAGGGAAATCGTTTGTACAGTGACAGGCATGATAATGATCCCCCTAAGCTTCAGAAAAAACGTGGGAAGGTTAAAAATGAGCAATGGAGGTTTGGGGAAAACCCCAGGTAGCAGAAAACGTTTTTAGGAAAAACGCCCATGGCAATTCGGGGACAAAATGAACTCCATACAGTCCCAAATCGCAGCCCCTCCTTCCCAGCTACTATCCAAAACCAAAAAACGAGTTTTGGGGCAAGGAGAACCCTGCGTTTTTGATGAAAAACGTGACTGTAACTCCCATCCGTCTCTATCTGCGTGAGAGGATGAATGCCATGGGTGAAGAATGGATTTTTGGGCCAATTTCGTGGGGGTTTTCTTGCCCAACAAGCAAAAACACGATTTTCCAAGTTGATGGCTTGCCCATGCACGAAAATTGACAGCCATACCTCTCCCATCCGAAGGCATTTATTGTCTCAACCAATTCTTGGAAGGATTAAATGATTGGGTGCATGAGACCAAATGGGTAGTTGAGAGTTCATGGTTTCCTTAATGAAAATGGCTTAACACCATGGCTCCAGGGTTTGGTTATTTTTCCTCCCTATTCCTTGTAAAGATCATGCCCCCATCTCTTTGTTGCATTGCGTAGCCGGTTGTGTGTTTTTCATTACAATTGCTTGTTTACATGATGTCCGATTTTACATTGTGCTCCGCTAGCACAAGAACCATATGCATCTATTTTAATTGTCGATACCTAAGACGACAAATCAGTGGCGGGGCCTTGGCCTTGAGCTCCTCACCATGACTAAATAACAATATTTACATCATTTACAATATTAATGCAATAGGGTCAAGTTGGGGACATTACATTCCCCTCCCCTTGGAATAACACCATCCTCGGTGTTCCAATACTTCGGAAATAAAATACTCACTTTACATATGTCCAAAATTCACAAAATGTGGTAGGTTTGTCCTGCAATTCACCCTTTACTTGGGTCTTTCAGGACTAAGTCCTTTGGTCTTTACCAACTGCTCTTGCTGGCTAGGACCTTCTAGCCCTGCATGAGGACATCGTTCCAAAGCAATTCCTTCTTTTTCTTTTCCTTCCAACTGGTCCACGAACCTGGGGAATTTACAGTTGCTACCCCCTTGATATTCTCTCGTTGGGCAGTCACGGAGGCAATGATTCCCTCCACATCCCCAGCATTTCATCAGCGGCTTTACCTTTTCCCGGTCCATTTCCTTTGACTCTTCCCACCTGGGGCGTTTCTTAATCGGACGATTGGATGAATGCTTCTTCATTGACCCACTTTCCTTTCCATTGTTGATTTCTCCTAGAATGATTTTTACCTCTTTTTGCAGACAAATAGAGTCCTGCAAAGCTTCATGGTTTCTCTCATTCTGTTGGCTCTGTAGCTTGAGAATCTCCCCAAGATTCTCTTGGGTCCTGGCAATTGTTCGAAGAAGACTTTCAGCCAACTCTAATAGCCCTCGGTCTGCTGCCATGGTCAATGGGCACAACTGAACACACTTTGCTTACTAGCAATACTTTCTTGTGCCGGTCGCAACCAATTGTTTCACTTTCTTACCTGTGAAATTCATCATGGGAATTCTTTGTTAGGACAAGCATAACATAAACATTTAGGATTAGTCAATTATTTTCCTAATTGATATGGAATGTCCATGCTTTATTCATGGGACTTCCATACTTTTCATGCTTTCCCAACATACACATGAACTCATTCATGTTCATCTTTTCATAAGAAATTTACTACTTCAGCATTCACAATTCATCTCAAGCAATTACACACAATCTATTTTCAGCCATGATATGCACTCAACAATCTTTTGTTTTATAAATGCATCAATCAAAAGGAAAGAGAAGAGTAGGGGTTTCTCCCTCTTAGTCTTGTTATATTATGGAGCTACACCATCGCTATGGTTTCATGCTCCTTAGTCTCTTTCACTTCAATGTGAATGCTTTGACTTTCCTTTCTTGGCTATAACACTTAGTGTCTAAGGTCTGCATATAGATTTCAACCAGGGAACCCTTCCCCATTGTCGCTTACAGAGCCTTTGGCTACTAGGACCCACACAGTTCCACTAGCACCATCTTTCGTTACTGCTAATACTGAGCTCTTTAGGACGGTCACATGTCCACATGCATCTTTAAGATGCCTTCATAGTCATTGCTTCCAACAATACCTACACTCAATCATTGAATCAAATCACATGTTTAGTTCATCTTCATAGGGTTTTTCTCTAAACAAGAGTTTAGGAAATCATAACCAAATCATATACACACGTATATTTATAAGCAAGAAGCTGCAAGGTAACTGAATACTTATCTGTATTGGATGTCTTTACTTTCTTCCACGGGATCCTTCGTTTCTTTACGAGCCTTGGGTTTCCCGTGAACACAATAATGAATGTTGGGCCAGCACATAGGCTACTCCACAATCATTCGAATCGGCAATTCCAGTCCAGTACGCTGACTGGGTTTATCAATCACTTCCTTTAGCAATATGCTAGGCCAGTGCTCTGACTGGTTTTATCAATTGTTTAAGGGGTGTTGGGCCAGTGTACATGCTGCTTTACCATATCAAGTGGTTAATTCCCAACTAGTCACCCTCTGGACTTTTCAAGAACTTTATAGCGTTCAACCAGCTACTCCCTGGATTTCTTAATAATTTATATCGCCCACTCATTTATTCTCTGGATTTACCAGCAATTCATATCGCCCACTCATTTACTTTCTGGGTTTACTAGCAATTCATAATCTTTTAGGGTCTTGCCTTCCTGCAATGACCAAGGTTTCCAACAAAGAAACAATAGTGTATCAGCTTAGCTGTTAGAAGACTTATACCTGTAATCTTCATTATTTCAAACAAGACATAAATGAAAACGAATACTTATCTGTATTGTGCATTTCCCCTCTGGTCCACAGGATCCTGCTTCGATTCTGCAAGCCTTGGGATCGCCTATGGACTTGGATATAGTTAATTCTTAACCAGTACACCTCCCCATCGGCTGGATTTACCAAGCATTTGGTGGTGCCCAACCAGTCCCATACCTAGTTGGCCCTCTCCAGTGCCGAGCCAGCACATTCGTCTGGGTCATCGACCAATGGAAGGAAACTGTGCCACCGACCATTATAGGTCAAGGCTCTACTATGGAGCCATAAGTATCTTAGGGTTTCCAGTCAGTCATCGGCTCCCGCCCTCCCACTGCTGTCCCAATAGAGATTTCAGGGTTTTCAGTCAGTCATCGGCGCCCGCCCTCCCACTGCTGACCCAATAGAGATTTCATGCCTTCACCAATGTCACCACACCTTCTTGCACTGTAACCCTTCACACACATCGGCTCTTCATTTATACAAGGACACCACTCCTTCTTTTGTGCAATTCGGTGGTTCCTTTTAGGAACTCTATAGGTGACTTTCTTGACTGTAGGTTAACATGACCCCTACTCACACAAGGATGATACCTTCTCTTATTACACAGCTCTTCGGGCCTGTCCATCCCTTCTGGTAATATTTCACGTGAGCATAGATAGGTTGCTAATTCCCATACAGTCTCTTTGCGTACCCTTCTTCACTCTGCCCGTTAATGTGCAGTACCAATCTGCATCTGTGTAGGCTGACAACACAAGAAGGATAAGCAAGCTCATCAGTATCGCTGATCAATTCTTAACCACATTCCATATCATTCACTACCAAGTATTGAAACACCAGGAATGCGTCCATTCCCTTAGGGTGTAGTCAATATTGAAAACCCTATCATGACCCAGCACCAGAAAAGGTGTGCACCCCCTTTCCAATGTGCGCCATGTAGGCCCTAATCATACTCAAGCATTCTGCAATGATATAAATAAGACAGAGCATGCTATGCGTATTAACCCTAATAATTTAGACATGCATGTTCTTGTCTAGGGTTACAGAATACTCATTCATTTTGCAGATGTGTCTCACATGCCTCCTGGACATAGTTTTACCATCTCACTTTCATGGTTTATCGACATGCGGTTTGGCTGAGACATTATCAATGGCGTTTCACCCGAAACCCACTTCCAAAGCATGGGATCCTTCCTATCTAGTTTGGCTTCTGCAGGTCATCACACATGGTCTTCCAGCAATGTGTCATCCTGGCACACTTCATCAAATAGCCAAACAGTCAGCAACATTTAGCAATAAGCTTCAAACATGATTGTTTCATAATCAATCAATAACATTAATAATTAATTTCAACATGAGTTTTACAATTCTGCCTCCTACAGAAATTGATTTGTTTAGCAATGAGGCTATCCTCATATTGTTTGGCTCCTGTAAGTGACACCACTCTGCCCATTATGGTCTTATGCCCGCTGCCATACATGAGCATCCACTTACAACATGTCCTCCTGACACATTTTCATATAAGCCAAACAGTCATTAGCAATTCTCCGAAACATTTACAAATTTGATATTTACAACTGTTTTTACTAACAGAGCTTAGAGCTCTCAACCATGAGATTCCTTCTCATAAGCTCTAGATCAAATTTCATAGTCATATCATTCATACAATGCATCACAAGATTTATAAACTCTCTCAATGCACATCCACTCAATGCTTCCTTGCATTGTTTCATGAGTACTATGCATTCAAGCATATTATGATCGAAACATGACTATCTCAGATAACTTGCATTACCATAATCAAGACCACCAGTCCTCACTTGCTTTGGTTATTAAGCACATAACCAACGTACACATGGCAGGATATAAATTTATGTGAATGCATTGAGATTTCTAAATAGTCATAGGGTGTAAGGATCATTTCCTTCACTTATCCACACATCACCAAGTTTGGTAGGTTAACAGTCCCAATCGGTAACCAGTATCACATGCAAACTATCTCAACATAACTCAAACATAGTCGAAGAGATCTTACCAAATCCCCTTTCCACATTCATGCAATTGGGCACCATTAATAATTACCTGCATGGTAACCATCAACATCACCTGATGTTACCTGATCAATTGGCCTCTTACCAAGGCTGCTCAGTCCTTTTGCCAACTTTATGATCATAGATTTGTTGCACCATTCTTTTTGCAAAAGGTTGTTGGCTTCATGCAACAACATCCTCAGCACACTTAGCCATGCTCTTTGTTATCTTTGGTCCTACAACCCATACCAACATCAATAGTGATTATCAACCACAATGTTTTCCATTAGTGGTTCATTGCATATGCAGACTTCATTGTTCTACCAATATGCAATATCCCATTTATGCACAAGCATTTATATATGCACTATGCAAGGTTTGTTAAGATGCCATCTAGTGCATATACATCTATGTAATCCTTTCCATTTTTAACATTTTTATGCCATATGACAATTTCATAATTATAAGTATGATAACAAACAGAGGTTTAAGAAATTATTCCCTTTTCGGTCCCTCATCGTAACATGGAATTCCTCTTCCATATCATGCAATTGTAGAAGTTGCCCATTTTGACAACAAAATTTGTTTGTCAAAACAACTGCTGGCACTCTTCTGCACTAAATATCTATGATATATGCAGAACTCATTCAAACTCTGGTCATGTATCATTGTTCCCTGCTAGACAAGCTTTCCAATGCCTATTTTCATGCTTCATTCCGACATCAGGTGCGGAAACTGCATCCCTTCAAAACTGACAACTTTCACTACAGTTCTGCACATTTTACACCGTTGCATTTTGGTCCAGAATGCCAACTTTAGCCATCTGTGGAAGAGAATCTATGAAGAATCACAAAAACTTTTCTATCGGGCAGAGTTAGTCCATATAACAAAGAACACTCCTCAATTCATGGATTTCAATTCCGATGCACCATTCATCTTCTATGAATTTCTGGGTTTGACTACTTCTCACTTTTCACATTTTTCCAAAATTTCAAATTTTGGGCCAAAAATGGCTATCTCCCAAACGGTGCATTTCTGGAAAATCTTCGTCTAATGGAAACTGTCCATCTTAATGAGAATATGAAATGTCTAGTTCAGTAAAATTTTTGATTCCCACATCTAGGGTCACTTTTACTGCCCACAAGCTTTTCAAAATCCCGAAAAAGTGGCCCGGAACAGTGCTTTTTGGTCTTCTTGATCATCCCGGCTTCACCTCATTTGGAGTTTGGCTCCAAGATTCTGATCTTAACATCGTGCCTGCTTCATGGCCGCGCCTGATCAATTTCAGCTCAAACCGACCTTCCGTCAAGACTCGGGACTCCGTCCTTCAAAAGTCACTATTACCCATTTTCTGTCAAATTGGAGTGTAATGGGCTAGGGGTCTTCACTGGTTCTTTCATGGCCCTCGTCAATGGCCTCCGAGCCCCACAGGAATCATTCCATTCTGAGTTCGGATGTTCCTGCTATCAAAAAATCAAGTGTTTTTTTTTTTTTGTTTTGTTTTTTTTTGTTTTGTTTTGTTTTTTTTTGTTTTTTTTTTTTTTTTTGTTTTTTTTTTTTTTTTTTTTTTTTTTGTTTTTTTTTTTTTGTTTTTTTTTTTTTTTTTTTTCGCGGGCCGGTTCTCCGAATGCTTCCGCAATGCGGAGCAGTTTGGCAAACGCTTCCGCAAGGGCGGGGCGATTCGCTGAATTCTCCCGCAACTGCGGAGCCATTCGGCGAATGCTCCCGCAACTGCGGAGCCATTCGGCGAATGCTCCCGCAATTGCGGAGCCATTCGGTGAAGGCTTCCGCCATTTCGGAAGACTTTCCCGAACCCTCCCGCGATTTCGGAGCCGTTCGCGGAATCCTTCCGCCGTTTCGGAAGACTTTCCCGAACTCTTCCGCAATTTCGGAACTGTTCGCGTAATCCTTCCGCCGTTTCGGAAGACTTTCCCGAACTCTTCCGCAATTTCGGAACCGTTCGCGGAATCCTTCCGCAGTTTCGAAAGACTTTCCCAAACTCTTCCGCAATTGCGGAACCATTCACGGAATCCTTCCGCAATTTCGGAAGACTTTCCCGAACTCCTTCCGAAACAAACTTTAAACAAAATTTTTGAAAACACTTAGAAAAATTTTCTTCTTTTTCGGAGCAGTTTGCCGAATTTTTTCCGCGTTGCGGGACAACTCGCGGAATCCTTCCGCAATTTCAGAAGAGAATTCCTTCCACAAATTTCGGAAGAGAATTCCTTCCGAAAACTTCCCTTCGCTAATTTCGGAAAAATTCGCGGAATGCTTCCGAAATTTCGGAAAAATTCGCCGAATGCTTCTGTAGTTGCGGAAGACATTCGGGAATTCTTTCCGAAACAGTCTTAAAAAAAACTTCAAAACACTTAAGAAAAATTTAAAAACTTTCTTTTCTTATGACTGCAAGTGGATTCGGCCCATAGAGGCCCAATGCTGCAACCAGCAGCTCTGATACCAAATGTAATGTCCCCTCCTATCATACCAGCCTGATAGAGAGGATCATTGTGCTACAACTAGGCATCTAGCCCCATGATCTTATTCATAAGCATTCATATATTATAACAGGCATATGAGGATGCATAAACATTTTAATGAACACAGCGGAAGTAAATTTTAAATACTCATTCACCATACATTCAAGATATTCCTCAATTAAACAATTGAAGGATAGCACAAGAGAATACTTATCTTAATCAAGTAGTCCCTAAGCAACCAGCTACGCTTCTAGAACGTTCCACCCAACCGTAGGCCAGTGTGCTCCTTAATCTCTCAGCACCACTGCCACCCCCGAGCTGGGCATGATCTCCACAAGGAACTAGGGAACAACAGGGTCTCACATAGCCATAGATACACCAGAATCAGCCATACCAACTAGCAATTGGGTTTCTGAGGTGGCTAGGAGATGGATGCATATAACAGCAAGGGCATAAGTGTTGGGTATGAGGGAAATCATTTGTACAGTGACAGGCATGATAATGATCCCCCTAAGCTTCAGAAAAAACGTGGGAAGGTTAAAAACGAGCAATGGAGGTTTGGGGAAAACACCTGGTAGCAGAAAACGTTTTTAGGAAAAACGCCCATGGCAATTCGGGGACAAAATGAACTCCATACAATCCCAAATCGCAGCCCCTCCTTCCCAGCTACTATCCAAAACCAAAAAACGAGTTTTGGGGCAAGGAGAACCCTGCGTTTTTGATGAAAAACGTGACTGTAACTCCCAGCCGTCTCTATCTGTGTGAGAGGATGAATGCCATGGGTGAAGAATGGCTTTTTGGGCCAATTTCGTGGGGTTTTTTTGCCCAACAAGCAAAAACATGATTTT
Source organism: Larix kaempferi (assembly GCA_027924585.1). NCBI lineage: Eukaryota > Viridiplantae > Streptophyta > Pinopsida > Pinales > Pinaceae > Larix > Larix kaempferi. The sequence goes on along the minus strand of BSBM01000995.1, from coordinate 122,244 downwards.
CCAAGTTGATGGCTTTCCCATGCACGAAAATTGATAGCCATACCTCTCCCATCCCAAGGCATTTATTGTCTCAACCAATTCTTGGAGGGATTAAATGATTGGGTGCATGAGACCAAATGGGTAGTTGAGAGTTCATGGTTTCCTTAATGAAAATGGCTTAACACCATGGCTCCAGGGTTTGGTTATTTTTCCTCCCTATTCCTTGTAAAGATCATGACCCCATCTCTTTGTTGCATTGCGTAGCCGGTTGTGTGTTTTTCATTACAATTGCTTGTTTACATGATGTCCGATTTTACATTGTGCTCCGCTAGCACAAGAACCATATGCATCTATTTTAATTGTCGATACCTAAGACGACAAATCAGTGGCGGGGCCTTGGGCTTGAGCTCCTCACCATGACTAAATAACAATATTTACATCATTTACAATATTAATGCAATAGGGTCAAGTTGGGGACATTACATTGGGTTGCGGTGCTTGGTGATCAACTGGCTCCTTTGAAGTTGGGTAGAGCACCCCAGAAAAAAAATGATCCTAAGAAATTCATGGATGCACACTTCAAGCAGTATCACATGAAAATAGACTATGTCCATGAAGAAATCCCAAATGACTCCATCTATCAAGGAGTGAATACTTTTTCTGAAGTATTGGCAAGGTCTAAGAGCATTAATGAACAGAAGCAGATTATGACATATCAGAAAGAAATAAAAACTCCAATCTATCGGCAAAGAACAATGGAGTTGAATCTGATTGAGCAAGTTAGAACGGATAGAAAACAAAAGCAAATCCAGTAGGCTAATGCTCCTCTCATGCTTACCTATATAGATGGGGATATAGGTAAATCTCCCATGGAGAATCTCCCCTAAGTGAAAACAACTGAGCAGGTAAAAGCTTTCGTGTAGACCTCTCAGCATTTTCAGCAAGAGTTAGCACAACTCACTTCAGTGATTCATACTCAAATGACTGAACCTCCTAAGCTCACTATGGATATTCAAGCAACTACTGTATCTTCCCAAGCAATTGATGATTTGACAATGGTTGAGGTTAACCCAACGAAAAGGAAGAAAGTATAGGTTTCTACATCAAAGATTCCTAGTGTTGATCTCATTGATGGTGATGTTGAAGATGAGCCACTCCCTGCAGTTAAAGTGACTGAATAAGTTACTAAGAAGGTGACTGGCAAGATTATTGAAGAAATCACAGAAGAAGTGATTGACAACTCACAGGAAGTCATAGATCTATTGTATACTATTGAGATGGATGATTCTGATCTTGATCAACAAGTGTTGGAACTCACCACTACACCTAATGCTCCAACTTCATCTCTGTTGTTTTCTTCCATTAAGTATCTTTCAACTCTTCCTATAGGGGTGCTTCCACCATTCTCCATTTCCCAATTGTTTCATACTATGACTTATAAAGCCACCCCTTTTCTTGGTAGCTCAGTTTCTTTTTCCATCACTTCATCTATTTTTGGAGAAGCCCAATATTCCACTATCCCCCTGCAATTACCCATATCCACTTCATCATTACCTACTAAGAATGATCCACCCTCAACTCTTTCTCCATTATCACCTTCTGCTAATGATGATCAAGTTCCTCTTTCTGAAGCCTTCACTCCAATCCCTTCTCCAACTCCTTATTCATCAATTCCTTAGATTGTCTCTACCCCTATGGATATCCCTCAAGTTACCATTCCCATGCCCAATCAAATGGCCACTCAAACTCCCTCATTGGTTTCAACAGAAAATGTAATCTCAATTACTTCTGAGATAATAACTAAATATGAAGATGATGAGGTAGTACCTCTTCGACATTATTTATACAACAAGGAAAATAAAGCAGTGGTAAAGAGAGGTAAGAAGAGGAGCAGGGATCAAGGTGAATTGTAGGTATCTATCCTAACCAAATAGTATGGACTCAGCAGGAAAATGACCCCCAAACAGGAGCAATTGAAGCAGCTACAGCCTTAGGAGAATTTGCTGGTGCAAATCTTGATTCAGTCCAAATACTTAATAGGGAAATTGATCAGAAGAAAGAAGAATTGGAAAGGCTGACAGAAGAACTGGTGAATTCCAAGGAAGATCATGAGATTCATGTTGATGATCTCAGGAGAATAGAAGAATTGGAAAGGCTGATAGAAGAACTGGTGAATTCCAAGGAAGATCATGAGATTCATGTTGATGATCTCAGGAGAATATGGGAAGATAGGTTAGGAGATGTGGAGCAAAGAAAAAACTCTTTGTAGGTTGAACTTCGAAATGTACAAGCTGAGAATTTTGCTAAAAATCAAAGGATAGTCTTATTACAAAAGCAATGTGAGGATGCAACTGCAAGTGCAGCTTCATCTACTTTCTTTAAGTTGTCATCTCAAGAATTCAAGGATTTGGCCCTTCAAGTCAACAAAGAATATTATGAATTTCTGGAGAAGCTATTTTTGACCCTGGATGAGATCAGAGAGACTCACATCACTTTTGGTAAGATGGGTAGTGCCCTTGAAGAATAGAAAGATAGAAGGCTGGAAGCTTCTAAGGAAAACTAAAACATTAGTGAGTGGGAGAGATATATCAAGGACACTCCATAAGGTTTCCCTATGCCCAACAGTTTTCAATTTAAGAATATTAGGGGTGCATTGAACACTTGGCTCGAACTTAATGAGTCAATTGAGGATATTCTCGAAAGAGCACAAGCTCTCTGTAGTAGGAAATGGTATGCAACAAATAATGTTATCGATAGTCTTTAGTTGTGTTAGTTTTTCATAAATTTCAATATGATCTAGGATCTTAACTGATAGAATAACATGTACAGCATATCTACAGCATATGTACAGCATATCAATCATGGACAAAATAATGCAAGCACACAAGAGACACAGAGTTTCACCGAGGAAAACCAAGAAGGTGAAAAACCACACAACTTCCTCAGAGAGAGGTAGAGAAATGATACAACCCAAGAATAAGAGATATACTCCTAGCAACAGCTTCTCCTCCTCCACTAGTGCGCCACTCTCCAATGAGTGTAAGAGTGAGAAAGTGAATGAATCAAATAGAGTTCCTCTCGCACTCTATTTATACATGATTTGACTTGCCTAATAACCTTTCCTAGGTCGGCCTCAACTTAACCACATAGCATAATGCTGATAGGGCTGACCCCCAATAGGGTGGTCTAATAACCCTTTAACCCACATGACTTATACAGGGCCAACCCCATCAACGTGGTCTAGTAACCCATCAAGTATAAGTTACGACACTTACAATAAAAATGACGACACTTCCGTATAGAGGAATAATAACATCTCTATAGGAATACAATATACATATATGTGAAATACATTCCGAAGTTACAATTACATCAACACTCCCTCTTAACTAGGAAGGTATTTCTCAACATAGGTCTTCTAGCACAAGTCTTCTTGTTTAGATCATCGTCACTGGATCATCATCATTAAATCATTGTCATCGTCACCGGTGCTGCTATCTCAATCAATCTTTGATCTACTCATCATAGGAAGTTCTACGGAGCCAGTCATTTTTCATACTGGATGTAGGCCTGTCACCTGCAGGTCTTCATCATCTACAGAGCCAGCCCTTTTTCATGCTGGATGTATCACAGAGCTAGCCCTTTTTCATGCTGGATGTGACCTAGAACAAATCTAGGATTTCCACCATAGAGCCAGTCCTTTTTCATACTAGATGGGACCTAGAACAAATCTAGGATTTCCACCATAGAGCCAGTCCTTTTTCATACTAGATGGGACCTAGAACAAATCTAGGATTTTCACCACAAAGCTTGTCCTTTTTCATACTGGATGGGACCTAGAACAAATCTAGGATTTCTACCACAGAGCTAGCCCTTTTTCATACTGGATGGGACCTAGAACAAATCTAGGATTTCCACCACAGAGCCAGTCCTTTCTCATACTCGATGGGACCTAGAACAAATCTAGGATTTATCACTACAGAGCCAGTGCTTTTTCATAATGGATGGGACCTAGAACAAATATAGGATTTTCCACCACACAACCTCAAAAGAGCATCCCAATACTTATTACGGGCACACAGCCCGACCTATCAAATCTCCCAGGGCTACATTACATGTGGTCATGGAAAAACCTCGAAAGAGCATCCCGGGACTTATTACGGGAACACAGCCCAACCTATTGGATCTCCCAGGACTACATTACATGCCATAGGACAAAACCACGAAAGAGCATGCCTCGAAAGAGAATCCTAGGACTGATTACGGGCACATAGCCCAACCTATCGGATCTCCTAGGTCAACTTATATGCTCATCTGCACAACTTGTCCACGGCCACAGAGCATCAACCTAATACTCATCATACATCATCCTGATGTACATCATCACATGATCATCCTGATCATCATCATAGCATCATCCTAATGCATATCATCTGGAACCACATCCTGAAGCTCGTCATCCATGATCGTTCTGATCATACAATGTATCCACCTGATACATATCATCTGGAGCAACATCCTGAAGCTCATCATCTATGATCATCCTAATCATACAATGTATCCACCTGATACATATCATCTGGATCAACATCCTGAAGCGCATCATCTATGATCATCCTAATACATATACAAATACATGGTCCACCTGATCATAACAAGTATCCAACATGATGCATATACAAATACATGATCCAGCTGATCATAACAAGCATCCAACATGATGCATATACATATACATGATCCAGCTAATCATAAAAAGCATCCAACATGATGCATATACATATACATGATCCAACTGATCATATCCAGCATCAAACATGATGCATATACAAATACATGATCCAGCTAATCATAACAAGCATCCAACATGATGCATATACAAATACATGATCCAGTTGATCATAACAAGCATCCAACATGATGCATATACATATACATGATCCAACTGTTCATATCCAACATCTAACATGATGCATCTACATATACATGAACAAGCATCCAACACGATCCATATAGAGTAGTAGCTGGAGCATCGTCCTGATGCTCATCACACATCGCTTACATTCATAACCATGGGAAGGATCCTCCTCTCACCATGCTTGGAATGGCTCCTGCAAATCTATCCATCACTTCTTCCTCAAAGTGTCGTCAATCTGGAGAAGACCAAGCCTCTCTCTGAAGTATTCAAACTTCACTCTGGCTAGTGGTTTTGTCAACACATATGCAACCTGCTCATCCGTCGCAACATACAGGAGCTTCAATGCTCCTCTCTACACCATATCCCTGATATAGTGATATTTGATCTCAATGTGCTTCGACCTGTCATGGAACACCTGGTTCTTAGACAGCTTCTCACAACTATGGTTGTCACAAAAGATACCAATAGCATCCAACGGGAGATCAAATAACTTAAACAGTAGCTTCCTAAGCCATACTATCTCACAACTAGCCGAACAAGCTGCAACATACTCTGCTTCAGTTGTACTCAGTGCTACATAGGACTGCTTCCTACTAAACCAAGAGATCACACCTAATCCCATACTGAAGCAGCACCTAGAAGTGCTCTTCCTATCTGTAGCACTACTTGCCCAGTCTGAATCAACATAACCCTGCAGGTTAAACTTTTGATTCACATCATACTTGAGGCCATAATCAATTGTACCCTTTAGGTACCTCAGAACATGCTTTACAGCAACCAGGTGAACACCTCTGGGATTCGTCAGGAACTAGCTCAATGTGTTCACTGCAAAGCAAATTTTTGGTCTCGTGTTCGTCAGGTACATCAATGACCCAATCATTTGACGATACACAGTGACATCAACTAGATCAGATGAAGCATCACACAGAAGCTTCAGGTTCGATTCCATAGGTGTGGCCATGGCCTTGCAGTCCATCATCCTGAACCTCTTCAGAATCTCTACTGCATACTTCCCTTGTCCAAGGAAGATTCCATCTGTACTCTGCCACACCTCCATGGCTAGAAAATAGTGCATCATCCCTAAGTCCTAGGGGATTTCTTCAAGCCATGCAAGGCTTTCTTCAACCTACACACATATGAATTCTTTTCATGTATCTCAAAACCAAGTGGCTACTCCACATATACTTCCTCTTCGACTACACCGTCCAAGAAAGATGTCTTGACATCCATTTAATGTATCTTCCATTTCATTACTGTAGCCAGAGCAAGTACTGATCTGATGGAAGTGTATCTGGATATTGGAGAAAAAGTCTCTTCATAATCAGCCATGAGCTACAAACCTCACTTTGTATTTTTCTATGCTACTATCTGCAACATGCTTGATCTTGTAGATCCACTTGGAAGTCACCACAGACTTCCCTTCAGGTCTTGGGACCTCATCCCAAACATCATTCTTCATGATCAATGGATCATGGCATTCTTCCATTACTTCATCCCAAATCCTGGGAACTTCAATATCTTCAATATCTTCAATAGATTGCTTTTTTGCTGGAACAAATGTTGTAGTCCTTCTTTTGTAGGTGATGGTATACGATCTTTCCTGCAAGACAAGTTAAATTGCATGATTAGAAACATCTCATAGTTTTCAGAACAAATTCTTACACATAAAGAATTATGTAATATAGCCAATGCTTCAATACAACATTTATCCATATCTCGTAAATTTCTAGATGCCTTCCAATCTCTACCAGAACATTGTTACGAGTGTGCAAAACTCCCAACATGTCAGCAAAGAGGTTTCATTCTAGATAAGTAGCAATGGAATGTTGTACAGTGCCATAGGCCACTTACCCATCACATGCATATTAGTAGTATACTGTTCATTAATGCAATTATTCTAACATGCATAATACACAACATAAGTCTAGGTACATAAGTATATACATTATTGAACAATATTATTTAAACAATCAAATATACAAGAAATGACAATTCAAATACTTATCTTTGTTTGTTTGTTGGGTGGATTCCCTCTTGATCTTTGCTTCCTGGATTACCTATACTTGAACTTATATCCATCCTTGATCACTATGCATACTTACTAGTATCATCATTATGTTATCCTTGAGATCTCATACATAATCATATATTCATTAGTATAATCTCAATACTATCAAAACACAAGAATCTTAAAGATGTATAGTCATGATCATTTCAAACACAGATAATAAGCATTAGTATTCAAGGTTTATATAGGACTCTTTTGGTTAGTCATATCATTAATCAAGGTAAGAGACATAATAAGCATAAACCCTTGATTACTAACTTCAATGAATAATAATTATCAATCATGCCATGTATACTTATATAGGAGATCCTAACACAAGGTAGGATTCTAACTTGATATAGGAAAAACATACCTGGATTAATATGTTAGCTAGTTATGTCTAACATACCCACATGATGTCTTCTTGTTCTCTTCAATGACTTGTGCTAGTAACCTGCATATCTCATAGGTTAGCCATTATAGAACCAAGTTATACATACCTCCTAAGTAGATCTTCTATGTGATCCATGACAATGGATGAATCTTTGTCTTCATGTCACCATGGTCATATGTTCTTGAACTAGAACATGATTTGTCTTTCTTGATGTACCTTTCATGTTAGCAGACAACATCAACCTCATACAACACCACAATGCATTAGTACAATCATAAGTGTCAAAACCCTAATCAATGAATATCTTATATCATGCACTCATATTTTTATTAAGGTGATACGACAAGTCTAAAATTAATAAAGATTGTACTAACCTTAATGAAGACAAACATACCATAAACTTAAGTCATACCTATCGAGATTGCTTGTAATCTTATTATGTAAGGCCTTAGCCTCATCTCCCTCTGAAACTGGAACATCTTCACTTATGTAGGTGACCAATCCATTCTCTTCTAGGATTAACCCAATCCACTTGATTTGTAGAAACTGAATCTGGAGCTGGATTAAGGTTTGTCAGGGAAACCCTAAAAATTCAAACTTGGAATTTCAAACTTCTGAAAGGATGGAAAGATGTGCCTTGATGAGCTGATCAACCTGGTATACTCATAATTTGAAAACTACAAAGTTTCACCCCTCAAATTTGTTTTTCAATCTTCCAGATTCACTAGGGAGGACCCTGAATTAGGGTTTGATTTTCCCGGAGCTTCACCCAACCAAATAGTTTGATCCAACGCTCGATGTTTTCAATGATCTTCCAGCTATGGTCACAGATTTAAAAAATTCCGATTTTTGTAGAAGCCCTAATTTTCCACTTTTGCGATCAAAGTCCCAAACTAGGGTTTGATCAAGCCCGACCTTCTGCCCAACCACAAAATTCAATCTCAGTCTCTAAATTTCAATTTTTATGAGGAGCATCCATCCTTGGTCTCCGATTACAAAAATTCCTACTTTCTCCGAAGCCCTAAATTCCCGGAGCCATGAATGAAGGTGCTCAAAATCCAATTCTATTTTGACAGAAATATGCACCTGATTGTTTCTAGTGTAAATCTGAAATTTCAGATCTACAGGGTCTGAAACGTCTTCCTGTGGTATCCTAACCTGTTATCTTTCCAACCCCATAGGTATGACCTCAAATGGATTCTCTGAGAGAGAGTTATGCCAATTGTCCCAACGTGACCTGCTTATGGGATAAAACAGTAGAGCGAACTTGTACAGAGTGCCACGTGTCACTGGTCCACTTTCAGCCTCTGAACCTTTGGCCTCTAAAATTATAGTCCGTGCCCTACCTATTATCGTTTGAAAATTTTCATTTGGATCTTCCTAGCCCAAGTTGTGATCTTTTTTCCTAGGTCACCTGTTTATGACGGAGATATGGAAGAGGTAGAAACCCTAGATTGTGGAGATCATAAAACACAAATTACAATGAATTATAAGTTGTGCTTTGGACAAAAGGTACATTGGGATCTTATGTTCGACCTGTAAAATTTTCCGATCCTATGACTTCTCCAAAATGGATTTATAGTGAAAGTGCTACGATGCTTGGTTTCTTGCTATATCAAGCCCTAGCTTCGCAAGTGCAACAAGTGTCATAAATGCCATACCATGCCTTCTTTCAGGCTAGCTCTGATACCATGCTAGTTTTTCACAAATTTTATTTTCTGATTTATGATCTTAACTGAGAGAATAACATGTACAACATATCTACAGTATATCAATCATGGACACAATAATGCAAGCACACAAGAGACACAGAGTTTCACCAGGGAAAACCAAGAAGGTGAAAAACCCCACAACTTCCTCAGAGATAGATAGAGCAATGATACAACCCAAGCATAATATATATACTCCTAGCAGCAGCTTCTCCTCCTCCACTAGTGTGCCACTCTCCAATGAGTGTAAGAGTGAGAAAGTAAATGAATCAAATCGAGTGCGTCCCACACTCTATTTATACATGACTTGACTTGCCTAATAACCTTTACTAGGTCGGCCTCAACTTAACCACATAGCATAATGCTGACAGGGCCGACCCCCAATAGGGTGGTCTAATAACCCTTTAACCCACATGACTTATAAAGGGCCGACCCCATCAAGGTGGTCTAATAACCCATCAAGTATAAGTTACGACACTTACAATATAAATTACGACACTTTCGTGTAGAGGAATAATAACATCTCTATAGGAATGCAATATACATATATGTGAAATACATTCTGAAGTTACAATTACATCAACAAGTTTCCTACTATGGAACTCATTGAAGATGATTTCCCGTCGAAGTTGAAGATAGAGGAGATCAAGTGCAAATGTGAAGAAGCCCAGCAGCAGATTCAGCTCCTCAAAGAGGTCAAATCGATGATGTGGAGCGTCTGATCAAGAAACCAGTATCCTTGGAACGTAAAATCCAAGTCTTTATCCATATTTGGCATAAGATGGCCAAGAAAGAAATGGAAACATTTGAATGCAATGCCCAGCTCGGGCTTGAGTCAGCCAATTATCTGATTATAGATGAGTTGTTAGAGATTTGGAACAAATGGCAAGTTTTTCTAGGCCATTAGGTTATCTTTGATTTTGTAATCACAGTTTGTGGGAATTTACTGATTGTATTATTATTTTCTAACTCTTATTTAAAGAGATGATTCCTCGTAGAGAGAGGATGATAGAATTTGGGGGACAAAATCTGCAGGAGAGGCTGGAGATGCACTGTTTTGATACAAGCTTGTAATTTTTTGCAAGCTGTTATTGAATACAGTACAGTTATTTTTCAGATCCACTTTTGTTTATTTGTCAAGTTTATTTGATGGATGTGATTTTCCTCCAAGTTGCTTATCTGATACTGTTTTAATCTTTGCAATTCATTAAACATATTGATCTACAACCCTAGTTTATCATTGCTTATGATTGATGTGTTATGAAGTTTTCAAAAAGAGTTTATTCTATTAAAATATTTTATTGATTTATGCAAATGATTCTTTCAGTAAGTTACAAATGGTGTTAATTTTTCAATTAACATATCAATTATAGATTAAGTTTTGAATGTATAATAAACCTCAATTTGCCATTAGTTGATTTTCATTAATTAATTACAACTTGAGCAGGATAAGTCATTGATCTTTATACATTTATGTTTAACTGATAAATGATCTTATTTATTCACACATCAAGCTAATCTGCACCTATCTCAAAACACCTTCTTAGAATAGGTCTAACTTAGCTTAGATTCATTTTTAGATAGATTTGTGTTTACATAATTTTACACTTAGGTTTTATTCATTTGGAAACTGATCCTTTGGATCAAAACCTACCAACTCTTAGAGTGCTAGCGGAGGTCGAATATCCGTGGGAGATCACTATACCAAAGAGTCTAGGGATAGAACTGTCCTTGCGTAGGGCCTTTTGAATCCTTTCAGTCTGGGTTTTCCCCCTCTGTTGAGAGCTTAGGAACCCATTCCAACACTTTTCATACCCTGCACATACAAGGCCTCAACAAAAGGTGCTAGAAGGAGGGCCAGCAGTAAGCTATGCCTAAACAAAATACCCAGAAACCTCCTCCAGCAAGAATACCGATTGTCACCCATAGCCACACACAAGCATCTACTTCTGTTGAGTAACTAGTGCAACATTCTATGACTATCCCTGCTACCCCTACAGCTCATCAAGATCCTAGAATAGGGGAAATTATTATTATATCACCCACTAGAGGACCTATCTTACTCGAAGAGATACAAGTTTAAAAGGTCTAATGATAGTGCTGCCAGGTTACAACAGAGGCTCTCTATAGAGAGAAATAAAGGATTAGCAGCAATTCACCAAGAAAACACTAATCCACAGGAAAATATTCAAGATAATAAAGATAATCCAAATTCATCACAGCAGGATACTGAACAAAATAATTCATCAAACCAACAACAACTCCCTTAGTTTGATCTAGATTTATTATTTACTGAAACAGAACAAGTCTCACACACTACTCCTTCAAGAGGACCACCACCCTCTCCTCCTTCATCATCATCCTCCTCATCTGAGAGTGAATATTCTTCTAACTCTTCATCAGAAGAAGAAGAAGAAAAACCTATGGCTGGGGAAGGCCTAAACAGGCATTGGCTTGACCAAGACGCCGTGTTCATACTTGGGGATCAACATAGATTGCCCAAGAACCCTGAGAAGTGGCTTCCCAAAGTCAACCCAGATGACAAGTAACTTGCATTGGATCACATTAAAACCTTTATGAAGGCCATTATACTTAGGAGTGTTATCCATGAGGATGTGGTTTGTAGACTCTTCCCTTAAACATTTGAAGGAAAAGCATCCACATGGTATTTTTCCCTGGAAGCCAGAACCATAACATCATGGGATGAGTTTGAAAAATTATTTATCCAAAAGTTTGGCAATGACAAAACACCATAGGATTTAGTTTTGGAATTATCTTCCATGAAAATGAAATGTAAAGAAAGGGTTAAATATTACAACCAAATATTTTTTTACCTAAAGAATAGAATCCCTGCCACTGTTCTTCCAGCAGAACAACTTTTAGTTTCCTATTATGAAAAGGGTCTTTCTGTTCCCATTCCAATGTGGGTAAAAAGGGCACATAAAGACAACTTGTTTGAAGCTTATGCTAAATCCATTCAAGTTGAAAAGGATATCTATTGTCTGAAGGATAATCCTGATGTTGTAGAAGATCAACCCTCTAGTTCCACATCTAGGAAGAAAATTGATACTACTCCCAAACCCCCTATCCAAAACAAAGATCCCTTTGAAATGACTGACATTAAGAAATTTCTCCAGAAAATGTCAAACAAGATGGTTAATATTAAAAGGATTAATAATGAGAACCAAAACAATAACAGAAGTTTTGTAAGGCCACCTTTCAGGAGACCTTATCACCTCCTCAAAATCCACCACCTCCTAATCCTAATGAAGGATTAACTTTTGAAGAGATTTATTCCATTTTCAAGGCCCTTGCCACTGAATCACAAAACTTCCCTGAACCTTTTGAAGACCAACCAAAACAAGATTCACAGTTACCAGAAGGAGAAGATGAAGAAGAGGATCCTTAGGTAAATACTGTTAGCTATTTCTCTGAATTTCCAATGAATGAAGAAGAGGAAGAACCCGAGATAGTGTTTAATGTTCAACACCCTTATAACACTAGTTCAAGACCCCAACCCACTCAGGAGCCTTCATCTTCAACACCACCTCCCAACAAAAATAAAACTGTTCCTCAAAAGGATACATTAATCCCTGAATTGGAGTACAGTTTAGCTGAAGATTTGAAAAGAGTCAAAGCAAACATCTCTTTGTTTGAACTTGTAAAAATCCCTTCTATGAGGGATTCTTTACCCAAAAGCATGATAATCAAACAACAAAGAGAATTACAAAACAACAACTTAGACTCTTTCACTAAGCCAGAAGATCAGAAATCTAGAAGCAAGAGGACACCTTCTTTCTTGCTAACTTTTGAAATCTTCAACAGGAACGTGCACAATTGCATGATAGACTCTGGTGTTTCTTCCAATGTAATGCCACTGTCTGTCTGCAGAAAACTTAATGCCACTTGGGAACCCTGTCCTACTCAGATTGTCCAACTTGACAGATCTAAAGTAATAGTAGTAGGGAGATTGAGAAATGTGTTGTTGACTTTGTTTGCTGATCCTCGGATTCATCAAACAATTGACATTGTTATAGCTGACATCCCTGAATCCTATGGGATGTGGTTGAGCATAAACTAGTCAGAGAAGCTCAAGGGCTATTTTTCCATGGATTGGTCTCACCTGTGTCTACCCTACAATGGTCATCTGAATAAGATTAAGATTAGTAGGGAGCCATTCATGAAGCAAACTATAACTGATCTAAATGATTCGAGTGAACCTGCCTATTATTTTAGCTCACACATTGAACATTTTACATTTGATACCTTTTTTGGAGATTTGCCTGCTGATTTAGCACTAGAGAATGCACAAAATGAATCTCACATTGTTAATGCTACCACAGTACCTTTCTCTGGAACCATTGTACATAATGTTTATAATGTCAATACCAATTTTAGGATAGACCCCACTGCATGGAATTTATTTTTTGATGGCTCTAGATCCAATGATGGAGCTAGTGCAGGTCGTGTGCTTATTGATCCCAAAGGGACAAAAACCATGATTGCTTGCAGGCTTGAATTTGATTGTACAAATAATGTAGCTGAATATGAGGCTCTTATGTAGGGGCTCAAAAAAGCTATTGATATGGAAGCACAAGTCATTGAATGTTTTGGTGATTCAGAAATTATAGTTAAACAAGTGAGGAATAAGATACACTGTCTCTCTCCTCATTTGACTAATTATCAAAAAATGGTAAGGGAACTCACCAACTCCTTCTCTGTGTTCAACATTAACTCTGTCCCTAGGTCACAGAACTTTGATGTTGACCTTTTAGCAAATACTGCATCTAGGTTGATTCCACCAGAAGGCATTTCACCTAAAACCTTTTCAATTGAATTAATGTACATGCCTTACATCCTTGATAATGTTACAAGTTGTAAAGTGTTTGATGATGACCAGCAAATCTTGGATTTCCTCTCAGCTCAAGATACCTTCCAACACATGGCTATAGATGAATATGAACATGAAAAATCCCTACATGATCCCTCAAACATTATCCTGAAATTAGTGATTAATTTATAAAAGTTTTATGACCTGCAAGACAAGTTTAAACACAGGACAAACTACAAGACACAAATCTCTTCCATGAACTATGAGCCAATCAACCTTGGTACTGAACAAGACCCCGGATTTATTAACCTTGGACTTGACTGTTCTGTTGAAGAAGAAAGAGATTTCATCAGGTTGTGTAAAGAGTATAAAGATGTTTCTTCCTGGACCTATGACGAACTAAAAACCTTTGATACTAGCATTATACATCACAACATACCCATGAAGCCAGAAGTGAAACCCCACAAACAAAAACTGAGAAAGATGCATCCTAGTATGGAGCCCTCTGTAAAAAAGGAACTTGAAAGTCTATTGACAACAAGAATTATATTCCCTATCAGACACACCCAATGGATATAAAATATAGTACTTGTCCATAAAAAAAATGGGGAAATCAGACTGTGTGTCGAATTCAGAAATCTAAACAAAGCCTCCGAGAAGGATAACTAAACTTTTCCCCCCATGGAACAAATTTTGCAAAAGGTAGTTGGATCAGAGATGTTCTCTCTCCTGGATGGTTTTTCATGATACAACCAAGTCATGGTTTCCCCTGATGACCAACTCAAAACAGCCTTCAGAACCCCATGGGGTACCTTCTCTTACAGGAGAATGCACTTCGGACTGATTAATGCCAGAGCTACATTCCAGAGAGCTATGGATATAGCTTTCAGAGGTTTAATGCATAATTATGTCATAGTATATCTAGATGACATTACTATATATTCCAAGAAACGACATGAACATTTATCTGCTTTGAAACAGGTTTTTGAATGTTGCAGGAGATAGGAATATCCTTGAACCCCAACAAGTATATATTTGTAGTGACGAAAGGTAAGCTTCCAGGTTTCATTGTTTCTAAAGAAGGTATGATTATAGATCCCGAGCGAATTGATGTTATTTCAAATATTGGTTTGCTCGGCTCACGCAAAGCCATGCAGTCATTCCATGGGAAGATTAATTTTGTACGTAGTTTTGTTCCCAATTTCGCATAGATTGTTAAGCCTTTGCAGCAATTAGTTAAGAAAGATGTGAAAATTTGCAGGGCCATTGCAGAAGCTCCTTCTCCGATGTCCCCCGATTTTAACAAGGATTTTATTTTATGTCCCCCGATTTTAACAAGGATTTTATTTTATATACTTTCGCTACTGATTTTTCTTATGCAACTGTTTTGACACAAAAGCATGAAAGTGATACTGAGATTCCAATTTCCTTCATGAGCTCAACATTTAAGGGAGTTGAACTTAATTACTCCCAAATTGATAAGAAAGCTTATGCAGTCTACAAGTCTATGAAACATTACAGGCCCTACTTGTTGAAATCTAGAACAAAGGTAATTGTGCCATATACAACTATAAGAAATGTGTTGATCATGAAAGAACTGGGTGAAAAAAGGGTCCATTGGATGACTACCTTGCAAGAATACGATCTGGAAATCAGGCTAGCAAAAATTGTAAAAGGGAAAGGTTTGTGCCTACTTACTGCTCAGTCAAATGACCTTGTACAGCAGCAAACTGAGTGGGAGAAGGAGGAAGAACTCCCTACAGGTTTTGTTAATGCAATAGATACTCCGACATCTAAATTGTATGACCATATCAGGTTTTTTCTAAACCATGGGTTTTCTCCCGAAACTTTAGACTTCCAAAAACTCAGAGCTTTAAGATTAAAGTATCCTCCTTATCTATTCATTAATGGAGTCCTATTTAGAAAAAATTATGGAGTCTTTCTTACATGCTTGGAGAAAAATGAGAGTGAGGACATTATTTTCCAATTTCATGCAGGACCTGCTGGAGGTCATTTCTAAGGTGAAACCACAGCACACAAGATTCTCAGGGTTGGATATTATTGTCCTACTCTGTTTAAAGATGCTTATGCCTATGTCAGGAGGTGTGAACCATGTCAAAAGTGTGCAGGAAAATTTAAGAAACCTGCTTTTCCTCTGCAACCAGTAACAATTCAGTTCCCATTTCAGCAATGGGGATTGGACTTTGTTGGTCCCATTAATCCTACCTCCTCCCTTCAACACAAGTATATCCTTACAACAACTGATTACTTTACCAGATGGGTAGAGGTAGTTCCTCTAAGGAAGTGCAATGCAAACCAAGTAATCTCTTTCCTTGACATCCAAATAGTTACAAGGTTTGGTGCCCCCGAGTATCTTGTCTTTGATAATGCATCCTACTTTTCCTCAATTGACTTGACACAATATGCACTTGAAAAAGGGATTAAAATGAAATTTTTTGCTAATTATTACCCACAGGGTAATGGGCCTGCTGAATCTTCTAATAAGAATCTAATAAATATTCTCAAGAAGATAGTATCCACTCATCACAAGGATTTGCATACACATCTCTATAATTCTCTTTGGGAAGATCGAATCACCCCAAAGGCAGTCATTGGGAATTCTCCCTATTGTTTGGTCTATGGTGAAGAGTCCATTATTCCATCCAACCTTACCATTCCATCACTACAATTAGCCCAATCTATTCAGGAAGATGATTCCTCTCCTCTCTAGCACAGAATTGATACTTTGCTTAAGCTGGAGGAAGACAGAGAGGTGGCTAAAAATAAGTTATATCATCATCAGCAAATGGTTAAGAGATGGTTTGATGAAAAGTCCTCTTCTGACAGGGAATTTTCAGTAGGAGATTTGGTACTGAGGTGGGATAAATAGCATAAGGATAAAAAATAGTATTCCAAATTCTAACGCCTTTGGCTTGGACCTTTCATTATTACAGAAAAGATTGGTCCAAGTACAGTTCACTTACAGACACTGGAGGGAGTCATTGACACTTATCTAGTGAATGTTTCACTGCTCAAAAACTATTTTGTCTAAACAGTCTAATGCACTTTGTACATAAGTTTGTTGTGTTTTGCATTTTCCTTGTTTTGAATGGTTTTATTCATTTTGATTTTCCTCTGATAAACCTCATACATTTGGTTAAGGTTGATGGTTAGTTGTCTTGAGGATAATCTGAGCTGAAGTTTTAGGATATTTTGTCAGTCTTAGTTTTTCTCAGCCTATACCATAATTTGTTTTACAAAGAATAGACATTCATTAATGGCAGGACTTTGATTGATATCTTTCCACCTTGGTCATTGTTGGGCTTCAATCCACTAATGCAGATCGAACCTTAAATTTATATATCAATCCGGGTCTGTAAGCTTAGAGGCATATCCAAGTTTTAGGACCTAGAGCTAGACTTGTTTGGTTAACCTAATTTTATGTGAATTGAATCTATTGTTAGATGAGGAGTACTGTAACTTAAAGATACAAAAATCCTTTTACAGGGATAACTTCATCTGATCTTTTGAGTACACAGCAATCTATTTAGCAAAGTGATCTATTGATGAAAGAACTGATATAGTGAAAGCAATTTAACAATGATTCTAACCCTAAGATACAGACTACAAAGTTCTGCCTGACATCCCACTAATGAATGAACAATTAACCATTAAATTGCCTTACAGGACATTGTTCATAATTGATAACTGTTCTAAACACTTTGTCTTCAAATGAGCAGCAATGTATGATATATCAAAATCACAGTCTGAACCGTTCCTTTAACATTTAATAGAATAGAAGACAGAGCTCATAGAATGTAAGTGATGTGTAGCATTCAACGAAATCGTGACTTAAACTATTTAAATGAGAACTGAGCTATAATAAATTAATTGAAAACTAACTGAATTCGTTCTGTAACAATATGCTAGCTACTACAGAATTAACACATACCAATGGCTTGATCTAAATCGCATGCATCAAATTAAATCGTTGCAAACATATAAATCACATACACTGGCAACGTAATGGTGTGCAAACTCAACAATGGGGGCCCTCCAGTTCCTAGTTCCACACACAGTCGAAAATTTACAGAACTGAAAGTCTAATTGTATTCAACATAAATCGATTACACAGTAAAACCACGCAGTTTAGAAGCAGTATGCGTTCTTCCCCAAAATCGTGATTATCAATCCAATGTTTTGTGAAGTACTTATACAAATTCAAAAGAAAATTGGAAATGTTATAATCTTGTAAACTAATTAATGAACATAGCCATCGAGATCCTCATGCAGAATTGTGAAACTCAACAGAATCCAAACTACCCTTCTTTTGTGTTGAGTGGTAGCACAGGTGGTCATCTTTGACCGACTTTGACTTGCCATCTGTGAGAGCCACATCATCTATTCATTGGAAATTCGTCCATCCTTGGACATTGAGGATCTTTCCTCCATCTTTCAGTTAATTCCTAGCTATCCTGCAAGTGCTCAACTTTGGAGACATTACGGGAAGTTAGAACATCCTGTAATTTTTAAAAAACCTTAGTTTAAATGCTCTAAAAACCTCAAAATTCAATTTGTTAACAAGCAATGACATTAATACCTTTTTAAACAAAGTCTGTGGTGAACTACAAGCTTTATAGATCGGTATGAGGGTTTTATGGAGGAAAAAGGAGGATATTTATATGACAAAAAGAGGTCAAAATGGTGCCCAACATCTCCCCCAAGAGGAAGTTGTTGCATGTCCCCATGCCAAAAATATTTGACCTTGTGTTAAAACCAAAATTTTGCTGCTGACCTTCTTGCTTCTAAACTCCTACTGAGACAGTGCATCTGTTGAAGTTGGAGATGCATATAGGACCTTTAGTCTCTCATACTTAGCTTTGTAGGTCTTCTTCTGCTTATACCATTTGGATGCATTCTTAGAAATGTGTGTCCTCTGAATTCTCAGCTTCCGATTGTCTTTCCTCAATTTCTCATTCTTGAGCTCCAATTCCTTTATTTCAAGTTTCAACCTCTTAATTTCTTTATTTTTCTTGGAAGTCTTCTTCTTCGTTGAAAGCTGGACAGAACTGGTGTCCATCCCTAATTCTTCACCTTCCTGTATTGAACCCTCTTTCTTTTCTTCTTGCACAGTGTGTGGCTCTGAGGAAAGAGAAGCTGAGTCTTTTAGTACTCCCTGTTTTGACTGCTTTTCCTTCTCCCTCTCCTGCTGATCAAAGAAGAGATTTCTTTTCTTTGTTTGTCTTATTATCTCATCAGCTTCTTGGGTTCCCTGTCCTATTTCACTTGCTAGGTTTTCTTCTTGACCTTCCACAGTTTGTGGGTGTTCTTCATCCTCTAATGCTGGCTGGCTATGAACTTGCTTCTTCCTCGGCTTCTTCTGGTAAGTGGTGAAGACTTGTTCTTGTTTTTGAAACTGTTTATCTTCTTTCATTACACTCCTAGTTCGTATCCTTCTCTGAGGCTGTTTTGAACTTGTTGGCTCAGAGTTGTCTTCATCATCAGTAATCAGCAATACTTCCTTTTTCTTCTTTTTCTCCTTTGGCAGTTTTGAACTTGTTGCCTCAGGGCATGTTATCATCAGCAATTCCTCTTCTTTTGAAACCTCTTCATGCAATTCTTCCTGCTCTTCAAACTGATTTTGAACTAAAAATTCTGTCCATGTCGAATTCTGCTTCCTTAACTCATGCTGGATGATGATTTTGATAAGTCCACAGTGGAAAAGACTTGTCAATTTGTCTTTTTCACGCCTCTGGACAGCCTTGGCCATTTTAGTTAGACTCTGCAACAGGAAAAAGGGCATGTTGATCTCACATTCACCTGTCAAATGCTGCAACAGTTTGATGTTGTAAAGGTAAACAATACTGAATCTCCCTTCACAGGTGATGAATCTTTGTATGATGTACACTATTTCATCCCAAGGATGAACCAACCAGCTCCTTGGTATGCCTTTCTTCCAGTTTACTGACCCTGCTCTAGATCTGCACAAAAAGGGTATCCATGATTTTTCTTTGAATTGCTTGGTTTTGAAAAACCTTTCTCCTTGCTGTGGTAGACCAGTAATTTGTGCCAAAATGTCTTCAGACAGCCTGAAGTTTAAATTCCCTATTGTAGCCCTTTCTCCATCGAACGAGCCAGCAAAGGCTAAGCTCACATTATCGTTGTGCCCATCGAATTTTTCAAAGAAAGGCACCGATTGATTTTTCTTGAAAATTTCTAGACATTTTTCATGAACGTCTGCAGGCTCAAATACCTCTGGTTCCAGTCTAGATGACATTTTGAAAAACAAATAGAAAACAGGAACCTTTTATCTTTTAACACTGCCTTTGTCTTCCTATCCCCTCAATAATACTCTGAATCTATGAAATTTGTTGTTGGTTTGAGCAGATTTGTTTAACAAAGAGAAGGGATTTTAAATTTTACCTCTTCTCTCGTGCCACTATTTTTACTTCCTCCTGCACGATCTCCACAGAGATTGGTGTAATCGCAGCTTCCTTCTCACTGATTGCCTTTCTTCCTGTGCGACTTCTTGAGCAAATCTTGTATTCACACTTCCTGTAATCCACGGCCCCTTCTCACTGTCAATTATATTCACACAGCAGTCGATTTTGCAGAGACAATAACTGGACTCGGCCTCAAGGAGAATAAATGAGTCGTGTTTTCTGATTTTATCAATACATAATACAGGAATCAAGCTTATTTGCATGCTGTCGTGGGCATCATTCCATGTTTTCCTTTCATCATTACATAACATGCCACTTCATTTAAATAAAATGATGAAAGGTAAGGTTTTGATTTATAAACACTTTAATCCTTTTATGTGCCCAACGTTTAATACATAAACTGTAAAGTATACTTTGGTTCCAATGTTTTATTGAATAGGCTATTTCTTTAAAATGAACCTTCTTTTCCATATTAAAAAAATGTGTTGAAGATATATATGACCATTGTTTCCCTCCTTAGATTCTATGTATTACTTAATGCCTGATGCACTAAATACATATACCAAGAAACTTTTGAAATTCCTTTATGTCAATATTTCACTTCTTGCTGAGGACGAGACCCTGTTTGTCTTTAAACCAAGAAGAAAACTCTGTCTGTAGAATGCAGCTTGTATCCTGTAGAGTGCAGTATATGTCCTGTAGAATGCAGTATTGAAAATTTCCCTTGGGTTTGATCCTGACAACCATTTTGATCCCTAGGGTGGAAAATGAAGTATTGGCAGAGGCTAATGGAAGGTAAGGTACTGGCAGAGATTATCAGAATAATGAGAGAAATAGGCAGTCAAGCTTTTCAATAGTTGGTACTATGTCATTGCTTAAAAACAAAGAATTCTGAAACTTTTTAAAACATAAAACTATAAATTCTTACAGACTTTGGTTGATGTCCCTGTAAGATGAGCTTGCTGTCTGATGAATGAGCTTGCTATCTGATGAAGTTGGTTTGTGTCCTGATTTATTCATGTCCTTCTGATGTCTTTTTTCTGCCATCTTTTGATGTCTTCAGTTTCACTGGAAGTCAGGTCCCTCTGTAGATTTCTTCTGCCTTACTGGAATCAGGTCCCTTCTGCATCATGGAAAAAAAATCACAATCCTCTGCATATGGAAAAGACTTGGAGGGTTCATGAAAATGCGTATCCCCCTCATAGGCCTAGATTTTGACTTGTCCTCAAGTCAAACAAGATCGTCATTATTTTGAAAACAAAACAGGAAATTGGAAAAAAAGATATTTTTGTGAATTTTCAATGGCTAGGTAAACCTGGTTTTCCAAAGAAAATTCAAGTTTATATTTTGCCAGTGAACTGGTTTTCACAACTAAACTTCCTTTTTTTTATATATTTTTTTTTAATTTTTTTTTCTTTATGTTTTATTTGCTTGCTGTATCAGAAAAACTAAGGAGCAGGTGAAGGAGAAACACTGAGGTGTCTATCCAGCACTTGCAGTTCCTTTTGCTGTGAAATCTGTTGGACAAAATCTGCCATGTTGATAGGTTTGTTGTACAGCTTGAGCCGGTGGCCATTGACCACAAATTTACGTGCTTCATCATCTATGGTTTGAAGTTGTACTGAACCACTGTCATAGACATCAACAATCTCATATGGACCAAGCCAGTGAGTAGTAAATTTGGCTTTGAAGTCTTTAAACTTTGAGTCAAACAACAGTGCCCAGTCACCGATGTGAATTTGCTTCTTTTTGATAAATTTGTCATGCCAGTGAGATCTCTACTGTTGTAGCAGAATATTGTGTTCTATGGCATCCTGTTTCATCTCATCTAGCTGATTCAACTGAAGTATTCTTTCTTGCTGAGCTTCTGAAAGATCTATGCCCAAATCTACTGCTAACTTGAAAGTATGAACTTGAAACTCGATGGGAAGGAGGACTTGCTTACCATAAACCAGTTGATAAGGAGAAAACCCAGTACTGTTTTTCCAAGTGATCCGGTATGCCCATAAAGATTCAGTCAGCTTAGCTAACCAATCTTTCCGATGCATCTAGACAGTTTTGGTAATGATCCCTTCTAAAGTCTTGTTTGTAGATTCCACTTGGACATTTGCTTGTGGGTGGTAAGGGGTAGACTTTCGATGCTTAATCTTATACTTTTCTGCTATCTCCTGCACTAATTTAGAGGTAAATTGGGCACCTTGATCAGTTACAATCTCTCTAGGCACCCCAAATCTGACAAAGATCTCCTCAAACAGAAATTTTACCACAGTCTGTTTGGTGGCTCTGGGCAATGGTTTGGCCTCTACCCACTTAGTAACATAGTCTGTACAGACCAAAATGTACTTCTGTCCATGTGAGGGTGGATGAATGGGACCAATGAAGTCAAGGGCCCACTTTTCAAATGGTTCAATGAGAATTTGTGGTTTGAGTGGCATTTCATCAGACCGGACTGGGCATCCCATTCATTGACAAGTGTCACAACTTCTAACATACCTTTTTGCATATTTAAAAATGGAAGGCCAATAATACCCCAAATTGAGTATCTTGTATGCTGTCCTTTTGTCTGCAAAATGGCCGCCACACGGTTCATCATGGCATGCCTTTAAAATATCTAAGATTTCATCCTGTCGGACACATCTTCTTATGATTAAATCATATCCTATGTAAAAGAGATCACCATTAACCCATATATGCCTAGCACTTTGTTTAATAATCTTCTTTTTTTCTTTAGATGTCATAGATGGTGGTAGTTGGCCTGATGATAAGTAATTGGCAATGTCAGCATAGCAAGGAGTGATAACAGAAATTGCAAATAGATGCTCATCAGGAAAACTATCTAAAACTGGAACAACCTCACCAGTATTGTGTAAGCGAGACAAGAAATCCGCCACCTGATTTTCTCGTCTAGACCTATCTAAAACAGTGATATTGAACTCCTGCATTAATAACAACCATCTAGTAATCTGACCATTAGTGATAGATTTATTCATTAAATAGCGTAAGGTTGAATGATCTGTATGAACACAAATTTCATAGCCAGTGATATAATGACGGAATTTGTTTACAGCATGAACCACTTCCAACATCTCTTTTTCAGTGACTGTATAATTCAGCTCTGCAGGTGTCAGATTTTTACTAATGAAATAGATAGCATAAGTCAAAGTATGTTCTTTCTGGCCCAATGAGGCTCCTATTGCAGTAGCAGAGGCATCATTTGAAATATGGAAAGGCAATGTCCAATTTGGTCCTCTTAAAATGGGAGCAGTGGAGAGCTTTTCCTTAAGTGTCTGAAATGCAGATTGACAGTTAGTATCTCAAGTAAAACACACGTCCTTTGAAAGCAATTTAAACAATGGCAGGGCTATCTTACTAAAATTTGCAATGAATCTACGATAATAGCCTGCGTACCCTAAAAAGATTCTCACATCTGTTTGAGTTGTGGGTTCAGACAGATTTTTAATGACTTGAATTTTAGCAGGATCTACTTTTATTCCAGACGAAGAAATGTGGTGTCCTAAAACTATCCCTTCAGTCATCATCATGAAACACTTTTCGTTACTCAGGGAAAGGTTTGATTCAACACACATTTTCAAAATTTTCTCCAAGTTTGCTAAGGAATCTTCAAAGGTACGTCCATATACAGAAAAATCATCCATGTAAACCTCAACACACTCATGAATTAGATCTACAAAGATGGCCAAGACAGTCCTCTGAAAGGTAGCTGGGTCATTACATAAGCCAAAAGGCAAAACTTTGTAGGCATAAGTGCCCCAGGGACATGTAAAGGTGGTTTTGTCTTGGTCTTTGTTTGCAATACTAATCTGATTATAACCACTGAAGCCATCTAAAAATGAAAAATATTCCTTTCCAACTAAAGCATCCAGCACTTGATCAATGAAAGGCAATGGAAAATAGTCTTTTAAAGTTGCCTTATTCAACTCCCTGTAATCGATACATATGCGCCATTTACCATTTTTTTTAGGAACAACAACCAAGGGTGAGACCCATTGGCTGTCGGAGATGGGGTAAATAAATCCCACTTTTAACAACTTTTGCAACTCGTCTTTGACTATTTCCTTTAGCATAGGGTTCATTATGCGTTGTGGTTGTCTCAGAGGTCGTATTGTGTCATCTAGGTAAATGTGGTGAGTGCATGTCTCAGGATGAATACCTGGCATATCAGTGTACTCCCAGGCAAATGCATGAGAATATTTATTCAGCAGAGCGATCAATTGTTCTTCCTGTGATGTGGTAAGATGTGCACTTATTTTCAAAGTTTTTCCTGGACTGATTTCTACCGTTTTACTGTGAATATCGGTGATGGAATGAACATTAAAAACATCATGAAGTGCTAATGCTAGGGAATGAACATTGCAATTTTCCTGGAAATTATGACCCATAACTTGTTCTGCTACAACATATTCCATATCTCGTAATTCTCCAGAAATATTAGGCTTAGCAATGAAATAATCCAGTAGATCTTCGTGGTTGTCTTCCTGAAAATCGAAGTACTGATTTATACTCAGAACAGGATGAATCACCTCTTCCTCTTATTCTTTGGTTTCATTAATCCATGACATCTGATCTAATGTAGAGGGTCGTTGGGTAGAAGGGTAAAGTGCAATCTGTTTTCTCTCTGTCCCATGTGAAATGACCATACTTCCTGATCGACATCCTATGAAAGCATTTGCTGTTGCCAGCCAGGGTCTGCCAAGGATTAATGGGTGACCTCCTAAGTTAGATTTTGGCTGTAGGACTATAAAATCAACAGGATACTCCCAGGAGTCTAAAGAAACAATAATATCTTCCAAGACCCCTTCAGGTGTAATTTTAGACCTATCAGCTAATTCTAAGACAGTTGTGGTGGGTCTGAGATTTGTCAGATGAAGGTAATTCATTGTCTCTAGTGTCATGACGTTAATCGAAGCACCTAAATCGATCAATGTTTTTGGGATGGAAAAATTATTAATAGTAATTGTAACCATTGGAATTCCAGGATCTACATACTTTTCAATAAAAATGGTGTTGGACATTAACCCTGCTAGATTGCCTACCACATGAATTTTCGATGGATCCTTCCTTCTTTTATGAAGACAGAGTTCCTTAACTGCTTTAGTGTAAATCAGGATATCTTTTATAGCCTGCAGTAGAGGAATTTTGACATATATATTTGTTAACTCGTTCAGAACATCGAAATCAGGTAAGGGAATCGAAGGTTTTTCTTTGACTAACCTCTCAGGAAAAGGAGGTGGATAAGATGCTGTTGTGTTCCCTCGTTGACTGTGATTTTCTGACTGAGGTTTTTCTGCATTTAATTTTTTTGGAGTTTTGTTTTTTTCTGGTGGTTCTTCTAAGATAATAGGAGATTGTTTTTCCAAGGTTTTCCCAAATCTCAAATTGATATTTTACAGTGGGAGAATGGAGTAGGGAAGCACTGTTCCATCATCAACATTATACATAGGTCTATCGGTTTTATTATTTGGATTTGGAATTGGCTGAGCTGGCAGTTGTGTAGGCTGAGGTGGAGGTTGATTAGATGGCAACTGAAGTTGTTGAGGTGGTGTACCCAATTGAGGAGCCATGTTATTGGGTTGTTGAAAAGATGGATTTTGAAAAGATGGGGCTTGGACTTGATGCTGCTGGTATTGAGGATAGGCAGAAGGTTGTTGATAGGGCTGCAAATAAGCCTACTGATATGTTTGGTTACCATGGGCATACCCTCTCCAATTTGGAGCAGATTGAGCTAATGGAGGAGACCAAGTTTGCCAAGGCATGGGTGTATTCCATGAATTCTGAATAGGAGTCTGATAATTTGTATTAAATTGCTGCATAGGATCTTGAGACATACCTGAAAATCGTGGCTGCCAAGGTCTCCGTTGTCCCATGAAGTAAAGAGACTCCATGCTATGATTTTCCTCCATTCGAACTGCCTGTAATTCCTTCAATCTAGGGCAATCATCAGTTTTGTGATTAAAAGTGCATAAGCCACAAATTTCAATAGTATTTAAAGGACATTCTCTAAGTGGGTGTTTCTTTCTACATTTAGGACAAAAAACAGACAAAGCCTGATCTTGCTGGTCCTGTTGTTCTTGCCTCTTCTTGGTTTTGGTTGCCTCGACTTGTGTGCCCAAGGTACTTAATAAACCAGTCTTGAAATCTTCTAGCATATTCCCAAGCTCAGCTCTAGAAATACCACTGTTTGCAGATTTAGTTGCTTTGCTATTGCTATCTCTTTTCCCAGTTTGAGCCTTTCCTCTTGAATATTTCTGACATAAATCTTGTATCTCATCAAAGGGAAGGTAAGAGATGTCACCTTTGCCCATAACATTTAGAATATCCAAATACTCTTCTCTTATTCCTTTCAAAAATATTGTTCTAATAATTTCAGGTGTTAAAGAATTGTATTTAGATTTCTGTAAGTTGTATGAGAACCTTTCCAAATACTCCTCCAAACTCTCATCTTCCTGTTGAGTCATGTCAAAGATGTCATCTTTTAGCCCATTTGATCTGCAATATGCTTGATATTTTCGAAGAAAGATTTTCCTCATGTCATCCCAGCTAGTGATAGAATGTTCTCCTAAAACCATGAACCATTTCAAGGCAACTGCTTTAAGAGTAGTAGGGAAAAGACGGAGCTTATGGGTGTCATCAGTATACCCATAAGTTCGACACAAGATGTCAAATTCGAATAGGAAAGAGTCAGGATCTTCAGAGGTCATGCCATAAAAGTTTGGTAAGACAGAGGGTGGAATATTCTTCATTTTCACCTCTTCTCCTAGGATAATGCTAGTGTCTAAGATAGGAAATTTAAAGGTGGCTTCCTGATCTTCTGTTGTTCTGTCATCCCTCTCATGTCTTCTCTCTTCTTCCCTTCTCTCCTGTCTACGTTTGTTTTCTATTTCCAACATCCTCTCATACTCCCTTCTCTATTCTGCAGTTGGTCCTTTTGATGTTTCTTCCTCAAACATTTTGAACTTACCAACTGTTGAGATGAATCCTTTTGGAAGAGAAGCTCCTGTTATTTCTGTTTTTGGGGGGTTTTTAATAAATCTTCCTTTCTCGTCTCTTAGTCTAAACATAAAAGTGAAATCTAGTCTGTGTTTTTGTTTGAAAGTTTTGTTTTTATCAGAAAACTAAAGTTTCTAAGCCTGCTTCTACAATGCCTCCCCGACAATGGTGCCAAAATGTTGGGCTTCAATCCACTAATGCAGATCAAACCTTAAATTTATATATCAATCCGAGTCTGTAAGATTAGAGGCATATCCAAGTTTTAGGACCTAGAGCTAGACTTGTTTGGTTAACCTAATTTTTTGTGAATTGAATCTACTGTTAGATGAGGAGTACTGTAACTTAAAGATACAAAAATCCTTTTACAGGGATAACTTCATCTGATCTTTTGAGTACACAACAATCTATTTAGCAAAGCGATCTATTGATGAAAGAACTGATATAGTGAAAGCAATTTAACAATGATTCTAACCCTAAGATACAGACTACAAAGTTATGCCTGACATCCCACTAATGAATGAACAATTAACCATTAAATTCCCTTACAGGACATTGTTCATAATTGATAACTGTTCTAAACACTTTGTCTTCAAATGAGTAGCCATGTATGATATATCAAAATCACAGTCTGAACCATTCCTTTAACATTTAACAGAATAGAAGACAGAGCTCATAGAATGTAAGTGATGTGTAGCAGTCAACGAAATCGTGACTTAAACTATTTAAATGAGAACTGAGCTATAATAAATTAATTGAAAACTAACTGAATTCGTTCTGCAACAATATGCTAGCTACTACATAATTAACACATACCAATGGCTCGATCTAAATCGCATGCATCAAATTAAATCATTGCAAACATATAAATCGCATACACTAGCAATGTAATGGTGTGCGAACTCAACAATTGGGGCCCTCCAGTGCCTCGTTCCACACACAGTCGAAAATTTACAGAATTGAAAGTCTAATTGTATTCACCATAAATCGATTACACAGTAAAACCAAGCAGTTTAGAAGCAGTGTGCATTCTTCCCCAAAATCGTGATTATCAATCCAATGTTTTGTGAAGTACTTATACAAATTCAAAAGAAAACTGGAAATGCTATAATCTTGTAAACTAATTAATGAACATAGCCATCGAGATCCTCATGCAGAATCATGAAACTCAATAGAATCCAAACTGCCCTGCTTTTGTGCTGAGTGGTAGCACAGGTGGTCATCTTTGACCGACTTTGACTTGCCATCTGTGAGAGCCACATCATCTATTCGTTGGAAATTCGTCCATCCTTGTACATTGAGGATCTTTCCTCCATCTTTCAGTTAATGCCTATCTATCCTGCAAGTGCTAAACTTTGGATACATTACGGGAAGTTAGAACATCCTGTAATTTTTAAAAAACCTTAGTTTAAATGCTCTAAAAACCTCAAAATTCAATTTGTTAACAAGCAATGACATTAATACCTTTTTAAACAAAGTCTGTGGTGAACTACAAGCTTTATAGATCGGTATGAGGGTTTTATGGAGGAAAAAGGAGGATATTTATATGACAAAAAGAGGTCAAAATGGTGCCCAACAGTCATTATCTTACACATGCTTCACTTGTTTAATTGAGATGGTGGAAAGTGACTGACTTTTTTTCTTATGTTTCATATGTGTAATACAACATATCTCAATAACCTAGACAACCTTTATCTGCTCTGGATATTATCACAGTCACCTTGAAAAATAACATCATTTAGTAATTGTGGATTGCAGGATGGGGGGTCTTGTTACAAGCCAGCCCATTAGGTTCATAGATGTGAGTGGAATGACATCTTCACATCAAGCCACCAAAATTGGAAGATGGATTTCAGTTGACTGAAAGATGGAAGATTCTATTATAGGTTGGTCCATTCATGATCTGCAATGCATCAATGAGTAATGCCACTATTATATGGTCACCAAGCCATGGTGGTGTCCTGTAGTTCACATCTTAATAGACAGTCTGTTTTATTTTCTTTATTAGACAATGTTGTGCATAAGAACAAGGGGGTCTTATCAAAAGCCATCCCTGCCATGATCATGGGTTTGATTTTGGACTGAAATTGTCATTATGTGGTCATCAAGACATGATAATTGCTTTCAGTGTCATATTTGGAAGACAAGGAGTCTCATGACTGAGCTAGCTTGTTTAGTTTCCAGATCAAGTTTGTGAATGGAATTTCCAGAATCTGATCACCAAGTCAGGGAAATGGTCTTATGCCAACAACGTCTTGTGTTCATCTTTCTATTTTCAAAAAAAAAGGAAAAGGAGAAAAGAAAAGAGACAAGAAAAGCAAAAAATAAGGAAATCAATGGATTGGTGATAATGTGTCTATATGTAAATAAAATATTTAATAAGTCAAGGTGGTTTATGATTTGGATGCCCAGAGTATTATGAAGTTTGCCCCCAGGTTCATCTAAAGTTTTCTTCCTATGATTACATTTTGGCAAAAGGTTTCCTATTGTTTCCTCAACCTTCTTATCAGATTTGCATTATCTTTAATTTGATCGAGGATGGGAGTATATCAATATTTTGGTTAATTCTTCCTATTGATTTCCTTTTGTAAGCATCTTCTAATGTTTCAGGTTGAAAATTAGCAGGCTGACATACTTTCTTTGACTAAAGTTTTGTTTGCAGAGATAATTGGTTCTTCCCAGCCAATCGCCATTTGTTGTAGGTACTTTCTTTAATTCTTCCTATTGATTTCCTTTTGTAAGCATCTTCTAATGTTTCAGGTTGAAAATTAGCAGGCTGACATACTTTCTTTGACTAAAGTTTTGTTTGCAGAGATAATTGGTTCTTCCCAGCCAATCGCCATTTGTTGTAGGTACAATAGATCCCATGTTTCATTTTGATCATGCGAGCCCGATTTTGTAAATATCAAGGTATTTGGGTAAGTTTTAAATTTTGGTTTGCTATGGCATCATACCATTTGTTTGGTTTGTTTAATTATCATTATTTTCTCCTTTAAGGAGAAAATTTCTCAGTTTCTGGTTGTTTTCTTGATTTGCAGAAAACCTTAGATTCTTTGCCAAAGATCATTTTCTTAATGCAAATCCCGAAACCCGAAATCTCGCGATCGCGAATTGTGGAAATTGTTTGTTTTTTATTTGGAAATTCGTCAACCCGAAACCCGCAACCCGAAATTGCGGGTTGCGGGAAGACTGTGTAAATATTTTAGAAATTCTGATTTCGCAACCCGAAACCCGAAATTCCGAATTTCGGATTGCGGAAATTCGTTATGCCAATAAATCGCGTTGTGTGTTTCCGAAACCCGCAAATTGCAGATTGCGGGTTGCGGAAAAAGTTGTTTAATTTTTAATATTTGTTTCCATTTCCGAAACCCAAAACCCGGAATTGCGGGTTGTGGGTTGTGGAAACTGTTAACACCCAAAAAGTGTTCACTACCTCATTACCACATTATATGGCTCATTTGTCCATTTTCCTACCATTTTTCCCTTAAAATCCCAAAAAATCCCATTAAAATGCCTCCAAAAGGCCTAAAATGCCTCCAAAAGGCCACAAAACCATCAAAATAGCCCAAAAAAGGCTAAAAAACCCCCTTTTCCTCCAAAAATAGCAAAAATCCCCTAAAAAGGGAATAAAAAATATAAAATAATGAGGAAAAGGAGGAAAAAACCCTATACAGCTGCATAAAACCATGTGTTTCCTAAAACCATGGGTCAGCACTCCACCACCAAAAAACTATAAATAGGTGATGGAGATCCCTTATTCCACATCCACAATCACAAGCACCCTTACTCTGCCAAAATCTCTCTCGAAACCCTAGTTCATCATTTGAACTATTTTCACCTTGAGAGCCACCTTTGGCCCATCCCCCAACATTGGAGAAGGAGAAGGAGCATTCAGAAGCTTGGAGCATCCTCTTGGACACTGCAAAGGGCTTCACCAACCTTGACACTCAAGGTAACATCAATACAAAGTCATTCTTTCATTTTGGTGTTTATGCTTCATGCTTGTCTTAGAAATAATTTAATTTTTGTTTTTGCATAATTAGTTTAATATACTGAACTGCTACTAAGGAGTCCATTCTCCTTAGTAGGTGCTCATTGGCACAAGCTAGGGGTAAAACCCTAGCTACAGTTTTGGCGACTCCCCTAGTTTTCGAATTTCTGGTTTCCGTTTTTAAATTTTTTCTTTCGGCTGTCCCTTTCGGCCGCTGCATACCGCGTCTTTTTCCTCTGCAGTCGCGTCCCGACCGCGCCTTTCAGGCCTTTACCCGCGATCCGACCGTGGCTCTCAGACTGCTTCCGACGCTCTGTCGGCAGATTCAAGTCTGTTACCTGCGATCCGACCGTGGCTAATCAGCCTGTTTGCCGCGATCTGACTGCGCCTGTCGGCCTTTTTCACGCGTCCCGACTGCGGCTTTCTGCCTCTTTCGGGCGTCCCGACTGCGCCTGTTAGCCTTTTTGCCACGACCCGACTGTGTCTTTTTCCAGTTTTCCTGCGTCCCGACTGCCACTGTTGGCCCGATAGCCGCGACCCGACTGTGCCTTTTCCCCTGTTTCCTGCGTCCCAACTGCCACTGTTGGCCCGATAGCCGCGACCTGACCGCCGCTGTTTCCCTCAAACCCGCGGTCGGCCTGTTCTGATCCGCCACAGACCCGCGGTCTGATTTCTGCTCTTTTCCTGTTTTGAGCCCAGCCCCTCTTGCTGCAATATTTTCTGCATTTGAACAGCCCTCTGTCCCACCTGCAGCCCACTTCCTTACAGCCTTTCTGCAACATAATTTATGTTCCTTTTACAGAATCTTTTTAAAATTTCAGTATTTTTATTTCAGAAAATTTTGCAAAGTTAAACTTTCAATTTCCATATTATTGATAGATTGGAAGTTGCCCCCCCTTGTGGCACTTCTATTTTTGGGTTCAACACCTCACGAGCACACACTCTGTCACATAAAATCAAGTGAGCCTTAAAAAGTACCTAACTAAACCAACATTCTGACCCCACTTGGGGAACACAAAAGAATCATTGTAGTTAGGTAGGATCAGGGGGATAGGCTTCCAATAACACCCCTTGGTTATTTCACTTGAGACATAGTTGTTGTCCAAATAGGGAACCAAAATCCCCTAGTACTTTTTGGCACGGTCACGACCAGTTTATCAGAGGGCCTCTCCCTTAGGAGGGTTGAAGTCGGGAGACTGGTTCCGGAGGCCTGAGTGGAATACCGCACTCCATTCAGTAACCGAAGGGCTACCTTTCGCGGTTCGCGGGATATCCCTGTATAGGGGTATTGCGGTCAACGAACTAAACGGCAGATTCACCTTTCTGGACGTGTCATGAACGGGGTATCTTAGTTGCCTTTCTTCTAGGATTGACTACCCGGTATCCCTCCCGGTAGGGGGATATCATAGCCACTTGGCTTTCCTACTCATATTGTCTGACTTGGATTTCATCACCTTGCAGAGGATATGTTTAGTTAAGTCAGAATACTTTTAGTTAGGTGTTTGCATGCTCCTTTACCTCCCTTTGGTCTAGTGAGTCCACCATTTTTCTTTTTTAGGAAACCTGCTGCTTGTTGGTATTCTGACCATCTTTGTTGTTACTCCACCTATTGTAGCACAGCTGCTGCAGTGGGTGTTTTGAGTTGGTTGTTGGCCTGAGTGCCTTGCTTTTTAGCTCTCCTTCTGCACACTCGGTTGCATTAGGATTTTTGAGCTGTTTTCATACTCACCTCAACCCACAGAGATTTAGACACCATCTGTCACCATTGAGTCCCCGAGACATTCTCGGCGCCTCAGGGGCGAGCCCCCACAGCACGGTTCTCTCGACACCACTCGTCATAGATTCCGATCATTGTCCGTTGATACCACTCATCACAGATCTAGAGCCTTGTCACTTGACTCCACCCGTCAGCGACGTAGGTCTCCGTCACCAGATAGTGACGCACCTTACTTTACCTCTGATTCTGACGAAGAGTCTGAGAACCCTATTTATACTGCCCCTACTAGCCCCATGGCTGGCACGACTTCCACTCCATTTGTCATAGGGACCATTGGTGGCACAGCCACCACTACACCAGCTACTACACCTGTTTTTGGTATGCCCTCCATGGGGCCACCATCTACCGTTCCCCTCATGGTACCTATTCCCACAGCGGGAATACCTATCCCCACTACATCAGTGGCTCACACTACCCATGGTGGTGCTGGACCATCCTCCACTACCTCAGTTCCCCCACTTGGGGGCACCACCCTAAATCTTGTCCCTCCACTTGGGGGCACTGGCCCCAACTTGGTCCACAGCACTACTGTGTCACAGCCTTCTTCCAGTTTGCCGTTCATGGCTAGCCTCAACCTACCTGACCTGGCCAGATTGACCAACGATCCTATTCGACACGACCCTATGTGGCCTCATATGCCTACCAAACTACCCTCTGACATCCCTAAATTCGAGGGTAAGGCCGGTGAGGACCCACAGAACCACATCATGTCTTTCCACCTATGGTGTTCCTCTAACTCCATTGTGGATGACTCTGTTCGCCTCCGTCTCTTACAGCGCACCTTCACTGGCTCTGCAGCCAAGTGGTATATTGAACAGCCTCATGGGACTCACGCCACCTTTTCTTCCCTGGCCTCGACCTTCCTGCAGTTCTTCCAGTTGCCAGTCCGCTATGACGCGGGCGTTGAGATCCTTCTATCTTGTAGACAAAACACGGCTACCCATATCACGGACCACATCCATGAGTGGCGTAGACGCCGTAGCTTATGCAAGATTAAACTAGATGACCGTATCTTCCTCGATTGGTTCCTCAAGTCCCTGCTTCCTGTCATCGCTAAGGATGTAGCTTCAGAAAGACCCCAGTCTGAAGAAGAGGCCATCCTTAAGGCACAGCAGTTCGACCTCATTTACGCCCAGTCGGGTTACCTTTATACCATTATACCTGACGCCCCTCGCGGCGAGTCCTCCCATCATGATGCGCCGGGGGCATCCCACGCTGCAGATGGTATCATTGGTCGTGTTTCTTCGCATCCCCAACCATTTTCTATAGCACGTCCTACCCCTGGCCCCGACCTGTCGAGGGCTACCTCCCAGTCTGGAGAAACCAACTCATATGCTCCCATGACACATCACCATTCCCATGGACCTTCATGTCCACCTCAGTGCTTTGGGTATGCGACTCCTGCTTATGCTCCTCCAGCCGCCCCTCAGCCTTACTACCATTAGCAGGCTGCCCCCGCTCCTGCGCCTCCACAAGCCCAACCCGCTTATTATCCACCCCAGGCAGCCCCTGCGGCACATCCACAACCTGCTCCGCAGTCCTATCAGCAACCCCCTCAAGTTGCTGCACCTGATCAGCCTCAACCTGCATATCATCCTCCGCAGCCTGCTCCAACACCTGCGCAACCTCAAAATCCACCTGCTGCCCAAGGGCAAGTTTACGCCCAACATAACCCGCAGCAAAACCAGAATAACCAACGTAACCAGGGCCAACAGAACCGCGGCAAGGGCCGTAATCGGGGAAATAACCAACCTGCAGACCAAGCTGGTCAACCGGCTAATCCCCCTGACAACAACAATGCGGCCCCCGCTAATCAAAACCCTGATCGCCCGCCCAAGCAGGCCAAAAACCCCAATTTGCGGACGAACCACCCTTGTTCTATTTGTGGGGTCTATGGACATTACACCCATGCTTGCCCACACTTGGAGCGAGCTCGGCAGCTTTGGGTTGACGAGGCCCATCGCCAAGGGCATGCGGCTCCCCAAGCACCGCCCAACCCCCCCCAACCTCAGCAACCCCCTTTGGTGCTGCAAAACCCCTTACCGACCCAAGGCGTGGTGAACACTCAGCCGTTGGCCCCTCAAGCTAACGTGCAACCCCAACAACAACAGATCACCTACGCTGCTCCTGAACAACCCATGTTTGATTCGGGAACCCACCACTTGCTGATGATGTCATCTGCTGACGTCAACCTTCAGACCCGTCGGAACCAATATGGCTCCACCTCCGAAGCCCCTCCCACGGATAAACCTACTAACGCCCACCCCACCGATCAGGCGTTACGTATACCTCCGCCTCCCACAGACGGCGCTGCGAAAGCACCTCGTTTCCCACTTCGCCGAATCAACAATAACCCTAACGCGCGTGCTGCGTCAAACTACAACATCGTAGACGACCTAGCCCAATCTCCCGCAGCCATGTCTGCGTTGGAAGTCTTGAAGAACTGCCCTTCCCAGCGCAAGAATTTACTTTCCGCCATCGGGGGGATTGACCCAACTGATTCACATTTGATGGCGTTTGATTTAGACCAGTCTGAACCATGCCTACCTTCCAGCTTAGCCTTCCAAGTTACAGTCTCCGTTAGGAATCTTGTTATCCATCGGTGCATCATCGATGAGGGTGCTTCCACATGCGTTATGTCTACATTTGTATGGCAGAAGCTAGGATCCCCTCCTCTCCAGCAGTCCACCACTGCGTTACGTGCCTACGACGGTCGTTCGGCCCAGCCCCAAGGCCTCCTACCCAACGTTCCCGTCCAGTTAGGTGGTAAAACAGTCCTTATTGACATAGAGGTAATCAACGCCCAATTGGATTACAACCTTTTACTTGGCCGCAGCTACATGTATGCCATGCGGGCGGTTGCCTCTTCTGTCTTTCGCACCATGATGTTCCCCCATGAAGGACGCGTGGTTAAGATTGACCAACTCACCTACTATGATCCCAATGCTCCAGCGGCACCAGAAAATGTTCTCCCCATGGTGGAACAACCTGTTTCTCCTGCCTCCACCTCGTTTGTTTCCTCTACGGGGCCTGGAGTCTACTCAGACGCGCCGATGACTTCCACCTTTCAATCCATTCCTCCACCGTCATCTACGCCCGAAATGTCTGACTTATGTACCTTGTCCCATGACATCCTACCACCTAACAATCAACCATCCTTGTTGCCTAAACCACCATTGGTACCTAGTCACATTGGTGTTACACCGATCCATACGATCCCCTTCCTAGTTCCTCCAGCAGGAGTAGTAAGCGCCCCGGTCATGGCTACCCTTAGCCTCCCTGGGTTAACCTTGGGATTACCTGTATGGTACCTTTCGCCTCCCGTTCGCCCGCCGACACCTGATGTCGTCCTCC
This sequence comes from Larix kaempferi, assembly GCA_027924585.1. NCBI lineage: Eukaryota > Viridiplantae > Streptophyta > Pinopsida > Pinales > Pinaceae > Larix > Larix kaempferi. The sequence continues at coordinate 85,796 of BSBM01000995.1, read as the reverse complement.
AGCCGGTGCAACCCATGGCTACTACCACTCATCCACCTCCCGGTGTCTCTACCCCTTCGTCCTCCACGACACCTCCTCCTCCTCCTCAACCCACTGGGGGCAGAGGTCCACAACCTTACACTGCTGTCCCACCTCCCAAGACAGTCAAGAACCCTCCAGTGTTTCGTGCTCCTCCCAAATGCTCGCTGTGTGACGAGTTGGGCCATGCGACCCACCAATGCCCACAGTTACCCGCATTGCAGAAGCACATGCAAATGCTCGATGATGACCCCAACATCCCAACTGTCGAACTAAACCCCACTCCTAAGCCTAAAGATAAGTCCCTACGCACCAACCACTCCTGCGCCATCTGCGGTATTTACGGGCACTATTCACATCATTGTCCCGATCTCCCGGATTACAGAGCGGCTCTCTATGAGATGAACAATCTGGACCTTGAGACGGCACCACCTACCATTGAGGAGATCTACCCCCCGGTCTCTCCCCCTTCTGAAGAGGTTAATATCATCTACATGATCTCTTCAACCAACACTTCCACTACCCCCTCGTCAACCGATTTGACGACGCAGACTTTCCGTACTGATGAGGAGATTCTTGAGGCCCTAACTGCCCCGGATTATCCTTGGGATGATATGCACCACCGTTCCTATTTCATCCCAGAAGCGTCTCCCTCTAGCACCGCTACCCAATACGCGGTCGAATCCAAAGACTTCCTCCCCACCAAGGTTGACTGGTTCAAGGACCCTATTCCTGCTCCTGATGCCTTCGAGGAGGGAAACATGGCCAACATCTCACCTGTCATCCAAGTTGATATTGCTGCTCCAGGTCGTGCCCCTGAACTCATTACTTTAGGAGCATTCTGCAGTAAACAAGAGATTGAGGACTACACACACCTTTTCAAAGAATTCCGTGATGTCTTTGCCTGGTCTTATACCGAAATGCCTGGTCTTGATCCCGCAATTATAGAGCACCACATTGACACATGGCCTGATGTAACCCCTGTTCGTCAGAAACAGCGCCCCATTCATCCCTCAAAGCTCCCAGCTGTCAAAGCCGAGATTGAGAAGCTGCGCAAGGCAGGGTTCATTTATCCTATTGCCTATACCACATGGGTTTCAAACCCTGTTCCAGTTAACAAAAAGCAAGGCACCATCCGCGTATGCACTGACTTCCGTGACTTAAACTATGCTTGTCCCAAGGACAACTTCCCCACGCCGTTCATCGATCAACTCATAGATGCGTGTGCGGGACATGAGGTCCTCTCCTTCATGGATGGTTTTTCTGGATATAATCAGATTCAGATCCGTAAGGAAGACCAGTACAAAACTGCCTTTACTACCCCTTGGGGCACCTTTGCCTATCGCGTCATGCCTTTCGGCCTCAAAAATGCTGGTGCCACTTTCCAGCGGGCCATGACCTATTGCTTCCACGACTTGGTCCATATCCTGCTAGTCTACCTTGATGACCTTACAGCTCGTTCCCGGAAACGATCAGACCACCTTAACGACCTTCGGCAAATTTTTCTGCGTTGTCGCAAATACCAAATTCGCTTGAACCCACACAAGTGTGTTTTTTGCGTACCGGCAGGACGATTGTTGGGTTTCATTGTTTCCCAGAAAGGAATTACTGTTGACCCTCTAAAAGTCCAAGCTATTTTAGATCTCCCCCCTCCTCGCACGCTCCGGCAGCTCCAAAGTCTGCAGGGGCGATCTAACTTCCTTCGACGCTTCGTTCCTGATTATGCCACTACGGTACACGGTTTCTTGCGCCTACTCCGCACCCACGTACCCTTCGTCTGGGATGCGCAAGCAGAAGCTGCATTCGAGGCCCTCAAGAAGGCCCTCACACAAGCCCCTCTGATTTCCCCTCCGGATTTCACTCGAGACTTCATCCTTTACGTGTCGGCCTCCAAGCATGCCGTATCTGGAGTCTTAGTTCAAGAAGACGATTCTCACCAGGAGCACGTCATTTACTACGTTAGCCAGACCTTGTCTGGTCCACCATTACGTTACCCATATGAAGAGAAACTTGCCCTCGCAGTAGTCTTTTCCGTTCAAAAATTGCGACACTACATCTTAATGAGTCATACCACCGTCGTTGCCAACTCTAACCCCATGGTATATCTTCTGAACCGGCGGCTACTCCAAGGTCGTGTTGCCAAATGGGTCATTATCCTCCAAGAATATGACCTTACCTTCAAAACACCTAAGAGCACTAAAGCCCTCGCGCTTGCCCAGCTCATTACTGATCTCCCTTCCCTTCTCCCGGCCAAACCCATCTCCGATGAGTTACCCGACAATCACCTGTTCACTATCTCGTCCGATGACCCATGGTACGGTGATATCTTGTTATACCTACGCACGCAGAAGTTCAGACCCAAAGTTACACGAAATGGACGCCGTCGCATCCGCCACCAGGCCTCTCGATATCTCCTCTTAGGCGATGTCCTCTATCGGCGCGGGGTTGACACAATTCTTCGTCGTTGCCTTACCCATGAGGAAGCTGAACACGTCCTTAATGACTGTCATAGCGGTGCCTGCGGAGGCCATTTCTCAGGGATGGCCACCGCCCAAAAGGTCGTCCGCGCCGGATACTTCTGGCCCACACTTTTCACTGACTGCATCACTGCGGTCAAACACTGCCATAACTGCCAACTTTTTGCCCCCAAGGCCCGGACACCTCCTGCTCCGTTACACCCAGTCGTCACCGTTGGTCCCTTTTGTAAGTGGGCCATAGACTTCATGGAATGTAGACCCCAGTCTGCCAACGGCCACAAATATATTGTTGTCGCTGTTGATTACTTTACCAAATGGGCGGAGGCCATGCCTACCTTCAATTGTACCGCTGACACTGTTGCCCGCTTCTTCTTCAACCATGTCATCGCTCGATTCGGGGTTCCTAAGCAGTTAGTCTCTGACCATGGTTCACACTTCGAAGATGCCGTCTGGCGTGAGTTATCCACCCTCCTTAAGTATGAGCACCAATTCTCCTCTGCTTACTACCCCCAAGGGAACGGCCAAGTAGAGGCCATCAATAAAATCCTTAAAACCATCCTCCAACGAACAGTTGACAAGCATAAGTCCAATTGGCACCACATGTTGTTCCCTGCTTTGTGGGCTTATCGCACCTCCACTAAGACCGCCACTGGTTTTACACCATTTCATTTAGTTCACGGTATAGAGTCTGTTCTCCCCATCGAGTGTCAGATCCCTGCCTTACAGATCGTCGTTGAGCTTCTCCCTGACACCACCCCCCTCGAGCAACGTCTGCTGCACCTCGAACAAGCCGATGAAGACCGCCGGGCCACTCTCCAGAACATCGAAGCTGCCAAAAACCGCTCCAAAGCCGGTTATGATAAACATGTTCACCCTCGAACTTTCCACGAAGGGGACCTCGTCCTCGCCTATGACCAAGCCCATGACAAAACCGGTAAAGGGAAGTTTGAATCTATGTGGCAAGGCCCTTACGTCGTGCAGACCTGCCTCGGCAAGGGGGCATACATCTTAGCTGACTCTGAAGGCCGTCCTTTGCGCAACCCTCGTAATGGGTTGTATCTTAAGCGTTTTTACCCATAAAAAGAAACCCGCGGCCTCATTGGTCTGCGTTGTACAGTACTTCCTTTTTTGTTTTTTGTTTTTCCGAACCGTTTCCACCACTGGCATCAGCGCGACGTGACCGTCATGATGGTCACCTCGTTGCATTATTTTTGTCCTGTCATTTGTTACCCATTTTTCAGACGCCACTAGTCGCCTCGGTTTGCGTGCCACATCGGCCGTTCTCCGTTTTTCACATGTTTTATATCATCGGATTCATTTTTCCGAGCTGGTGATGATGCTAGAGATCATTTCTCACTCTCACCTCCAGATTTTCTGGGCATTTTTCAAAATGCCCCCGTCACCTCGGTTTGCGTGCCACATCGGCCGTCACCCGTTTTTGACATCCTTTATATCGCCGGATTCATTTTTCCGAGCTCGTGATGATGCTTGAGATCATTTCTCGCTCTCACTTGATACAATTTCAACATTGTGTCCCAACACCTTGCTGCCTCGGTTTGCGTGCCACATCGGCCGCCATCGGATTGTTCCACATTTTTACATGAGCCATTCACTCCTGTCATACTGCAAATGTTTCGTTATTTTGCCACCATTTCAGCCACCCCGCAAGGAGGACCATCAGTGTTCCCACCTACCCTCGTTCTTGGTCATCATTACTAAACCTTGATTGAACACTTCCTCCTTGCCTGGCCATTCCTTTTGTTCGGTATAATTTTATCCCTTTTTCGGGCCGGACAACTCCTTTACGAAAAAGGCACTTAGGGAGTTTCTGTTAAGCTCTTTTCTGACTCCTAAAAGAATGAAAAGATCGCCGAGCAATCTTGCTTCCTTTCATGCTCGTTAAAGTACCTGAAAGGGCGTCTATCTGGTATAAGTTTAACCCTTTTCCGGACCTGGTAGACTAATTACGAAAAAGGAATACTCTAGTCACACCGGCTAGAAGAGTTCTTCATTGCATCCTTTTATGCTTCTTTGGGCCTTGGAGACTAAATCTACGAAAAAGCAACCCCCTGGAGTCTTCTTACTTGCTTTCAGACTCTCTAAAATTGAAAGCAACCACGAGCATGAACTGTCCTGGGCTCGTAAAATCCACACGACAGTACCATTCCATTACTTCAGAGTCTTCTTATCGCTTTCAGACTCCTTAAAATTGAAAGCAACCACGAGCATGAACTGTCCTGGGCTCGTAAAATCCACACGACAGTACCATTTTACACACACTTCTTCTAGTTCCTTAACCCATGAAGAAGTTTTCCCCCGTGCCTCTTGGCACTTTGATCTATCATATCGGCAGCACCCCCAATCAGGTCGCCTTTGTTCAGAGTATTCTGCAGTCTCCTGCCATTGTACCCCAGCTTGAGTCTCCCTCAGCCCAGTAACCTTCCCAGATCCCATACAGCTATGATCCCTCTCCCCTTAGTCAGTTTCATATGCTGCCAGATCATTCCCATTATCATACTCTGAACAAAGGAAGTTTGAGTCCACCCACTCTACTTGCCCAGTTATCCCTCCACAGTTTGTCAGGCCTACCATCAGTACTATCACATTTCGGTTGTTTACCTCGCGCTCCTGTCAAGGAAACATCATTGCCTTGATAGTTGCAGGTCTCCCTCTGTCGACGACAGCTCCTCTATTCCAGAGGATAGGCCCAGAGGTCCCTACGCCTTGGACTTATCACCATCTGTGGTAAGTGCCTACGGATCATTCTGAGAGGAGACATCATTGCCTCTCTGAGTGGTTGTTCCTCACATGCTCGACTTCAGCACCTTGATCGCATCGTTGAGGATCGCGTAGGATTATATTCCATCAGTTTTTTGTCAAAGACCCCGGATTTCCCCCGACTCTAGCACATTGGTGAGTCACTTTGGAACGCCCAGTTATATGTTCCTGTGGATGTCCGGGCTGCGTTGGCGTTTGTATTCGGAAGCCATCCAGTTACATGCTTCCTCGAGTACCCAGTTCAGTTCCAGTTCCAGTTCAGTGTACCATGGAGAGTTTGACCCCAGTCACTATGATCCAGCAGCTCATCAGTTCCTTTGGTACCACACTCAGTAGCACTGTTGATTGTTCCGGTGCACCAGTTCTGCAGTTCACACATGATCCGCTCAGCAGTATGTCCCAGATTTGTGTCCCCTCTGGACTCTTATGATGTACACAGTCGTCATGTATCTTACAGGTCCCCCTTTTCGGGCCTCACAGTTATCTTTATGTATCTTGATACAAGCATGGGTATGCCCGCCTCATCCATATATTGAGATTATTCCTCAGTCAGTATTTGAGGTCATGTATATTTCAGGTCCCCATTTTTGGACCCCATTGTTGTTATTATGTTATATCCTGATACGAGCATGGGAATGCCCGCCTCGTCCATATGATCAGATGATTCTTCATCCATTATTGAGGTTATGTACTTTTAGCTCTTGCAGTTGTTCGGGATCGTTGTTTCGGGCTTCAGTTTGTTTCTTCTCTCCTCTCCACATCCCAGGAAAACCATTCATGACTTATGATGTCCATCGGCCATACGATTAGCTCCTGACCTCGCACATCAGGGGGCAATCTGTTAACACCCAAAAAGTGTTCACTACCTCATTACCACATTATATGGCTCATTTGTCCATTTTCCTACCATTTTTCCCTTAAAATCCCAAAAAATCCCATTAAAATGCCTCCAAAAGGCCTAAAATGCCTCCAAAAGGCCTAAAATGCCTCCAAAAGGCCACAAAACCATCAAAATAGCCCAAAAAAGGCTAAAAAACCCCCTTTTCCTCCAAAAATAGCAAAAATCCCCTAAAAAGGGAATAAAAAATATAAAATAATGAGGAAAAGGAGGAAAAAACCCTATACAGCTGCATAAAACCATGTGTTTCCTAAAACCATGGGTCAGCACTCCACCACCAAAAAACTATAAATAGGTGATGGAGATCCCTTATTCCACATCCACAATCACAAGCACCCTTACTCTGCCAAAATCTCTCTCGAAACCCTAGTTCATCATTTGAACTATTTTCACCTTGAGAGCCACCTTTGGCCCATCCCCCAACATTGGAGAAGGAGAAGGAGCATTCAGAAGCTTGGAGCATCCTCTTGGACACTGCAAAGGGCTTCACCAACCTTGACACTCAAGGTAACATCAATACAAAGTCATTCTTTCATTTTGGTGTTTATGCTTCATGCTTGTCTTAGAAATAATTTAATTTTTGTTTTTGCATAATTAGTTTAATATACTGAACTGCTACTAAGGAGTCCATTCTCCTTAGTAGGTGCTCATTGGCACAAGCTAGGGGTAAAACCCTAGCTACAGAAACATATTTGTTCATTTTGAAAAATTTGTAAAACCCGAAACTCGTAACCCGCAACCCGAAATTTCAGATTGTAGATTTTGGGAATTTTGGATAAAATTTTGATTTTCGAACTTATGAACCTGATCTCGCATCTCATAGGGCCTAATCCTAGTCGTTCATTGCTTTCAAATCTACAGTCCATATTTGATCCGACCGAAAAACGCATAAAGACACGATTTTTCTATTTTTCGTTATCATTTTTACTGTCGGAAATTTACTCTCCTACGTGGATTTTACTGTCATTTTCTTACCAGGGTCGCCTTCATGAATTTACAAGTTGGTTTCTTGTCATTTTTGTATTTTCTATTTACGGTTTTTCTTGTTTATGGTTTGGTTTTGATTTTGTTTTATCTATTTATTAGAATTCTCAAGCTTTGCCAAAAATGTCTCGGAATACTTAGTCTAAGGCACTTAATAGAGATTCACTGACCAAACACCCCAATTTTGGCATCTTCTCAGACACCAGTGAGAGGTTCACTGAAACCTATCAAATGGACTAAGCTAAAATATATGCAATCTTTGACAATGATGACCTTTCGGACATCAAGGAAGACCGACCTGCTTATGAAAAAATTAGGGCTTCCCAAATCCATGCCATTGATGCTCTCCCTGTTGTCCTCCCTTATACTGATCCTGTCAAATGGATTGTGGAAAATGCTAACTATCAAGACCAGTCGTTTATTGACAGTGCAGGGTCACAATTGACTACCTTTCGCCCTGAAGTTTTTATTAGATATTTTTCTCTCAAGTCGGCTGTACAAATCCTTAGCCCTGATTTCATTCAATCCTCCAAGACCAGATACAATTTTGATGAAATGATGAAATCCTGGATGGTTAAGGCTAGCAATTTTGTGTCGAAGGCCGATAACGTTTAACTAATTGCGTGGTTCCAGGAACCTTACTCTTTACTTGCAGCCATGCTCTATAGGCTCTTTGGCCTCCCCAATTGCTCAGTTTTTAAATCCGAATGGGCTCCCATAACTCACCCTGTGTTAACAACAAGAGAATCTTTCCCTTGGGAATCCATCCTATCTTCATAAATGAAGACAACAATTCAATATTATTAGAAGGCACCTACCTTAATAAAGCCATATTTTTACCTTTCAGCCTACGTCCTTGATGTCTTTTGCTCTGAGTTTCAATATCCCAACTTGGGATGGAATTGGACCACTGAAGCCCCACCAGTCCATACATACCATTCTACATTGTGGGAAATTAATTATGTGCCCCTGCTCTATGACATATGTGACCCTTTCATGGGCACTAATTATTTCAAAATATTCCAACAGGAAGCTCCCGCCTTCTCAGCTGATGCCAGGACCATCATCAATACAATGGGTGATTGGTATGTTTATGAGTCCTTCTCATATATCATATTCTAGGGAAGTGACATTGTTCACCTCCTGCCCATAATAGTGTCTGACAGGTTGGTTATTCAAGAATTTTCTTATCAAACTGTCATTGATGGTGTATGCAAGAAGCTTACTAGTCCCTAAAAGAGAGGCTGGCCTAAATTCTCTTTAAATATTGGGCCATTAGTCATTCCCACCTCAAATTCGGCTGCGGTTCTTGGTGATTAGCTGGATCCTTTGAAGTTGGGTAGAGAACCCAAAAGAAAGCATGATCCTAAGAAATTCCTAGATGCACACTTCAAGTAGTATCACAGGAAAATGGACTATGTCCATGAAGAACTCCCAGATGACTTCATCTATCAAGGAGTGAATACTTTTTTTGAAGTATTGGCAAGGGCCAAGAGCGTAGATGAACAGAAGTAGATTATGACATATCAGAAAGAAATAAAAACTCTAGTCTATGGGAAAAGAACAATGGAGTTGAATCTGATTAAGCAAGTTAGAAGGGATAGAGAACAAAAGCAAATCCATCAAGCTAATGCTACTCTCATGCTTACCTATACAGATGGGGATAAAGGTAAATCTCCAATGGAGAATCTCCCCCAAGTGAAAACAACTGAGTAGGTAAAAGCAAGAGTTAGCATAGCTCACTTCGGTGATTCATACTCAAATGACTGAACCTCCTAAGCTCATTATGGATGTTCAAGCGACTACTGCAGCTTCCCAAGTACTTGATGATTTGACAATGGTTGAGGTTAACCCAACCAAAAGGCAAAAAGTTCAGGTTTCTACATCAAAGATTCTTATGGTTGATCTCATTGACAGTGATGTTGAAGATGAGCCACTCCCTGCAGTTAAAGTGACTAAAGAAGTTACTAAGAAGGTGACTGAAAAGATTATTGAAGAAATCACTGAAGAAGTGATTGACAACTCACAGGCAGTCACAAATCTATTGGATACTATTGAGATGGATCATTCTAATTCTAATCAACAAGTTTTGGAACTCACCACTACACCTAATACTCCAACTTCATCTCTGTTGATTTCTTCCATTAAGGATCTTTCAACTCTACCTACAGGGGTCCTGCCACCATTCTCCATTTCCCAATTGTTTCACAGTCTGACTTATAAATCCACCCCTTTTCCTAGTAGCTCAGTTTCTTTTTCCATCCCTTCATCTATTTTTGTAGAATCCCACTCTTCCACTGTCCCCCTGCAATTACCCATATCCACTTCATCATTACCTACTGAGAATGATCCACCCTCAACTCTTTCTCCATTATCACCATCTGCTAATGATGATCAAGTTCCTCTTTCTGAAGCCTTCACTTCAATCCCTTCTCCAACTCCTTATTCATCAGTTCCTCAGATTGTCTCTACCCCTATGGCTATCCCTCAAGTTACCATTCCCATGCCCAATCCAATGGCCACTTAAACTCCGTCATTGGTTTCAACAAAAAATGTAATCTCAAGTACTTCTGAGATAATAACTGAATATGAAGATGATGAGGTAGTCCCTCTTGGACATTATGTCTACAACAAGGAAAATAAAGCAGTGGTAAAGAGAGGTAAGAAGAAGAGCAGGGATCAAGGTGAATTGGAGGTATCTGTCCCTAACCAAATAGTATGGACTTAGCAGGAAGATGACCCCTAGACAAGAGAAATTGAAATAGCTATAGCCTTAGGAGCATTTGCTTGTGCAAATCTTGATTCAGTCCAAATACTTAATAGGGAAATTGATCAGAAGAAAGAAGAATTGGAAAGGTTGACAGAAGAACTAGTGAATTCTAAGGAAGATCATGAGATTCATGTTGATGATCTCAGGAGAATATGGGAAGAGAGGTTAGGAGATGTGGAGCGAAGCAACAGCTCTTTGCAGGTTGAACTTCAAAATGTACAAGTTGAGAATTTTGGTAACACTGAAAGGATAGACTTATTACAAAAGCAATGTGAGGATGCAACTGCAAGTGTAGCCTCATCTACTTTCTTTAAGTTGTCATCTCAAGAATTCAAGGATTTGGCCCTTCAAGTCAATAAAGAATATTATGAATTTCTGAAAAAGCAATTTTTACCCTAGATGAGATAAGGGAGACTCACATCACTTTTGGTAAGATGAGTAGTGCCCTTGAAGAACAGAAAGACAGAAGGCTGGAAGCTTCTAAGGAAAATGAAAACATTAGTGAGTGACAGAGATGTATCAAGGACACTCCAAAAGGTTTCCCTATGCTCAACAGTTTTCAATTTAACAAGATTAGGGGTGCATTGAACACTTGGCTTGAAATTAATGAGTCAGTTGAGGATATTCTCAAAAGAGCACAAGTTATTTGTAGCAGGAGATGGTATGCAACATATAATGTTATGGATAGTCTTCAGTTTCCTACTGTGGAACTCATTGAAGATGCTTTCCCACTGAAGTTGAAGATAGAGGAGATCAAGCGCAAATGTGAAGAAGCCCAGCAGCGGATTCAAATCCTCGAAGAGGTCAAAATCGATGATGTGGAGCGTCTGATCAAGAAACCAGTATCCTTGGAACGTAAAATTCAAGTCTTTATCTGTATTTGGCATAAGCTATCCAATAACGAAATGGAAACATTCAAATGCAATGCCCAGCTGGGGCTTGAGTCAACCAATTATCCAATTATAGATGAGTTGTTAGAGATTTGGGACAAATGACAATTTTTTCTAGGCCATTAGGTTATCTTTGATTTTGTAATCCTGGTTTGTGGAAATTTACTGATTGTATTATTATTTTGTAACTCTTATTTAAAGCGATGATTCCTCGTAGCGAGAGGATGACAGAATTTGGAGGAAAAAATTTGCAAGAGAGGTTGGAGATGCTATGTTTTGATACAAGCTTGTAATTTCTTGCAAACTGTTATTGAATACAGTAAATTTATTTCTTAGATCCACTTTTCTTTATTTTTCAAGTTTATTTGATGGATGTGATTTTCCTCCAAGTTGCTTATCTAATACTGTTTTAATCTTTTCAATTCATTAAACATATTGATCTACATCCCTGGTTTATCATTGCTTATGATTTATGTGTTATGAACGTTTTAAAAAGAGTTTATTCTATTAAAATCTTTTATCAATTTCTACAAATGATTCTTTCAGTAAGTTGCAAATGGTGTTAATTTTTCAATTAACATATAAATTACAGATTAAGTTTTGAATGTATAATAAACCTCAATTTTCCATTTGTTGATTTTCATTAATTAATTACAGCTTGAGCAGGATAAGTCATTAATCTTTATACAATTTTTTTTAATTGATAAATGATCTTATTTATTCACACATCAAGCTGATCTGCACCTATCTCAAAACACCTTCTTAGAATAGGTCTAACTTAGTGTAGATTCCTTTTTAGATAGATCTTTGTTTACAGACTTTTACACTTAGGTTTTCTTCATTTGGAAACTGATCTTTTGGATCAAAACCTACCAACTCTTAAAGTGCCAGCGGAGGCCGAATATCCATGGGAGATCACTATACCAAACAAGCCGGGGATAGAAATGTCCTTGCATAGGGCCTTTTAAAGCATTTCAGTGTGGGTTTTCCTCCTCTGTTGAGATCTTAGGAACCCATTCCAGCACATTGCATACCCTGCACATCTGAGGCCTCAACACACCCCCCTAAAGTCTCTCCCTTTACCACTCTTTATCTCTCTAACCCAAACACTCATGCTCCTAACCTATATGCCCCTTTCTCCCTAATCCCCCTTCTCATCCCTGAACCCCTATACTTCTCTCTCTCTCTCTCTCTCTCTACCCCTTTCCACCCCACAACCTCTCTCTCTCTCTTTCTCTATCTCTCTCTCTCTCTCCCTAACTCTTGCCAACCCCCTATATCTCTCTCTCCCCCTAACTCTTTCTTACCCCTAATCTCCTAACATCCCCCTATGTCTATACTTCTAACCCATTAACAATCCCCCTACGCCTCTACCTATAACCCCTTACCACCCCCTAAATTATTGCCCTTTACCTCTCTCTCTCTCTCTAAGCCAAACACTCATGTTCCTCACCTATATCCCCCTTTCTCTCTAATCCCCCTTCTCATCCCCAAACCCCTATCCTTCTCTCTCTCTCTCTCTACCCCTTTCCACCTCCCAATATCTCTCTCTCTCTCACTCTTACTAACCCCCTATATCTCTCTCTCCCCCTAAATCTTACTTACCCCAATCTCCTAACACCCCCCTCTATCTGTACCTCTAACCCCTTAACAATATCCCTCCATCTCTACCTATAACCCCTTCCCACCCCATAAAGTCTCTCCCTTTACCCCTCTCTCTCTCTCTAACCCAAACACACATGCTCCTCACCTATATCCCTCTTTATCCCTAATCCCATTTCTCATCCCCAAACCCCTAGCCTTCTCTCTCTTTCTCTCTCTCTCTCTCTCTCTCTCTCTCTCTCTCCCTAAATCTTACTAACCCCCTATATCTCTATCTCCCCCTAACTCTTATTTACCCCCAATATATTAATACCTCACTCTATGTGTGTGTGTGTGTGTAGAGGGGTGGGGGTTAGAAGGAGGTAAAATGATATTTTAAGAAACTGCAAATTCAAATTTGAAAATATAGCATCTGGTCAACCAATTTTGTGATATTGGCTAATGCAACTTGTGCATTGTACTTAAACTTTATAGAATTTGATGTAATTTCATTTATCTATGCAAAATACAGCACGATGCATGCTAGGTTTGGAATGTTGCACAATATCTAAATTTTCTTAAAACTTATGGAAACGTAAAAATATGTTTCCTTGACATCTTGTAAAAATTTCATAGATTTGTTCCAAAAATTAAGGATGCACTAATAAAAATACTAGGAAACCATTTGAGCAAAAATTTCACTTCCATTATGGTTCCAGGCTTCTGCATGGACTCTAAAATCCATACATTCTTTTGAAAATTTGTATGAAGGTATAAAATTGACTCTTTTATAACATATAAAAAATTCAACATTTGATCCCAAGGTTTGTGTGAGAGCTAATGAAGATACTAGAACATTATTCTGTGTGCAGGAAATCTTAAAACTAGAAACCAAATTGAAAGTGAACTAGACTTTTATTTTTATTTTTTGGGGTGATGAAAAATTTTCAAATCCCCATGGATGTCCTTGCATCATGAAGTGTGTCTAATTGTAAGGAACCCGTGTCAACCCTTCTCTTTACTTTGTTAGTATATTTTTGTTGGATGCATTTGCTTTGTAAGTCGTCCCGTGAGTATATTGTATTATCCCACATTGTTAGTATGTTGTTGTTGGACGTATATGATTTGTAAGTCGTCCCATGAGTATATTGTATTATCCCACATTCATGGGGAGTAATAGTTGTTTAGCTTAGACTTATTATATAAGTACATGTTAAGGCCAATGAAGGAATCCATGAGTTATTTGTATTGAGCTTGCTCAAAGGAGGTTTCCCCCTCGAAGTGGCCTACGATCAATAAATCCCTTCTGTGTTATGCTATTTATGATATATCGTGCATTTTCATCATTTAATTGCTAGAGGTTCCTCACATTTGGTATCAGGGCACTTTCTCGGGCTCGTTGGGTGGAATTTTTGCCAATTTGTTTTCCGCAGTGGCTTCCAAGCACTTTGATTATTGTAGTAGTTCTTTTTCTTTGCATCTGTATTGTTCCTTTCAATTGTAGGTTTGGATCCGGGAATAATCCCTACCCGCTTTTATTTACTGTGGGAAGTACCTAGGCATAGCCCTAAAACTCATTGTGAGGAGTACCACATGAACCCCAAAGTAGATGGCCCATTGAGAGGACCTTCCAGTGAAATGGAAATGACCCCTACCTGATTGACTAGTTCCAACCCGTGAGGTAAACCAAGAGTTGTCGTTTGTGGCAAAGCGGTTATCATTTTTACCTGATCCATGGAGTGAGGGGTACTGCCCCAATACACAAAGTTCTATGGGCCATATAAGGTTCTTCAGAAGATTGGGTCCATTGCTTATAAATTGGAACTTCTTCCAGCATTCATCCAGTATTTCATGTCTCTTGTCTAAAGAAATTTCTTGGCACCGACAGAAGATCGCAAACTATTTTACCAAAACTGGATAATGAAGGATCCTTCATTTTGGATATGGAGGCCATGCTCAATAGGTGCACTCATCAACTTCTCTCTTGATCCATCACAGAGGTATTAATTCAGTCGCACAGAATGCAACCAAAGGATGCTACATGGGAACCACTCCTTCAGATTCAACAACAATCTCCACATCTAAATCTTTGGAGGGAGGGGATGTCAGGAACAAATATTTTCACCATGCTACATGGGACAAATATTTTTCTAAGGGGGAGGGGATTTCAGGAACCCATGTCAACCATTCTCTTTACTTTGCTAGTATATTGTTGTTCGATGCATATGATTTGTAAGTTGTCCCGTGAGTATATTGTATTATCTGACATTGTTAATATATTGTTGTTGGACACATATGCTTTGTAATTTGTCCCATGAGTATATCGTATTATCCCACATTCATGGGGAGTAATAGTTGTTTAGTTTAGAATTACTATATAAGTACGTATTGATGCCAATGAAGGCCCATCCACGAGTTATTTCTATTGAGCTTTCTCAAAGGAGGTTGCCCCTCAAAGTGGCCTGCGATCAATAAATCCCTTCTGTGTTCTGCTATTTCTGATATATCGTGCATTTTCATCATTTAATTGTTGGAGGTTCCTCACACGAATACACCTTTCCTTGCTTGTTTAGGAAGTACCTTCTTGTCTAGATGGCTATATTTCTCTACCTTTAGGTTCCACATCATTGTGAGTCACTTGTATAAATGTGTTATGTAGCAAATAGTAATGTGGCATTTGAATCTATTCTTATATATATATATATATATCTTTATATATATATATATATATATATATATATATATGGTGGTGGTGGTGGTGGTGGTTAATGCTCATTGAGACCAAGTTTGGTGTATTGGACCTTAAAAGGAAAGAAATGATTTACTTGTTTGGTGTAAATTTTATTCCTATGCTTAAAAAGCTTAGAAATAAACATTCCCATGTCACCATAGTTTTGACATTTTTTAAGGTCATGGAGACATGTATTATCACAAAGATTATGAAATTGGGATCTAATGTGGGTGTACGCAGGGCACTCTAAGAGAAAGTGACTTTCATTCTCAATGCTCATAGTCACATAGAGATGGAAAATCCCTTCCACCCACGGTATTTTAGGAATTGTCCAGTGCCCTATTTCACTATGATGCTCATGAGAGTTCGTTCTAATATTAATTTGTTTCTTTGAACTAGTTAATATATAGAGATACTTGGGCTAGTGCAAGCTAATGCTGGCCACTCATGATGCATTAGTCACAATGGACTTCTGAAAAAAAAAATATGAACATCAAAAAGCAATATTAGAGCTTTCTACACAACTTTTTGGAATATGGCATAAGAATATGAAATGTAGACAATCGGATTACCTTCCAGAATATATAAATATTATTTATGGAAATTAAGTATAACTCCCAAAAAATGGGGTTCTCCTAAGGTTTGTATGTTATTTTTTTAAGAAAACAT